>OY282582.1:3278189-3474603 GCA_958299025.2 Drosophila histrio
GGGATCTGGTGATCCAAGAGCGTTTGCCGATGTGGAGATAGACGGACGAACAATGAAAGGTTTGCTGGACACCGGAGCGTCTGTTAGTCTGCTGGGACGAGGATGCCGAGAGTTGGTGGAGGAGCTGGAATGGGCGGTGCAGCCATACGCGTCGATGGTGAGAACAGCGGCAGGTGCCAGTCGTCCAATTTTAGGACGCGTCCTGCTGCCTGTAAAATACAAGGAAAGAGTCGAAAATATTGTCTTTTACATGTGCCCGGATTTGCGGCAAGATCTATACCTTGGCATCGACTTCTGGAGAGCCTTCAAGGTCACGCGCGAATTTCTTGGAGCGTCAAGCAATGCTGGAGCACAGGCCGAGGCATCCGAAATGACGGTAGTCAAGACTGGCGTGGAGCATTACCGGGACGAGGACGTTGTCGTGTCTGACCTGTGAAATGCGAATTTCTCCAGTTCGAGAAAGTCGGACTAGGAAAAACTCACCTGCTACAGCATCGGATACAGCGGATTGAAGGAACCGAACCCGTGAAACAGGAGATCGTGTGAACGGAAGTGGACAAAATGCTGCAGTTAGGCATTATAGAGGAGAGCGACAGTCCATGGAGCAACCGAACGACGGTGGTGATGAAACCTGGGAAGAACAGATTTTGTTTAGACGCTCGGAAGCTCAACAGCGTGACCATAAAGGATGCTTACCCACTGCCATGCATCGAGGGTATCTTGTCGCGCATTGACGAAACGCACTACATCTCGAGTGTCGGCTTGAAGTTCCAACGTGTTTGTTTTCCAGACGCACCTGAAATACTTGAAGTTAGTTGCGGAATGCTTAAAGAAAGAAAATCTTACCATCGGCATGGCGAAGTCTAGATTCTGCTTCCGCAGTCTGAATTATTTAGGTTTCGTCAAAGGTGGCGGAACTTTGAGGATGGATCCAGGCAGAGTCGAGGCGATCAAAAATATACCGACTCCAAGGAACGTCAAGGAACTGCGAAGTTTCCTGGGCACTGCGGGGTGGTATCGCCGGTTCATTCAAAACTTCGCCGAGATTTCCGTTCCGCTGACCTATGCCCTAAAGAAGAGGAGCGGTTAATTTCAGATGAGCCAAGAAGCCATAGAAGCGGTGAACAGACTGAAAGAGGCACTTACCACAGGTCCTGTGCTGGTCCACACAGATTTCTAGAAGCTGTTCTACATCAAATGTGATGCGTCACACTTTGGGGTAGGAGACGTCCTGTTCCAACTGAACGACGAACAGCAGGAGAGACCGGTCGCGTTCTTCTCAGCCAAATTGAACAGGTACCAAATCAACTACACGGTGACGGAGAAGGAGTGTTTAGCGGCGAAACTGGCCATCCACCGATTTCGACCGTACTTCGAAATGATGCCGTTCACGGTTATAACCGATCATGCGAATTTGAAGTGGCTTATGAGTCTCAAAGACTTAAGCGGCAGGTTAGCTAGATGGTCGTTGTCGTTGACACGTTATCCCGCAGCGTGGAAGAGCGTGAGGCGACGCCAGAAGATTTGCTGGGGTTCCAAACTCTGGAGTTTGAATCTGATGACTACCAAGCGTTGATCCACGAGGTGGTGAGTCAGCAGCACCAAGTGCCTGACTTAAAGGTGCGGAACGGAATGGTGTTCAAGAGGATGACCCATGAACCGCTGGAAGGCGAACTCGAAGGCACGAGTTGGAAGCTCTGGGTTTCCGAATCCTTGACTGCAGGACTCATCCAGAACGCACACTCGAGTGAGACATCAGCTCATGGAGGCATGGCAAAGACCTTGCATGCATTGCAGGTTCGCGATTTTGTCCGGAGGAGTGAAATCTGCAAGGAGACGAAGGCGCAAAATAACTCCACGCATTCCAAAAAATCTACATAGATTTCCTAGGCAAGTACCCACGGTCGAAGCGTGGACACGCGTGGATTTTTATTGTAGTGGACCACTTCTCGAAGTTCACGTTCCTGAAAGCGATGAGAGAGGCCTCAGCAGCAGACGTCGTGAACTTCCTAGTACATGAGGTTTTTTTCAAGTTCGGCGTGCCTGAGGTGATTCATTCGGACAACGGGCGACAATTCATCTCCAAGTCTTTCGAAGCGATGACCCAGGCGTTCGGAATCATTCACCAACGCACGCCCGTGTATTCGCCCCAGAGCAACGCCGCCGAACGGGTCAACAGGAGCGTACTATCTGCAATCAGGTCGTACTTATAATATGATCACCGAGAGTGGGATGCATACTTACCCGAGATCGAAGTAGCAATTAGGAACGCGGTGCATACCGCCACAGGAGTGACTCCGTTCTTTGCAGTGTTTGGCCAACACATGTACTTGAACGGGTCTAGCTACAGACTGGCCAGGAGGTTGCGTTCACTCTCAGATCACGACATTTCCGATCTGGAGGCGAAGGACAGACTTGCCGTGACCCGTGACCAAGTCAGACAGCACCTGCACAAATCGTATGAGCGGAGTCGACAACGCTATGATCAACGTGCACGCCAGCTTCACCTAAAACCGGGACAGGAGGTATGGAGGCGCAATTTCGTTCTGAGCAATTTCAGTAAAGCGTTCAACGCGAAATTTGCGAGGAAGTTTCTGAAGAGCCGCGTCGTCCGAGCAGTTGGCACCAACGCTTATGAACTAGAGGACCTGCAAGAAAAAGCGTTAGGAGTGTTTCACGGGAAGGATCTGCGTTTATAGAAATCTTAACTTACCTTCGATGGACGCTGGTGGCGGTAGTTCTGCGTTCTCGTTCTGTTTCTCCTCTAGCGTTGAGTCGTGGGTGTAGCCTACGCTTCACAATATTTCTATCGATATTTTTCCCTGCAGGAATAGTGGGAAATATTGGTTGGGAAATGATAGAGGGTGGCAACCCACTATTCGCCCGACCCTGATAGGGGAAATGTGAGAGGAAGACGGCAATATTGCAGATGCCCACTGGCCGAGAGGGGAAGGGACGATGGATGGCAGCAACAAGGAGGATAGAAAAGAAAAAGAAGAGGCAGAGATTTTTTCGGGCAGAAAATACGTTGCTGCGAATTGGGGAGGATTCGAATAGTCAATGTCAACGAGGACGGAGGTGTCCCGCGACAAGATAAGCAGCAACGAAAATCAAGGCAATCAGACTCGAATGACCGGACGACAGCCCCCAGCTTATTTCTTGGCAAGGCGACCGGATAGCAGCACCAAATTTTCTTTGGCGACGAGAGGCCAGCAGGGTTCCGCCGGACCAGGGCAGCGAGGAAGCGACACTGACTCTTGAGGCACGACAGCGGTCGCGTAAAAGTAGTGAGTCCGTTCCAACGCCACCTAAGGGCGCTAGTGCCAAGAGAAACCCAAGTGCCAGAAGAGCCGCAGAGCCGCTGTGCT
Organism: Drosophila histrio; assembly: GCA_958299025.2. Taxonomy (NCBI): domain Eukaryota; kingdom Metazoa; phylum Arthropoda; class Insecta; order Diptera; family Drosophilidae; genus Drosophila; species Drosophila histrio. Next base: position 3,281,558 of record OY282582.1, read on the forward strand.
TCCTTTTCCGTGTATCACTGTGCCGTGTTGCTACAAAAATATTTAAAAAAGAACAAGTTGAATCAAAAGCTGTGTTTAGTTGCGCCATAGGCGAACTTATTTATAGCCGGCAGATTTTAACAAAAATAAATATTCGACTTAAAAATAAAATATAAGTTGTAAAAAGAATAAAAACAAAAATCTGAAATGTAATAAATAAAAAAAAATAAAGCAGAATTAGAGCCAAAAATTTAAATTAAACAGAAATAAGTAATAATCATGTAAAATTGAAATATAAGAAAGAATCAAACAGTAACGTACAATTATTACACAATTCAAGCAGAGTAGGGACAACACAAAACGCACAATATTAAAGGTCGAAATCAACGCGTGCATGTATATATATATGTACATGTGCACACAGACATATGCCATTCAACATCGCTCCTTATACCACCCAGAGAGCTCTTTAGGCAGGTTAAGGTAATGATAAGCGATTAACATATTAAACATATACACATACACATACATGCAAACATTCTTTGTCATTTGTCCATACATACTTACGAAGCCAATTGTTCGTAACGTTGTTCTTCGTCTGGCTGTTTTGTTGTTGATGAAAAATCCACCTGCACATGTACAAAGTAAATAAAACCAAAAATATAAATGTTAGAGCCTAAGGATAGTACCAGAATTATACTTACATGATGAAAAGAAAAACCATATCCGGCTAATTTTGAAATTGGAGGGGGAGGGGAAACGTAACGCACACCTACAGGCTGCGAGGCGCCGGTGGCGATGGCCAACATTAGGGAGACAGCGTCGCTGTGGCCATCTCAGGCAGGGCGGGTACTCTTGGGTCCAGTGGGGGCCCTGTTTGAATGATGAGGATCCGTAACTACGTCTATTGAATAGTTTTCTGTTTTTTTGTACTCACCACCGTCAGTTAATGTCCATATTCCAAGTTACTTTCATTGTTTACATTTTTTTTGGCTGCATCTCCAGCTGTTTAGTGATGAGCAGTTTCGATAGATGCGATTAATCGACGAGGATGTATCGATTGTTCGGGCTGAGGGCCAGGGTCGGACTACCCCTGATGAACGATGAGCTAGTCGGCGTGGCCCTGAGGAAAAAAATCAGTCTGCAACAAATAAATAATATAAATGTGAAAAGATTAGATAACTTGTTTGAAAAATATGACGTAAGTCCGGATAGATCAACTGAACCTGAGATAAAAAGTTATATGAAAATTATTGTTGACAATGAAAAACCATTTCGATGTGTTCCACGGAGACTCTCATATGCAGAAAAGGTAGAAGTTCAAAGAATACTGGATGAAAACATGGCTCAAGAATATATATGTTCAAGTTCTTCAGAGTATATGTCCCCGATTGTGCTTGTAAAAAAAGGACAGCAGAATTAAGAATGTGTGTTGACTACCGCAGATTGAATAAATTAACGTCTAAGGACAGCTATCCGATACCTTTAATAGATAATTAATTATATAGGTTTGTGGACAAGAAATGATTCTCAAAGTTAGATATAAAAAATGGTTTCAACCATGTTTTTATGGATATAGATTCCACAAAATATTGGTCACTTATTACGCCACTGGGATAATTTGAGTACCTTCGGATGCCTTTTGGGTTGACGAATGTTCCATCTGTTTTTCAAAGATATATTAATACAATTTTCGACGATATGTTTAGGAAAGAAAAACGTGTAATATATCTTGATGATTGCTACTGAAGGGTTAGAAGAACACTCACATTTTAAAAGAAACTTTTCAACATTTGATAGATAATAAACTAGAGCTAAGGCAAGATAAGAGTGAGTTTTCTTCTATTGATTACGGTCACATTAAACGGCATAAAAGCAAATAGGTCTGAGGTAGAAGCGGTTAAATCATTCCCAATACCGACAAAAGTTCACGGAGTAAAAAGTACATTGGTTCATGTTCTGTAACGTGCACCTAAGTAATGGCATCGTAGCCCCTCTGTCTACTATACGGTTCCGGCCGTGCTCAGGGCAATTGAGGTGAGTTTTTGGTGCTACTTATGCCATTAAATTACATAAAAGACAACAATATTAGACATATAAGGTAAAAAATAGGAATTTAAAACCAACAAACAACTACAGCCTAGAGATGCCATGGAAAGAACTCAGATGTTTGCATTCTTTCTCTATACCCGCCCTATCTGTAGAATCAAGGACCGATTTGTGACCCTACCCTTTTCACACAGCTGCATATGAGAGTCCTTAGGAGCCCATTATAAATATATAGTATAATATATAATTCAAAATCAAATTCCCTTTCGATTGGGGTAAACAATACATCGAAAGTCTCAATTCAAGAGTATATGATTACAAAATAGTTACAATTATTTTTTTATATTGATTTTGGTGGGTTTTAAGTTTTTGTGTTCATTACGATGGCTCTTTTTATTACAATTCTATTTTTTCATTTAAATTATTATTTCTTTATTTTTTTTTGTCTGTTTCTTACACCTCGTACTCACTTCTTAACGGGATCCATCGATGTCAGCAGGCCTGATGACGAAGATGTTGCTGTATAGGGTTATCTGATTAATTGACAACAAAAAGAATTCGTGCAATCTAATACAAAAAAAAAGAAAACGGAAGTAGACTTATAGTTAATTAATTTTTAAATTATATACATTTTTGTTTTGGTAATTGATAACTTTTTCCATCGATACGAATAAGCTCCAAGCATAGCTTTAGATCCCTGCACCAATTTAGGTTAAGGCCACGTGACTGAGGTCGGAGGCCATGTCATCTGAGTATGGTACAATTTGCGCAGATCAATGGGCCCAATTCAACCGCGATCGGTGGCCATACGCCGTCGATTGAGTCGGTTGAAGCTTATACAGCGGGGACGTCAAGACTTGGGCGCTTTAGGGGGCTTCAGCCCCAGCTGCAGAGTAGGCCCAAGCAGACAGGTCCCAACTTTTAACTTTTAAATTATATCATTGCTTAAATAACTTATTCTATATTTTAAACATGAATTTATGTATCGCAATATCAGCTCAATCCAAACATACACTTGTACATAATTATATAAATAAACATTCATGTATACATTGATACACAGCGCATTTTTTTTTGTTTAATTTAATATTCGTAATACTTTTTTGCGATAGTTGACCAAACGAATAACACGATACCAAAATGAATTGTCTGGCAACCCTAAGCAAACAACGCAAATCAAACAAAGTGCCCAAAAACACGCAAATAAATGTAAATTAAAAGTTATTATAATAAATAAATAAATAATATGATAAATTATCCCAACAATGTGTTCTTACTTCGTAGTTCGATATATGTATGTGTGCTTATGCTTAAATGTTGCAGTATTCGCTTTACATATATTTTAATTTGTTTGCAAACGTGTGTCTATGTGTTTTGTGTTTTTCTTTCAGACAATTGATATTATTTAGCAGGGGTGATGTGAACGTGACAAACGACCGGACTTCCATCAGAACGACGGTAGCTCATCGTTCTGGACCGGAATTACAGCGCATCCTAATCCTTTGCTTCCTACTACACCGTTTTGCGTTTATACTCAATTGGACTATTGATCATTTATAAGTGCGACTAGCCCGCCCCTACTTGTATCTATACGACATCCGTACAGTGGGGGCTCTTCCAGAAGGTGAGTATTAAATTTTTAATTAGTTGTTTCTAAAATTAATTGGCTATTCTTTCGACAGTTGATTGCACCTCGACGGCAGCACAGCTTTGGACTTAAGAATTCAATTCTGGGACCAGCCGACGCGCAATCACTCATCTTATTAATTATGGTGCAGATGACTCCTCTCTTTCGCCCCCTCCTCGATTACGGAACATTGTCTTTTGACGGCAGCTCTGAACATGTATGCTCCATTCTGGGTCCAGTCGAAGGACACATTCCGACTACGCAAGCAGGTGACGCGTTCCGTTGTGGCAACTACGGTGAAGCTGTGCTCCTTCTAGCTGACCAAATACTTTGTGGACACCTGTGGCGACTAGGGACAACTGTCTGCTTTATATTGTTAAGTATGTTCAACGGATTGTATATGACATAGAAGATTCTCCTACTTTTCCATTGGGCACCATTTGTTACTTTCCGACTGATTTATCGGATTTGCACATCGATTGCCGGATAGCTATCGGTACTTCCATGGATGGACAAGACCCTCGATGCACGGGATAGTCGGGTAACGACAATTTCTATTTCGGACATTCACCACGGTCCTCCTCTTCGGTGTTCGTGTTTGCAAAAAACAAAGGAAATAACGGTGCTAGCGATTCGCCTGCACCTGCGTTGCCAACCCTACCATGTGCTGACCCGGATCTCCACGGATCAACGCCCTATTCCGACCGCTCCGGCCTTTTGTCACTTCACTTCACCCCATAAAAATGGTATTTACACTTGCATGATTGATTTGTGATACCTTAGCATTTATTTTATTAATTCTAACATTTCACTTTTTCTTCTTTCTTTAGGCCATTATCTAAAACATCCTACCGGGACCACATTACTCAACACCTAACGCTCGAGCAGCTAGAGAAGAACGTAAAGAGGACTCAGCGGCTGTGGACAAATAATAATAAGTTATGTTATGTATATATATATATGTATCACTTAGGCATTTTAATAATAGACAAATCAATTAAATAAATGAATAGATACATAAATTAAATAATTAAATAATATTAACTACTTAGGCCAATCAATTCATTTCAATTTGGTTTTTATATGCAGGAAATTTTCTCAGACAATTCCTATATTGCAACAGTAAATTTGAAGTAAAATGTAGATGGCATAAAAACCTGTGGCCACCCGGAGACGGGGGCCAATCGCTCCACGGGTAGTATCTCTGTGCACTGTACTGCCAAGGTGGCTTCTGCCTGCTGTTGGTATAAGCACTTGGTATGGGCTATCACAAACTGCGGTGAGCTTTCGGATTTGATTATTTGGGCTTTTTTCTTGAGTTTTTATGTACCGTGCAAAAATTGTGACTGTGCAAAAATGGTGACTGTGCAAACTGTAATTTTGTTTCGCCTTCGACCTTTTAAATTTTTCAGGAGCAAAGTCTATCAAGGAAACATGAAGAAACCACAGAATAGAAAAACATTGGGAAATTCCCATACGTCTACCCGCCCTCAGCCCTGGCAATCATCGCATGCCATCGTGCCGATTATCGACGTGTGTCCCCTATATCGAAATCTTCGGTGGGCAGCTGTTATTTATTGTTGTGTGCGTTCCTTGCGAATTGCGGAATGCAATTCGTTACACCACAACACACGGGGGGGAGGGGGGAGAATTCAAATGTTCGTGCCTCTGTCGGTGCCAACGTAGGCCATCGCCCACACCCTGAGATGTCTGGTGAGTTGTTGTTGGGAGCCATCTTGTTGCTAGCCGGGCACTAAGTTCGCGTCACACTTGCAGGTCCTTGGAGTGGAATATGCCTAGTGGACTTCCTTGCAGCGTCTTCAATTCGTACAAGCTGTTCCTAACGGATCGCACCACGCATTTGCGTGTGGTGCGTAGTGGGCAGTCCTCATGTGGTCGATCCCATTGTGCTGCATCAAAGCTTCGAATTCTCTGGACGTGAATTGTTTCCCGTTATCGGTATGGATGACCTCCAGTACTCCAAACTGTGGGAATATATCGTCCTTCAGGATTCGCACAGTATTAACCGCTGTCGCCTTCGCAATTGCCCCCAACCAGACGAACTTCGTCAAGTGGTCTAACGCGATGAATATATACGCGTTGCCTTGCCGCGATCTTAGATATTGCCCCAGAAAATCCAAATTTAATTTCTGCATGGGACGATCGGTGCAGACTTCTTTGCCCATTCGGGGTCTGCATATCTGCGTCGTGTGTTTCGTCTCCTTACAAACTGTGCACCCCAACACGAACTCTCGAACATGGACCCTCATCCGTGCCCAGTAATAAAACTGTTTCAGCCTTGCCAACGTCATCGCTTACCTTCGTGCATCCGAATTTCTCCCTCGTGTGCTTGTTCTATGAGTGTGTTAACGATCGATTCCAGGATCCACAATTTCTAATGGAATTTCTGGCTGTCGTGTCGTTCAAAATGGACGCGCTTGAACAAGAGGCCCTCCTCGACACGCATATATGGAAACTGATCCTGCTTCTGCTGGACGACTTCAACGTATCCCTTATCCTCAAAAGCCGCAGTTTCAAAATCTAACAGGTTGAGCTCCTCCACGTCAAATGGACGCGACAGCATGTCAGCCACCACGTTATCCTTCCCCTTGCGTTGCTCCACATTGAATATAAAGGCTTGCAGAGAAAACAAGCAACGTGCCAACCGTCCGCTCAGGTCTTTCAACGTGGTGAGCCACTGCAAACTCGCATGGTCTGTGATGGCCGTAAAGGGCATCAGTTCGACATATGGCCGGAACCGCTCGATCGCCTTCACTGCTGCCAGACACTCCTTCTCGGTCACACTGTAATTGAGCTGGGCACCTCCAAGTTTTGCCAACATGAAAAGTGTCGCACTGTGTATAGTAGTGTCGCTTAAAGTCGGGATGCACCAACACGGGTGCACAGGTGAGTGCCTTCTTCAACGCATGAAATGCTGTCACAGCTTCTTCATCCATCACTTATTTGACATTCTATTTTAGGCGATCGGTCATTGGAGCTGACAGGTTCGAGTAGTCACGGATGAAGTTTCGATACCATCCAGCCGTTCCCAAACAACTGCGGAGTTGCCGGACTGATTTTGGCACCGGGATCTTGACTATCGCCTCGACTTTCTGCGGATCTTTCCTCAATGCTCAATCTCCAATCACGTATCCTAGATACCGAAGATACCTGAAACAGAACTTGGACTTTCCCAGGCCTACGGTGAGATTGGCATCTGTTAATGCCTCCGCCACATCGCCTAACAAGCTCAGATGCTCCTCCCAGGTTATCGATATTATCAGGAGATCGTCCAGATATACGAACAACTTACTTCGTAACGACTGCGGGATTACTCGGTCCATCAGCTTCGGTGCACAGGCCGAAAGGCATCAAGCGAAATTGGTAGAGAGGTCGTCCTGGAATAGTAAAAGCGGTATACTCCCGGTTTTTCGGCTCCTACTCAATCTGCCAAAACGCATGCTTGAGGCTCACGCTGCTGATGTATACCGTGTCATCTACTCTGCTGAGGATCGATTCTATGTGCTGTAACGGGTATGCAACTTTAATCGTTAACGCGTTTAGCTTGCACGCATCTAAACATAATCGGTTCTTCCCAGGCTTTCGTACCAGCGTCATCCGATTACTCCAAGGGCTCTCGCTCGGCTCAATTGCCCCAAGCCTCAGAATCTCATCCACTTCGGCACACAACAATTCTTGGATTGCGGGCGAAACTGGATAAAACCGCTCCTTGACAGGCACGGCTTCTTCGGTCAACTGGATCGTATGCTGCTCGTATGTGAGTCTTTCCCAGACGTATGCCAAGAACTGACTCTTAACATCTTCCAGTTTCTGTTGTTGCTGTGGATCCAGAATGTGCGGTTCTACGGGCTCGCTTTTGGTGACGAATTCGGATTCCACATGCTCTAAGGATTCTACACCCAGAACCTCTGGTGCGACCTGAAATTTGCGCCAGAAATCGTACCCTAGATACAGTGGCTGGCATACATACAGAGTGATGTCCTTGGTGCACCCATTGTATTGCACTGGCATCTCGACTTTTCCCACGATGGTATGTCTGGTTCCTCCAGCCGCTTGAACTGTAGATGGCGAGTAAACCAACGATGCCCCTAACTTCTCCAGGAAATCGACGTTACCGTTTCCCAGCAGGCTAACAGAGGCCCCCGTGTCTAGCAAGCCGCCTATTAGATGGCCATTAATCTCCACGTTTGCGAAGACACGCCTATCGCCTGTAGCTGCGGATTTAATCGACGAGCACACCATTATTCGCTCTTGTCGTCTCTGCTGGTATCGTGCTCTGGCGCGCTGCACTTTCAATGTGGCCTCACCAAAAATGCGAGCTCTTGCCTCCTCATATGCTGCCTGTCGAACCTCTAAGGGAAAGCGCAATGAGTATTCGCTCCAGGCTTGTGATCATCATCGGTTAAATCACTCGCGAAATGCCATCCCTGATATTAATTTTTACCGTCTTTATCAGGTCATAGTCCGTGAACGATGTTGGCAATCTCGAGCGGAGCGATTCATATCCTGCAGGTACTCGTCCACGCTCTCTCCTGGCTGCTGCCTACGCTCATGCAGCTCCTGCTCCTGCTGAAAGCTCGTCTTTCGACAATGGAAATGCTGCTCCAGGCTGTGGCTTAGATATGGCCAATCCAAAATCGGCGGGGTACGGGCATGTGTCCCAAACCAGTCCCTGGCTCTGCCCTCTACTAAAGCATGGAAATCCCGGATGATATCGGACCACGGCACCTTGTACACCTTCTGCATGTGCTCTAAACGAAATGCGAACTCCTGAACTGGCATTCCCTTTGGGCTTTCATCAAACAGTATGCCCCATCGCTGGATCTTGATGGGATCAGCGCGCCACTCTGAACCTCTGGATTGCCACGGTGGTTGGACATCCTCTCCGGGTGGATGCATGCTGGATGCATCCCACATCCGATTCTCACTCCAGTGATTTTGTGGCACCGATGCTGCTCCAGCTGGTCCTCCAATGGGCACTGGAGGCGGCACATGAAATGCAGGCGCTGCTGCTGCTCCGGCCAAGGTTGTTGGCGGCGGCACGCTAAATCTCAAAGGAGCCGTAGGAGCTTCCGCTCGTTGCACTGGAGGCTGTCGTGGTGGTTTCACAGGCTGGCTCGGCCTCACCATATTCTGAATCTCCATCATGAATTTCAGCATCTCCTTTCGCATCTCATTCGGAATCCGGACAACTCGGTGGTCAAGGAACTCCGGTAAGTCTGCTGAACTTGTAATAAAGCCAGATTAATAGATGACGTTATCTGACTAGGCAGAGGTATTGTTCCCGTCTCTCCACCAGGCTTTTGGATCTCATGCAACTTCCTCGGTTGCTCCTGCTCCATGGATACCCTCTGCTTTGGTACCGCTCCCTTGGTGACTGAGCTATCGCGCAGTCCACCTACTGCACCAAGTTGTGTCGGGTCCTGGTCTTCCCACGATCTTTTCAATTTTATTTCCTTCTTCTTCTTCTCCCCTGAACTCGTCTGCATTGCTTCCCTACGAATCAAAACTACTAAGCCTGTACTATATATATGCTTAATAGTTTATATTTCCTGCTTCTTGGGTAAAGAAAAGGGTCTCAACGATTTTTTTCTTTGCGGATATGCCGAGAAAAAGTATTTGCTCTATTCTGCCAAAAGAACACAAGGTTACGCCTTGCACAACACACAGAAACGAGGCTTACCTTGAGGTAAAAAAAAAAATACTATTCGGAAAACTACCGAACATAACGCCTGCCGTTGAAAAAACAGGATTCGTGCCGCTCAATGGCGTAATCTATGGGCACTCACGAAAATAAGCGTTTTTATACGTATTTAGGCAAACACGCCTTTTATACTTTTTATATTGCCGAAACACACGTCTATCACGGATTGTGAAAACGGAAAATGTCCTTAAGCCGGAAATCAGGCTCAAGCGGAAAAACCTTTTGACAGATCTGAAAGCTTTTTAATTGCAGCTCTGCAATCAGCTTTTCATGGCAACTCTGCAGTCAGCTTTTAATTGCAGCTTTGTAGGCAGCTTTGAATAGCAGCTCTGCAGTCAGCAGGGAATTACAACGCTGCACATTCGTTCAGGTCAGCTTTCAGCTCGGCTGATATCCTCGGCGAGCTTTCACCTGAAGCGAGGCTGTTATATAGTCATGTCCAAAATTGTTATAACGGCTCGTAATGTTGGTAGTTTGTACAGTGGCCTCCATAATAATTGGCTATCAACTCTTAGCGCTAACACCAGCACCCTCCCAGTTCTTATTTTAGAAAATTCATTCAAGATTTCTCACTCATAGCAAAACCATTGTTTGATTTAACAAGAAAAGAAAAAAGCTTGTGTTTGGAGAAAAAGAGTTGCATGTTTTCAACACGTTAAAGAACAAGCTAGTAGAATCACCAATTTTAGCAAAATACGACCAGAAAGACGGGTCTGGTAAGACTGAAGTTTTCTTGCATTTCATTCCAAAAGGACAGACAGACGGACAGGTGTCAATCCACTCTACTTTATTGGGTCGCAGATCCCTCATCCTGCTTGTACATACATTTGCACAAATTCATTATACACCTTTTTGACCATTTTAAACTGGGTATAAAAATAATTTTCGTTAAAAATTGAATATTTCTGCCACGTGACCTCGAATGGCGGTTTGGGTCTGTTACTTCTGGTATCGGTCCTTTTTGGGCTCCTCGGGGTTCCGTTAGACACTGATGGGTCCTCCCGCAAGGATACCCTAAGGACCACAACCAGCTACCGTAAGGATACCGTTGAGACCTGCTACCGCAAGGATGCCGCTGATTCCTACTCCCGCAAGAAATTAAGAAACTAGATCATGCTACTGCAACGAATTATGACTGGTACGATAACAGAGATTTTGATGCGGCCGAACGGCTTGGTCACCGGCTGCCAATAACGCTTTCATCGCTTAACGGTAACCGTTAAGTCGGCCAGTCGAGCGCGCGCGATAGCAGAACACCCTGTGCCGGTCTTAAAAAAAATTATGTTGATGATAATGGGATTGCTTATAATTATGCATACATATATTTATATATATCGATTGATATTGATTTTACTTGCATCGAGAGTAAGTAGCTTGCTATAGTCTGACAATTTGTTTATTGTTTAAATACTATGATAGAAATGTAATATTGTCAAACAATTGTTCAGGGAATCGGCCATATTAATAATTATAATATAAACATTAGTTTGAGTTTTCAGTGCTCGACAACTCCCAAACATTAGTGCTGTTAAATGTTATCATATGCCCTCTTTATTTATTTATTATTTATTTATTTAAAGCAAGTTCCTTAACATATCCCTTATTTATGGGTCAATCGGAATGAATCTTGCAGCAAATTGCTCAGCAATTGTTATACTTCAACTATATGTTAATCTGTGTTATCTTAAAATTTGAGTCTGTGTTACGAATTGCATTCAGCAGTTCGCAGAAATTAGTTAAATATAGACAAGGAACGTACACAACAATAAATAACAGCTGCTCATCGAAGATATCGATATTGGGGACACACGTCGATAATCGGCACGATGTCATGCGATGATTGCCAGGGCTGAGGGCGGGTAGACGTATGGGAATTTCCCAATGTTTTTCTATTCTGTGGTTTCTCCATGTTTCCTTGATAGACTTTGCTCCTGAAAAATTTAAAAGGTCGAAGGCGAAACAAAATTACAGCTTGCACAGTCACAATTTTTGCACGGTACATAAAAACTCAAGAAAAAAGCCCAAATAATCAAATCCGAAAGCTCACCGCAGTTTGTGATAGCCCATACCAAGTGCTTATACCAACAGCAGGCAGAAGCCACCTTGGCAGTACAGTGCACAGAGATACTACCCGTGGAGCGATTGGCCCCCGTCTCCGGGTGGCCACAGGTTTTTATGCCATCTACATTTTACTTCAAATTTACTGTTGCAATATAGGAATTGTCTGAGAAAATTTCCTGCATATAAAAACCAAATTGAAATGAATTGATTGGCCTAAGTAGTTAATATTATTTAATTATTTAATTTATGTATCTATTCATTTATTTAATTGATTTGTCTATTATTAAAATGCCTAAGTGATACATATATATATATACATAACATAACTTATTATTATTTGTCCACAGCCGCTGAGTCCTCTTTACGTTCTTCTCTAGCTGCTCGAGCGTTAGGTGTTGAGTAATGTGGTCCCGGTAGGATGTTTTAGATAATGGCCTAAAGAAAGAAGAAAAAGTGAAATGTTAGAATTAATAAAATAAATGCTAAGGTATCACAAATCAATCATGCAAGTGTAAATACCATTTTTATGGGGTGAAGTGAAGTGACAAAAGGCCGGAGCGGTCGGAATAGGGCGTTGATCCGTGGAGATCCGGGTCAGCACATGGTAGGGTTGGCAACGCAGGTGCAGGCGAATCGCTAGCACCGTTATTTCCTTTGTTTTTTGCAAACACGAACACCGAAGAGGAGGACCGTGGTGAATGTCCGAAATAGAAATTGTCGTTACCCGACTATCCCGTGCATCGAGGGTCTTGTCCATCCATGGAAGTACCGATAGCTATCCGGCAATCGATGTGCAAATCCGATAAATCAGTCGGAAAGTAACAAATGGTGCCCAATGGAAAAGTAGGAGAATCTTCTATGTCATATACAATCCGTTGAACATACTTAACAATATAAAGCAGACAGTTGTCCCTAGTCGCCACAGGTGTCCACAAAGTATTTGGTCAGCTAGAAGGAGCACAGCTTCACCGTAGTTGCCACAACGGAACGCGTCACCTGCTTGCGTAGTCGGAATGTGTCCTTCGACTGGACCCAGAATGGAGCATACATGTTCAGAGCTGCCGTCAAAAGACAATGTTCCGTAATCGAGGAGGGGGCGAAAGAGAGGAGTCATCTGCACCATAATTAATAAGATGAGTGATTGCGCGTCGGCTGGTCCCAGAATTGAATTCTTAAGTCCAAAGCTGTGCTGCCGTCGAGGTGCAATCAACTGTCGAAAGAATAGCCAATTAATTTTAGAAACAACTAATTAAAAATTTAATACTCACCTTCTGGAAGAGCCCCCACTGTACGGATGTCGTATAGATACAAGTAGGGGCGGGCTAGTCGCACTTATAAATGATCAATAGTCCAATTGAGTATAAACGCAAAACGGTGTAGTAGGAAGCAAAGGATTAGGATGCGCTGTAATTCCGGTCCAGAACGATGAGCTACCGTCGTTCTGATGGAAGTCCGGTCGTTTGTCACGTTCACATCACCCCTGCTAAATAATATCAATTGTCTGAAAGAAAAACACAAAACACATAGACACACGTTTGCAAACAAATTAAAATATATGTAAAGCGAATACTGCAACATTTAAGCATAAGCACACATACATATATCAAACTACGAAGTAAGAACACATTGTTGGGATAATTTATCATATTATTTATTTATTTATTATAATAACTTTTAATTTACATTTATTTGCGTGTTTTTGGGCACTTTGTTTGATTTGCGTTGTTTGCTTAGGGTTGCCAGACAATTCATTTTGGTATCGTGTTATTCGTTTGGTCAACTATCGCAAAAAAGTATTACGAATATTAAATTAAACAAAAAAAAATGCGCTGTGTATCAATGTATACATGAATGTTTATTTATATAATTATGTACAAGTGTATGTTTGGATTGAGCTGATATTGCGATACATAAATTCATGTTTAAAATATAGAATAAGTTATTTAAGCAATGATATAATTTAAAAAGTTAAAAGTTGGGACCTGTCTGCTTGGGCCTACTCTGCAGCTGGGGCTGAAGCCCCCTAAAGCGCCCAAGTCTTGACGTCCCCGCTGTATAAGCTTCAACCGACTCAATCGACGGCGTATGGCCATCGATCGCGGTTGAATTGGGCCCATTGATCTGCGCAAATTGTACCATACTCAGATGACATGGCCTCCGACCTCAGTCACGTGGCCTTAACCTAAATTGGTGCAGGGATCTAAAGCTATGCTTGGAGCTTATTCGTATCGATGGAAAAAGTTATCAATTACCAAAACAAAAATGTATATAATTTAAAAATTAATTAACTATAAGTCTACTTCCGTTTTCTTTTTTTTTGTATTAGATTGCACGAATTCTTTTTGTTGTCAATTAATCAGATAACCCTATACAGCAACATCTTCGTCATCAGGCCTGCTGACATCGATGGATCCCGTTAAGAAGTGAGTACGAGGTGTAAGAAACAGACAAAAAAAAAATAAAGAAATAATAATTTAAATGAAAAAATAGAATTGTAATAAAAAGAGCCATCGTAATGAACACAAAAACTTAAAACCCATCAAAATCAATATAAAAAAATAATTGTAACTATTTTGTAATCATATACTCTTGAATTGAGACTTTCGATGAATTGTTTACCCCAATCAAAAGGGAATTTGATTTTGAATTATATATTATACTATATATTTATAATGGGCTCCTAAGGACTCTCATATGCAGCTGTGTGAAAAGGAATGCTTCGTTAGACGGTAGTATTCAGCTTTTCACACAATGTGTAGCTTTCAGTGTATCATTCAGCTTTTTTCATCGACACAATGTATAGCGCCAAAGCGGCCGACAGCGCAATTCAAATTATCATATGCGCTCTCGCTTGCCCAAATAACTTTCATGTTGGTCCTTTCACAAAAGAAAATATTCAACCAAACTTAAACAAGAACTGAAAGGCATTTCCGAGTAGTGTCCAAATACCTAAATGACACTTGGAAAAACCGTAACACATACCAACTAAAGAACAGTCAGGACTTCCAAGTGATATTTAAAGGCGTAGAACCAATGTACACAGTAAACTACTAATAATATTAACTTCATAAACAATTGCTGCTTGTAAACTATTAAAAATACTGTGAACCAGCTATTTCGATCATCAGCCAAAGACTAAACTTTATTTCTGTACCTCTTATTTTACAATCGATTATTATGTGTCTATCTGAATATCGATATATCATCGATATCGGTGTTATATAACGTGTTAAATACTATCGTATGCTAAATACTGTTCTTACATGTTAACTTAATAACTAATATTGCACATGCTTAATACTATTACTACAGTTCGGCCGTCCTGATTCATAGAATTACCTGATTTTAGCGGCCATACTTCTTGTTGTCATTGATATTTTGTTTTCGTTACATTTATCAATATTTTTATTCTTTACATTTTCATTTTCGTTGATTTCTTTACTTTTTCCTACATTTTTGGTTATTACATTTGAGTTTTGATCTATATTTTTATTCTTTACATTTTCATTTTCGTTGATTTCTTTACTTTTTCCTACATTTTTGGTTATTACATTTGAGTTTTGATTCATAAATTCGATAGGTGTGTGTTCCGATTCATTATCATCGTTACTTATTTGATTATCGTTATTAACTTCCCTTTCTTTTCCTTTAAACCATGGTTTTAAATTTTGAACTGCCCAATCTCCTTCATATGGTCTTTGCGAATGCTGAAAATTGTCAACATCTTTGACACAGTACCTATCGTTGTCTAGTACTTTTGTTATTTGATAAGGACCTTTAAATTTTGGTATGAGTTTGCTTGAAGCGCCAATAGTTGTATCGAAGTTTCGTATCATCACATAATCATTTTCCTTGTATATGTTTGGCTTTTGTCGTTTAGTATCTACATAAGTTTTATTGTAATTTTGTGCTTGTTTTTGTATCTGCTCTGCTTTACTTCGAATATGTTCTAAATCTCGATCGTTACTTTTTTGTTCTATTTCTATTACATTTTCATTTAAGCTATCAATTTTGTTGCCTCTTTGTCTTATACCAAATAACATTTTACTGGGATGTTCACCAATGCTTCTATGAATTGTATTGTTCATTACGTATTCTACCTCATCTAATTTTTTATACCATTGTTCGTTTTTTTCGCTATCTAATAATTTACTAATCATTGGTCCTAAATCTCTATTAATTCTCTCCACTTGTCCATTAGCTTGCGGAGATCCTGTTGCCACTTTGATGTGATTGACGTTATTTTGCTGCAAAAAATTTTCAAATTCGTCGGAAGTGAAGCATGTTCCTCTATCTGAAACAATAGTTGTTGGTCTACTGTAAGCTCGAAAATAATCTTTTAAAGCGTCTATTGCTTCTCGTGATTTTGTCGTTTTCGTTGAGTATAGCCTAACGAATTTCGTACATGCATCTACTACTAACAGAATGTGCTTTTTTGTGGAGTCCTTGCTGTTTATTGGGCCATAGTGATCTATATGTATTAATTGAAAGGGGACATTGCCTTTTGGTATGACATGTAGAAAACCTTCTTTTTTGCCACCTTTTTCTGAAAACGCAATGCATTTAAGGCAGTTTCTTATGTGTTCATCTACCTTTTTTCTGATGTTTGGAAACCAATAACTTTTACTTATTACTTCACTTACTTTGTCAATTCCAACATGGCCTAGTTCGTTATGGTATTTAAAAAGGACATGTCCTTCCATTGATTCTGGGACATAAAAAACTAAATTATCTTTTATTTTCTTATAAACAATACCATTTCTCATTTCGTATAATTCATGTTCTCCTGTGCTAAGTAGTTGCTTTACTTTGTTTATTTTTTCATCTTTGTTCTGACATATAACTAGATTATCATCAAATGTATTGTCTTCTATTGTAAGTATACTATTGCATCTACTCAGTGCATCGACATGTTGCATCCTTTTACCTTCTCTATGTTCTAATTTATAGTCATAGTTTTGAAGCTCTAATGCCCATCTGGCTATTCTTGGATTTAAGTCTTTTTTACAAAGTGTCAATGTAAGGGAATTACAATCCGTTACAATTTTAAAAGGAATGCCCTGCAAATATATTCTGAAACGTTTCAGAGCGTATATAATTGCTAGAGTTTCTAGCTCGAAGCTGTGATATCTGGATTCAGCGTCAGTTGTTCGTTTCGATAGATAGAAAATTGGGTGAAATTTCCCGTCATTTTTTCTCTGCAGTAATATTGCTCCAAAGCCTATTGAGCTAGCATCACAGTGAAGCTCCGTTTCGTGTGTCGGGTCATATAGCGCAAGAATTGGTGCATTGAGTAATTTTTCTTTTAGCATATTAAAAGCTTCTAATTGCTCGCTACCAAAACAAAACTTTTTATTTTTCTTTGTTAAATCATATAAGGGTTTTGCCATTATTGAAAAGTCCTTAATAAATTTACGAAAGTATGAACACATACCTATAGAACATTGTACCTCTTGTACTTTTCTTGGCTCTGGAAAATTACTTATTGCCTTTATTCCATCTAGGTCAGCTCTTATACCACCGCCTGAGATAATGTAGCCCAAATACTTTACCTCACTTTGCAGAAAGCTGCATTTGTCCAGTCTTAGTTCGAGTTTATTTTTTACTAATCGGTTAAACACTTCTTTCAGTATTTTAAAATGCTCGTCTAAATCGTTGGTTGCTATCATAATATCATCTAAGTAAACTATTACTTTGCCTTCTTTTACCATATCGCTAAATATTTTATTTATAAATCGTTGGAATATAAACGGTGCATTCGTCAATCCGAAGGGCATTCGAAGGTATTCAAAGTGTCCTAGGGGTGTTACAAAAGCTGTATATTTTATCGAATCCTCGTGCATGTATACATGATAGTATCCATTCTTAAGATCCAGCTTGGAAAAAATACTTTTATTTGCTAAGCAATCTAATAGATCATCTATTAGTGGTATCGGAAAATTTGTCTTTGTTGTTATTTTATTTAATCGTCTAAAGTCAACGCACATTCTTAATTCACCCGTTTTCTTCTTAACTAAAACTATGGGAGAGGCATATTCCGATTCACTAGGTCTAATAAATCCATTTGCTACATTTTCATCTAAGATCTCCTGAACTTTAGCTTTTTCCATATATGAGAGTCGTCGAGGGGCATAGCTAAACGGTTTTTATAGCCTGTGCTCATTAAAAATGGGCAAAAAAGGCTATAATGAATTTGTGTGAGTTTGTGTCCGTCTGTATGAACGCGTCGATCTCAGCAACTATAAGAGCTAGAGACTTCAAATTTGGAATGTAGGTTCCTGAATACCATACGCAGATCAAGTTTATTTTTAATTTTCGATATCGAGTCCCGTTGGTTTTAAAATTAGAAAAATCACCATAACATAAGCAATGTCTAAGCTAGAGACTTGAGATTTGGCACACATGATAAAAAGCTTGGGTTTAATGTGTCCTGAAAATTTCATCGCGATGCCATGCCCCCATTGCCCATAACTCGGAAAAGCTGATAACAAGAGCAGATTCATAGCTAGAGACTTGAGATTTGGCACACATGGTAAGTATCCAACTCTCAATGTGTGCTACAAATTTCAGTACGATCGGATATTGAACTCAGAAGTTATTTAAGAAACAAATTTATGCAGCGCAGCAGATGCGTTGCAGCGCAGTAGCAGCGCAGTCGCTGCGCGGCGCCGACGATATAATGAACGAAAAGACGAGTTTATTCATGTATGTTTGATTTGCCTTTCGTCTGCTGTGGCGCTAAGCTATCGCAAGCTACTCTCAATGCAAGCAAAATCGACTTTAAGCGATATATTTAAATCCCATTATAATGAAAATACTTTTCTTTGAAGACCTGCACAGGCTATCCTACTGTCGCGCCCGCTCGACTGATCGGCTTGTTTATCTTCTATTATTAGCTCCATTTCACATTTTATTTCTGGTTCAATTGGTCTAACTGGTCTTCGATAATATTCTTCAAATATTTCTACAAACTTAGCTTTTTGTTTAAAGTTCAATTGTTCTCCTATTTGATATTCCAACCTTTCTTCATCATATTCAATTGCTAGTATTTCTGTTTCAAAATTGTCGATATTTTCCATTTCGTTCACATTGTTATTATCTGCATTGTCTTTACATTTCTTACTTTCTTCTAACATTACATTACTTTTGGTTTCGATCATTTCCATTTCGTTGACATTGTTGTTCTCTACATTGTCTTTACATTTCTTACTTTCTTCTAAAATTACATTAATTTTATTTTCATTTTCTCTTTCTGTTGTTATTTGGTTCATTACATCCTTTGTTTTATCAGTTATATTTAAATCGTTTACTTCCATTAGTTTTACTCTACTTTTATTTAAAAAATCTCTTCCCAATACAATCGGATACATCATGGATTCATTATCAACCACCATCAGCTTTGTTATAATGTTTTTATTTGAAAATGAAATTGAACAATATATAACTCCATAAATTTTCAGTTGACTCTTATTAATTCCAAAATAAGATTTATTTTCTACTTCTTGTACTTTGATTTTTCCTGGAACGTAACTTTTCTTAATAAAACTGATAGGGCTTCCTGTATCCATCAGGCATTCTATGTATAGGGGAATTTCTGTATTAGAGTTGTGAAAAAACATTATTTCTAAGTATCTTACATATTCATTTTGCTCGTTTTTCTCCTGTTTGTCTGTCTTCTTCTTATAAAGGCTGCAGTCCTTAGCTTGGTGTCCGAGCTTTGCACATGCAAAGCAGGCGCCGTCTTCTCGTTTCGGTTTACGACACTCTTTAGCCATGTGTCCCTTGCTGTTGCAGTTATAGCACGTAACATCTCGCTTTGCAGTTGCCACCCCTGAATTCGAGTGTCTTTGTGCTGGGCTGCCTAGCTCCACCTGGTTGAAAGCCTGTAGTAACTCGGTCTTTGACGTAAAATGTTGTAGTCTAGCTGTGTTACGCAAATTGACGTCTGGGATTCCCTCTATGACGTATTCTAAGAATTCATCTTCAGCTAGGTTAAGTTTGTTTTCCAATAAAAGCTTTGCATTAAAATAATTAGCAAAACTTTCTTTGCTTTTCCATATGTACTTTTCTAGTGTCTGGCGCATTGCAAGTTTTGACTCTTTAACGCCAAACGTATTAGTCATATCCTTTAATAGGTCATCAATGGTTTCTGTCATAAACGCTGGGTTTGAGAACATCCAGTCCTGAGCTTTGCCTTTTATTTTGTTGCATATCAGCATCCGCAGCATCTTGTCGTCCACTTCGTAGTTTGCGCGTACATTTTGTAGTTGAGCCAGCCAAATACTAAACTGACCATCACCGTTGAATACTGGTAAAAATGCTTTAAGTGTTTCCAATGTAATCTCATTATTAATTGGATTTGTTGTATTTATTTGCATTTTCATTCTTTGAAGTTCCATTTCCAGATTATTAATTTTTTGCTGTTTCTTCATAATTTCAAATTCGTATAAGATGATGTCTAAATCATCACGTTGTCCTTTTTTAATTTCCGTACCATTTTGATCTGTCATCTCGCTCTTTACTTTGTCGTCGTCTTCTTTTGCATTTTTCTTTACATCGTTTTTCTGTTCTTCGTCGTTACTATTTGTCGAAATTGCGTCGTCCGATTTGTCTTTCGGCGCCTCCTTGGCGGCGACGCCGACAATTTCATCAGAGAACTCTTTTTCAGCTTGTGTTGTTTCGTTGTTGTCCATTTTAACTTCCGTAGAGTCTTCGGTATTCCGAGTAACATCTCCGTCTTTAGTGTTTATTTCCATGTTCATTTTAGAGTTTAAAACAATCAGGCACTTTTGTAATTGAGTATTACATACACTTTGTAGTCTTATTATAAGAATATTTTGTGTGCCGGTCGTCTTCAAATTATTTAATGAACACAGGAACTTTAAGTCTTTGAATTGTAATTTTTTAATGTTTTCCGCCAACATGAATTGGTTTTTATACATATATGTATGTAGTTTTTTAGTTTTGTAGGCATAAATTAGTCACACTTCTGATCTGTGAACCAGCTATTTCGATCATCAGCCAAAGACTAAACTTTATTTCTGTACCTCTCATTTTACAATCGATTATTATGTGTCTATCTGAATATCGATATATCATCGATATCAGTGTTATATAGCGTGTTAAATACTATCGTATGCTAAATACTATTCTTACATGTTAACTTAATAACTAATATTGCACATGCTTAATACTATTACTACAATACATATCAAAACAAGCCGATCAGTCGAGCGGGCGCGACAGTAGGATAGCCTGTGCAGGTCTTCAAAGAAAAGTATTTTCATTATAATGGGATTTAAATATATCGCTTAAAGTCGATTTTGCTTGCATTGAGAGTAGCTTGCGATAGCTTAGCGCCACAGCAGACGAAAGGCAAATCAAACATACATGAATAAACTCGTCTTTTCGTTCATTATATCGTCGGCGCCGCGCAGCGACTGCGCTGCTACTGCGCTGCAACGCATCTGCTGCGCTGCATAAATTTGTTTCTTAAATAACTTCTGAGTTCAATATCCGATCGTACTGAAATTTGTAGCACACATTGAGAGTTGGATACTTACCATGTGTGCCAAATCTCAAGTCTCTAGCTATGAATCTGCTCTTGTTATCAGCTTTTCCGAGTTATGGGCAATGGGGGCATGGCATCGCGATGAAATTTTCAGGACACATTAAACCCAAGCTTTTTATCATGTGTGCCAAATCTCAAGTCTCTAGCTTAGACATTGCTTATGTTATGGTGATTTTTCTAATTTTAAAACCAACGGGACTCGATATCGAAAATTAAAAATAAACTTGATCTGCGTATGGTATTCAGGAACCTACATTCCAAATTTGAAGTCTCTAGCTCTTATAGTTGCTGAGATCGACGCGTTCATACAGACGGACACAAACTCACACAAATTCATTATAGCCTTTTTTGCCCATTTTTAATGAGCACAGGCTATAAAAATTCTTAAGCAATCTTGACCTTTTCGGGGGCCGCAGAAGTATTGTCACCAAATTTGGTGACCCTAGCTCTTATAGTCTCTGAGATCTGGGAAAGTCGGACATGGCTATATCGACTCGGCTGGTGATGCTGATCAAGAATATATATACTTTATAGGGTCTGCCGGACTTCTTTGGACATGTTACGCATATTTTGACAAACTTAATAGACCCTTTTTACTTTTTTAAAGTAAAGGGTCTAACAAGCCGATCAGTCGAGCGCGCGCGACAGTAGGAAACCCTGTGCAGGTCTTCAAAGAAAAGTATTTTCATTATAATGGGATTTAAATATATCGCTTGAAGTCGATTTTGCTTGCAATGAGAGTAGGTAACTTGCGATAGTCTGGCAACACTGGACTGCGGCTGTTGATTGTCGAATGGCAAATCAAACATATATGAACAAACGCGTATTTTCGCTCTACTTCGTTATAATGTCGCCGCGGCGCAGCGACTGCGCTGATACGCATCTGCTGCGCAGCATAAATTTGTTTCTTAAATAACTTCTGAGTTCAATATCCGATCGTACTGAAATTTGTAGTACACATTGAGAGTAGGAAACTTACCATGTATGCCAAATCTCAAGTCTCTTTCGAGCTATGGGAGAAGGTAGCGTGGTATCGCGATGAAATTTGCTGGACACATTAAACCCAAGCTGCCTATCACGTGTGCCAAATCTCAAGTCTCTAGCTTTAACATTGCTTATGTTATGGGGATTTTTCTAATTTAAAAAAAAAAACGGGTCATGATATCGAAAATTCAAAATAAACTTGATCTGCGTATGGAATTCAGGAACCTACATTCCTAATTTATAGCTTTTATAGTTGCAGAGATCCACGCGTTCATACAGACCGACAGCCAGACGGACGGACAGACAGACAGACGGACAGGTGTCAATCGACTCGGCTATTGATACTGATCAAGAATATATATACTTTATAGGGTCGGAGATGCCTCCTTCTGTCTGTTACATACATTCACACAAATTCATTATACCCTTTTTTGCCCATTTTTAATGGGAACAGGGTATAACAAGCCGCACAGTCGGAGCTCGACCGTCATATACCCTGTGGCAGTACAAGACCCGCTCAAATTCGCTCCCGTTTATACTTATCATGTGTGAGAAATCTCAAGTCTCTAACTACAAACTAGTCCCCCAAATGCATTAACACGGATTTGCAGCCACGAACATACATATACGTACATACATATGAAATCACATTAAAACACATGAATGTATGAACAAATACGTCGCGACGCGTCGTTTCTTTAGTTATTTCGCCGCCGCTACGATACTTATCATGTGTGTCAAATCTTAAGTCTCTAGCTATAAAACTGCTCTCGTCTCAATGTGCGTGCTCAGGCGAGAACTTTATTTACTATGGGGCAACGAGCTCCTGTCAACTAAAATATTCATTTAATAATATATTTGATATTGAAATTTACGTTGCTAAAGAGGTCCTACTAAATCGTGGAAGACCGAATAAGTCATTTTACGAATGCTCCGACAAATCGGAAGTAAACAAATTTTCCCAAATTATTAAGGAAACTTCTTACAATGAGCTTGCAGTTGCAACAACTAGCAGCTTTAACAAAGTTGGAAAACGAAGTGAGTCCCAAATAGTTTCAATGACTAATGAC
This sequence comes from Drosophila histrio, assembly GCA_958299025.2. Lineage (NCBI taxonomy): Eukaryota > Metazoa > Arthropoda > Insecta > Diptera > Drosophilidae > Drosophila > Drosophila histrio. The sequence goes on from OY282582.1 coordinate 3,304,624, forward strand.
GAAGATATTGCCAACAAATATGAAATCTCTCACAGGATCAATCGAAAACCACCCGATTGCATATACAGCAGACGATGCTTTGGCATTATTTTTAGATTGAAATTATACCAAACACTCATACAAATTAATGCGAGCTGGTGCAAAAAATCGGAATGCGAATATATATCCAACGAACGACACTTTGCGTATTGCAAAATTAAAACTTTATCCAAATTGGAGTGCAATTTACAAGTTATTCGGCTCAAGTGCCCTTACAGCATATTGTGGATCATATTGTAATGCGCATCGTAGAAGCTCATTCTTCGATAGCAGTAGCGGCCATTCGACCTATCGACAAGATTTGGAATGCGACAACAACAATTTAAGCGATGAATACTTGTATGCAGTTTGCATTGTCCCATTACAAGTGCAGATGTGATCCTTGACGATTTGTGAAAATCCGCTACCTTCCTCACCTCGATTCTGTGGACCCTTAAAATACTTTGTTCCAAGGAATCTGCAGACCAGATTAGATCATAGGTTGCTACTCATAGTGATAAAATAATAAAATTTATCCCAACAAGCATTGACAATTTAAAGATATTCCATCAATTTCATTTGACGATGATAGATGGAAAAGCTCTTAGTGCTCTTGCAGAATTATCTTCCAAGTGTGTGGGATTTTCAAAGCCACCCCCAAGGTAATGACTGACATTGATCCTGTTAGACCATTAACACCCAAGGCATATTTATACGAATTTGGATTATCGGCACTTCACGCATGGATTCGGTGCCTTGAATGTATCCAACATATATCTTATAGGCTACATATTAATCCAGTCGGAAAGGCTACAGTCGATGTCGATTATGAGAGACCCTTTACTTATTCTTCAAAAAGGAAATAAGATTAACACTAATAGTACCTCATAGCGCGTTGTAACGTCAACATGCTCTTCTTCTTTCTTTGACCCGACACTGAGAAATATTGAGTGTTGAATAACTTCAGAGTTTATAATCCGATCACGATTAAATTTTCAGGATACATTAGGACCCCGATGCTTGTCCTGTGGACTCAAGGCTCCAGTTATAAAATTGATCATTAAATGGGATTTCAATTTATTTTGATTATCTTCCGAGTTTATTATCCGATCGCGATAAAACTTTCAGGATACATTGGTGACAAATTTGGTGATTCTAGCTCTTATAGTCTCTGAGATCTAGGCTCTTATACAGACACACGGAGAGAAGGGCATGGCTATATCGACTCGGCTGTTGATGCTGATCAAGGATGTATATATTTTATGGGGTTTGTCAGAGTTCCTTCGATCTGTTACTCACATTTTTATACCCTGTTCCAATTATAAATGGGCAAAAAAGGGTATAATGAATTTGTGTGAATGTATGTAACAGGCATCGCCGACCCTATACAGTATATATATTCTTGATCAGTATCAGCCGAGTCGATTAACACCTGTCCGTCCGTATGTATGAACGCGTGGACCTCAGCAACTTTAAGAGCTTGAGACTTCAAATTTGGAATGTAGGTTTCTAAATACCATACGCAGATCAAGTTTATTTCCAATTTTCTATCAAGCCCCGTTTTTTTAAATTAGAAAAATCACCATATCATAAGCAATGTTAAAGCTATAGACTTGAGGTTTGGCACACATGATAAGAAACTTGGAAAAATTTCACCGCGATGCCACGTCCCCTTCGCCCACAATAAGAAAAAGCTAATAAAAGGAGCAGTTTAATGCCGCCACCGACGCTCGTGAGCAGCAGCTCGCATCGACTCAACTTGAGGCGCAGCAGAGATTGGCAGAGACAATTGCTAGCCGCTTAGACGCCCGAGGTCAGTCCTTGGAGAAACGAGTTGCCCGACTGGACGACCGCATGGAAGCAGGGAACAGAAATTTGAGCAGAAGTTTCTACATATTTGGTCATCATTCGAACGCACGATGTTGGCCGGACGCGGCGGCACAGAATCAGAAGCAGCTGATAAAGAGGAGATTGCATCTAGCACGCCAAGAGTAGAGCTGATGTTAACTCGCGGCCATACAAAGCCGCCAGACGCAGGAACAGGTCGGCAAACACATGACCAGCACTCACCTGTAAGGCCGCGTTTCGCTCCCGCTACGCCTGCTCCAGCCAGCCATGCGACAGCTGACAGCTCGTGGCAATACCGGATATGGAGCCGCCGCTGACCTACGACGGCACCAGGCCCTGGACCGAGTTTCAGCGTTTATTCAATGACATGGCGGACGAATATTGTTGGTCTGAACAGAAGAAGTGCCGACAGCTATACGCAAGCTTACGTGGTCGAGGTCAACGGTTCTGCGCAACTTTGCCAGACACTAGTCTGCGTTCTTACGAAGCGCTGACCACAGCTCTGCGAGACCATTTCACACCAAGTCCACATGCTGGATACCACGAGTTCCATACCCTCGTGCAGGGCTCTAAGGAGTCCTTGGAGGACTTTGCCATGGACTTGCAATGTTTGGGTCGCAAAGTTTTCGACGAATTACCAAGCGTCTCCTACAACAGCATTTTGGTGCAGCGATTCATCGATGGCATCCGGGAGACAACTTACCAGGTGCTAACTCTCTCCAGCAAACCAGAGACTATTAAGGAAGCGCTCGATCTGTCTTGTCGCATTGCAGCCCAATGTCGACGCCGACCGGTGGGCATCCGTTATTCCCCTAGTCTGCCGTCCTTCGGAGCACCTCCTCGTAAATTCGACGCTACCAACACTGCCTGTATCCGGACTTAAAGCTCCTTCTGCTGAAGTCGATGCGGTCCGTGACCAATTGTTGGCAGTAACGCCACCCAAGGAGAGTTCCCTTAGCCAAGCACTCCATCTGTTGAAACGACGAACTGTCCCTTTACGCCACTCACATCGACATTGTCTGCTGGCTGCTCAGTAAGGCACCCCACCGTGAATTCGCCGCTGGAACAAACTATCCATGGACGCAATCCTCCGTCTAATCATACTCTTTGTCAGACGCTCGGGCAAGGAGGAACCACGCCGCCCGATAATGCAACGTATAGACTTAGTGCACCGGTCTCCCGGAGTTTACATTGTTTTCTATTTTTACAGAAAATTCCTCGCTGCTGAATCAACGAGATCTGCCTGAGCAGTTACCTATAACTCCCTGTAAAGTAATTCTGCAAGGTCCATCTGCTGAGCAATTCGTTGCCACCGCTAAAGCCACTGTACGCATAACCACAGCGGGTCGATTCCTCACGAACGAGTTCCTGTTAGTGAAATGGATTTTCTGCTACGTTATCAGGCTACCGTGGACTTTATGGAGTTGTTGCTAAAGTGCCCCTGGGGTGCAGTTCTTTTACACGTGCCCACGGCAAAACGACCCAGCTAATTATTCTCTACAGTTTCTGCGAGCATACTGCCGCAAAGCCACACTCACATTAACGTTGATTGTGTATCCCTGGATCGCGTTACCCATGCCGTACTGGAACGAAGGGCTTACTCTGAGCTTCCTGCATAACTCGTGTTGGGCAGCTCTCTCGTCGACACCACGAGAAATGTGGCCACGCTGCACATACTAAATGTCGGCGCACAAGCTTGCAAGCTAGCGGCTTTCACCATCATCGGTCAGTCAGGTACCATTCATCTCAGCTGCCCAGGCCCGGAAGACAGTCTGGACAAGTTCTAAATTGCTGCGCTAACTCGACAATTATCAGCACGTATTTGCCGCGCACAGTAACGCCACAGGCCGCATTAGTGTAACCCGACATACGATTGACACCGGTCTGAAGCGCTCAATAAAGCAACCACCATGCTGACAGGCCCTTACCCGAAAAGTAGAGGTGGAATGCCTAGTAGCGGACATGCAAGATCGAGGCGTGATTCGTCCCTCCGCGAGTCCATTAGCCTCACCCGTAGTTCTGGTACGCAAAAAGGATGGCTCTACGCGATTATGAGTCGAATATCGTCGTTTTAACGACGTCACTCTAAAGGATGGATGACATATTAAGCCGATTTCATGGAACCATATGGTTCTCCACCATGGATTTACAGAGCGGCTATTGGCAGGTGGAAATGGACGCCAAGTCGCATGCGAAGACAGCTTTTGTGTGTGATGCCGGATTGTACAAATTTAACGTAATGCCCTTCGGCCTGACAAATGCGCCCGCTACCTTCGAACGACTGATGGACATCATCGTCCACTCACGCACGGCTGATGACCATCTAGTTCACTTACAGTGAGTATTGGGTAGTTTGGGGGACGCCGGAATAAAGCCAAGTCCCCGAAAATGCCATTTCTTTGGAGCGGAGGTGACTTATCTGATGGATTGGCTACAACCTCGTAGTCAGAAGGATGCTCGCTCGTTTTTGGGGTCATGCTATTGAAAATTCATCCCCGAGTTTTCTGCCACCGCTCGCCCACTCCACGAGTTAACCGAGGCCCACCGTACATTTGATTGGTTCCCAACTGCTTAGGAAGCTTTCGATGCGCTCAAGATAAAGCTCACGAAGTCACCGATTCTGACATTTCCAGATCAGACCGGCCTTTTCATTTTGGATAATGACGCGTCTAATCACGGCATGGGCGCCCTGCTCAGTCAGAAACAGTCAGACCAAGAACGAGTCTTGGAATACTACAGTAAAACATTCAATGCGGCAGAGGGCAACTATTGTGTAACCAAGAGAGAACTACTGGCCGCCGTGCTGGCTACGAAGCATTTCCACCACTACCTATTTGGGCGATGGTTCCTGCTCCGCACCAACCACGCTTCGTTGAAGTGGTTCTACAACTTCCGGGAGCCGGAGGGGCAGATTACTCAGTAGATTGAACGCCTACAACAGTACGACATGGACATCCAGCATCGCAGTAGGAAATAACATGGCAACGCAGACGCTTTATCGTGCCGCCCTTGCGGTGAATGTCGCCACTGCGAGAGAGCTGAGGAGAGCGATCACCAAGGCGTCATGTTCATGCAAATCGAAGTCATAGAATATTCCAAACGAAAAGTCGACGATTCTACACTGGCATCGGTATTTGCATGGTTGAAAGGCGGAGAACGGCTACCCAAGAGCACAATCTGGAGCGAGTGTCCCGAAACGAAGGCCTACAGACACCTGTTTAAGCGCCTCTATTTGGACGAAGGCATGCTGATGACCAGGAACAAGGAAGACAAACCCGTGGTGTTAGTTCCTCACAGTCTACAGTCAGAGTGCATACGCAGCATGCATAACACGTCCACCGGCGGTCATTTTGGGATCAAGAAGAACCTAGCCAAGCTAAAACACCACTACTATTGGATAGGCCAAAGCGCGTGGCCATCTGGCCCGAATGCATCGCTTTACCAGATCAGACGGCGGAAACAGTAGCGAGAGCGTTGGTCCACGAGGTATTCAGTCGTTTTAGCACACCATTCGTCCTGCACTCTGATCAGGGCCGCAACTTCGAGTCGGAAGTATTTCAAACATGCCTACAAATCTTAGGAGCAGAAAAGACCCGCACAACGCCGCTGCATCCCAGTCTAACAGAATGATGGAGAGATTCAACCGCACCCTACTGGACTACTTAGCAAAATTCGTTGCCACAGACCACCGAGATTGGGATCGTCTTCTACCCCTAGCTCTGTGGCCTTACCGCTCTGCTCCACACGAGGCAACTGGATACTCACCCTCTCGTCGGATGTTTGGACGCGAACTGCGTCTGCCTGCTGAGCTTATTTATGGTCGACCTACTCCCGACCTAAAGGAATACCCGACTTTTGTGAGACAGTTGCAAAAGGATCTCTATCAAGCGCACGTGACTGCTCGCCATTAGCTACTCGCCGCTGCCGACGTTAACAAGGCGCGGTAAGATCTGCGATCTCACGAATTCGAGCCAGGCCAAGAAGTCTACCTGTACGCCCCTATGCGGAAAGTAGGCCGTTGCCCAAAGCTTCAATCAGATTGGATCGGACCTGCAATCGTGACCCGTCGTCATTCCGACCTGGTTTATGAAGTGCGCCTGCCCGGCAAACGTGTGACCAGGACCGTTTACGTCAACCGCCTCGCCCCATACAAAGGCTCGTCGCCGGAAAATCTCGGCCAGGAGGCTCGAGTCTCAGAGAGGGGCAATGTAGCGAACTTTGCGTGAACCAGTATGTTCCCGCCCTCGTCAGATATGCGATTTGAACGATCCCTGTTTATCGATATATCGAAAGACAATTATTGGCGCTAGATTCCAATTGGTTTATCTCTCGCTCTCTTCTTCTTAACCTAAGCTTGCACGCGGGTAAACATTTTCGAAGGCTCTAAGTTTGGTAAAACGAATAAAGAACATTGTAATAAAATTCGCTGAGATCTTGTCGTGTTTAATTTCATAACCCCTTTAGCGAAGTGCACTGGCGTTGTACCGATTCCCCATCCCAACCGTAATCTTTAGTACCGCTCGGCTAACCGTGCCGAAGCTGCTGTTATTGCGCAGCATAATTTCGATTCAGTATATATGGGCATTTCCACAGCGACGTTACGTGCCAGTCGTTCATTAAAGTGTGACAAATTTCTAAAAAGTTTTTTTTAAATCTGAGTGTCAATTAGGTTGAACTATATTAAAAAATATAAAGAAGCCGGACAGTCGGACATACCCGACCGGAATATATCCTGCGACAGTAACAGGCGCCGAAAATATTTATTCAATTTGGTATCCAGCGAACACCACGAGGAGCCCATTGCCATACAATGCGGTCTATGGGTGTGGTATCCGTAATTAAAGATAAAATGTATCTGCCTGCAAGTATTACCAGTGCTTGGAGACCAAGTTCAAGTTTCTAGCTCTTTCCATATCTGAAACACTTTCGATCATACGGACGGACCGACGGACAGACGGACATGGCTATATCGGCTCGGCTATTGATGCTGATCAAGAATATATACACTTCATGGGGTCGGAAACGCTTCCTGCTGCCTGTTACATACTTTTAACAAACTTAATATACCCCCAAAAGGTTGCACTGTAGTGAATTCAACAATTTGTGTTTTATTTTAAACCCTGCGGGAGTATATAAAGTTTATTAAAATTATTTAACAGTCAGAAGAAAACTTACATGGTCCCATAAATCATATAGCCATCGAGATAGCCATGTCCGACTGTCTTTCCGTTGGTCCGTCTGCTATAAACTGGATCTACCTGCACAATAAGATGTGCTGATAGCTCTTTCCATCTCGGAGATCCATGCGTTTATACAAAAGGACATACGGATATGGGTATATGAACTCGTCTGTTGATCATGATTAAAATATTCTCTACTTATAATTGCTAGCGGTTACGTAACATTTCATATTCAGCGGTTACTAGGTCTTATAAGTTTTCCAATGTATAGATTATGCAGATGGAATCATAAAGGACCCCACAAAGTATATGTATTCATGAACATTATCAATAGCCGAGTAAATTCACATCTGTCTGCCCGTATGTAAGAACGCGTTCTTAGCAACTTATAAAAATAGAGACTTTAAATTTGGTATGTAGGTTTCCATAAAGGTTTCCCTTTGCAGCTAAATAAAAAACCAGTCGGAAAGACAACAGTCGAAGTCAACTAAGAGAGACCCCTTACTTATTCTTCAAAAAGGATATAGGAGTAACTCTATAGACGAACCTACATATCAAATTTGGTGGCTTTAGCTCTTATAGTCTCTGGGATATAGGCGCGCATACAGACAGACGGATGCTGATCAAGAATATATATACTTTATGGGGTCTGCCAGACTTCCTTTGAATTTTGTTATTATTAATGATATTTTTTCTTATAATAATTAAATTTTTGTTTTAAATAAACCTGATATATATGAAGACAGAAAAGGGTGGAATACACCTATTTAAACAAAAAAAATATATACATATAAATTAATAAAATTAAAAATATTGCTTTTAATCTTAAAGATAATATTTTTACCGAAAAAAATATCAATTCAATCAAATCAGTAAATTTGAAGATTTTATCATGCATTTATCATTGAAATAAACAATGTCCAAAAATGTGTCGGAGACACTGTAAAATCAATTGAGACCTAAGGCTCGCAGAATCGGTTGAGTACGGGGAGATGCATCATTTACATCATACGGCTATATCAACACGAGCGTTCATGCTGATCAAGAATATATTTACATAATATACCCCCACTGGGTATAAAAAAGCACTAGTGAATAAAAGTCATATAACCGTTTGTAAAGATTATAATGTTTAGACTTTACTTTAAAAAAGTATAAGGGTCCATTAAGATTGTCAAAATGTGAGTAACAGGTCGAAGGAAGTCTGGCAGAACCAATAAAGTATATATATTCCTGATCAGCATCAACAGCCGAGTCATGTCCGTCTGTCTGTATGAGCGCCTATATCTCAGAGACTATAAGAGCTAGAGCCACCAAATTGGTGTGTATGTTCGTCTATGGGCTAAGCAGTGAAAGTTTATATTAAAATATTGACACGCCCCTTTCCACCTCCGTAAATCGAAAACAAAATTTTTGATATGACATTAAATAAAAAATATTAAAGCTAAAAAATTTTGGCACATAGAACGAGGATCAGGGTCCCAATGTATCCTTAAAACTTCATCGCGATTGGATAATAAACTCGGAAGTTATTCAAACAAAAACATTTAATTCCATATAATGGTCAATTTTTGAGGTCCTAATGTATCTTGAAAATTTCATTGCGATCGGATAGTAAACTCGGAAGTTATTCAAATCACAATTTTACTCAGTGTCGGCTCAAAGAAAGAAGAAGAGCCCATTGACGTTACAACGCACTATAGGGTATTTGCCCTTTTTAGTGAATTACTGAAAACCTCAAGGTTTGTATATAAGTATCTATGTATGTTACTATTATTTGTGTTTTGAAGAATAAGTAAAGGGTCTCTAATAGTCGATTTTGACTGTAGCATAGTAAACTCGGAAGTTATTCAATACTCAACATTACTCAGTGTCGGGTCAATGGAAGAAGAAGAGCATGTTGACGTTACAACGCGCAATGGGGTACTATTGGTGTTAATCTTATTTCCTTTTTGAAGAATAAGTAAAGGGTCTCTCATAGTCGACTTTGACTGTAGCCTTTCCGACTGGTTTATTTACGATCTATCTAACAGATAATAAGTAAATGGTATGGTTTTTATTTACAGAAATTATTACATGTATGGGGTGAAGAAATATAATGATGCAATAAATACACGCATTTTGCTTTGTATGTGTCTGTGATTTGGTATTGCGGGTACTGCTCTTGACTTATCTAGCTGAGCCTGCTTTCCAAACTCTGTGCCAATTAAAAATGGGATAAAGGTATAATATATTTGTGCGAATTTATGTAACAGGCATAAGGAGGCATCTCCGGCCCTATAAAGTATATATATTCCTGATCAGTGTCAATAGCCGAATCGATTGACAAATGAATGTCTGTCTTTCCGTCCGTCCATCTCTCCGTGCGTCTGTATGAACGCGTGGATCTCAGCAACTATAAGTGCCAGCGACTTCAAATTTGGAATGTAGGTTCCTTAATACCATACGTATGTCAAAAAACTAAAAAAAAACTGTCACAGTCTGAAATTTTCAGATAACAAAGCTTAACTCAACAAATAGGTGAAGTATAATTCACGCTGATAAATTTTCTGCAAGTTTCATAGCGATCGACACATAAATAAAGGAGATATTAAGGAATTTCTTTAAATCCATTATTTCATATATGTTGGCAATAGCGACATATGTATGGGCTTCAACAAAAAATCTGGATCCATACTAAGTTTCATCCAGATAGTTTTAATAGGGGCCTTATGTCACTTTTTTGTGGGCGCTATACACTATAAGAAGTGCATTAACCCCCGAACCTAACAATTATGAAATACTTATTATAATTAGCCGTCCTCAATCCTGCGTTCACTGTATTGCGCTAAGAGTGCTTAAAAGCGCCGCATGCAAACGATATTTTAGAACAAAAAAACTTCTAGTGAAAAGCGACCTTAATTAAGTACATTTTGAGACAAAAATTTACTAACAATTAATTAATATTTTATTGATTAACTTTAAAATGACTCTCAACTATCTGTCCGCAATATGAGAGCAATAGAGAATTAGTACATATATTTTCCAAATTCTTGTAGCAATAACGGTACTTTCGTTGATTCTTAATGTATTTTGACATTTTGGCAGTGGGCGATTTGACACTTTTAAAACTGACATAGCGCCCTCGGGCTTTATGACACTGGGCGTTATGACATTCCCCCGTTTTAATACTGAAGAATTTGCTTAGAAACAGACGCACATGCCTGATTGTGCTGATCAAAAATATATATAATTTGTAGGGTCTGGTATACCTCCTTTAATGCGTTAAACATTACGGGACAAAATTATAATACCGTCTGCGAGGTTATAAGAACGAACGCCCAGGCTGAAATCGAAAGTCAAGGGAAAAACTCACATTAAGCAGATAACAATCACAAGCAAAGAAAAATTGATATATTTATTGCCACATTATACTCTTTGCAAAAGGTATGATGACTTTGATTCGCTTCTGCGATTATATGTAACTTAATTGTTTACAATGAATTGATTTGCAAGTGTGTTAGTGAATACAGAACTATTGGAATATTTGCATTCGCAGTTATCCGGTATGATGTATGTACTGGCTGCAGAAAAATGATGGATCTGTGCCAAATTATAAAAATAACTTTAAAACTGACTAGTTTGCAAGAAACAGACGGACAGCGGACATGTCTATATCAACTCAGCTCGGGTCTGCACGCCTACTTTAATATGTAATACATGTTGTGCCTAAATTATAATACCCTCTGCAGGGGTATACAAAAAGAAGAAAATTCGCGTATGTTCCACAGACAAAAGCTATTGTGCATTTGCACTCGACAGGCAGTTTCACTCAAAACGTTTTTGGCTTTAACTCACGTTCGTTATTTTTGAGCGTAACAACCCAGCTGCTAGGCGTCTGGTGCTGTTTGGCAACTAAGCGTCCGCTGCTACTCAATGCGCGGTGTCAGCGTCGAAGTCACTTGTACGCTTCGTCGATTTGTTCGAGCTTTAGTTGCTTGTGTATGACAAAATCACGTTAGTAATCAATTGCAAGTCCACCAGCTAAGACCACAAATCCAGCGCCCGTTGCATAAAGATCAACACCCTCAAAAATTATAAAAGCTAAAATCAAAATACTAAACAAATTTAAAAAATAAAAACAAAGCGTGTGCGTAATCGTCGCCAAAGCTACCCGTCTTCATCGCTTTAAACGTGAGAATATTATTTACATATATTTATATACAAGTTTATATTATATATAAATGTATATACGAAAATATAAATAGAGATACATAAAAGTGATACAAATTTCTCTACACGAAAACAAAATCAGCGGTTACAACAAATGCAAAAGCAGCAACAAATATCTACCGAAAAACCCGAATTTCTCAGTTTATGCTCTTACACAAAACAATAACAACAACTCTAACAAACCCAAATAAGAATAAAAAATACACTTCATAAACAAGAAGAAAAACAATTAAACTCAAATATTTTTTCTCCTGATAATTTACTTTTTTTTGATTACTTACATATTTTTTTGTTTGTTTATTTTGTTTCTTTATTTTTTTTGTGTGATGCATACATATAATTCAAGGGCAGATCGAAAAAAATTGTTTACAAAGCTGATTTTGTTTTATATACTACGTTTATTAATATTAGTAAATATATATCCACAACTAGAGAGTATCATATAGTGTAATAATAAGAAAATGTCTACCCCTATCAATAATATCCTGATTCAGCCCGATCAGAGGAATCGGTTTAACGAGGGCCGTGTACAAACACCTCAGCCGGGTAAAAAATGCAAGCACAAAACTGCTAGCCCCGTTGATATTTATATACCCCGCGAATACTAACCAGTCGGAAAGGCTACAATCGAAGTCGACTATGAGAGTCCCTTTACTTATCCTCCGAAAAAGAAATAATCGTAACAAACTTAGATACTTATACATAAACCTTCAGGTTTTAATTCATTCACTCAAATGGGCAAACAGTAATAGTGCGTTGTAACGCCAATGCTCTCTTCTTCTTCCTTTGGCCCGACACTCAGTAATATTTTGATTTGAATAACTTCCGAGTTTATTATCCGATCGCGATGAAATTTTCAGGATACATTAGGACCCCGATGTTTGTCCTGTTTGCCAAAATTCAAGGCTCCAGTTTTAATATTGACCAGTATATGGAATTTAAAGTTTTTTTTGAATAACTTCCAAGTTTATTATCCGATCTAGATGAAATTGGGGTGCATAGGGATCCTGATGCTCGTCTTGTATGCCAAAATTCAGGACTCTACTTTTAATATTTATCGTTGTATGGGGTTTCAAAAATTTTGTCTTCGATATATGGAGGCGGAAGGGGAAGACGAACAAAAATACCAAATTTGGTGACTCTAGATCTTATAGTCTCTGAGATCTAGGCTCTTATACAGACACACGGATAGACGGACATGGCTATATCATATCGGCTGTTGATGCTGATCAAGAATATAAATATTTTATGGGGTCTGTCAGACTTCCTTCGATCTGTTACGCACATTTTTATACCCTGTGCCCATTAAAAATAGGCATAAAAGGGTATAGTGAATTTGTGTGAATTTATGTAACAGGCATCTCTTACCCTATAAAGTATATATATTCTTGATCAGTATCAATAGCCGAGTCGATTGACACCTTTCCGTCCGTCTGTCCTTCTGTCTGTCTGTCAGTCTGTCCGTCTGTATTAACGCGTGGATATCAGCAACTATAAGAGCTAGAGACTTCAAATTTGGAATGTAGGTTGCTGAATATCATACGCAGATCAAGTTTATTTTCCATTTTTGATATCAAGCCCCGTTTGTTTTAAAATTGGATTTTTAAAATCACCATAACATAAGCAATGTTAAAGCTAGAGAGGTTTGGCACACATGATAAGAAACTTGGGGAAATATCATCGCGATGGCACGCCCCCTTCGACCACAATTAAGAAACGCTGATAACAAGAGCAGTTTTATAGCTAGTATAGGTATATAAAATTGGTATGAAAGATTTGTTCAAAAGTGAGTAACAGGCATAGGAAGGCATCTCCGACCCTATAAAGTATTTATGGGCATTTCCACAGCGACGTTACTTGCCAGTCGTTCAACAAAGTGTGACAAATTTCTAAAAAGTTTTTATATATGAGTGTCAATTAGGTTGAACTATATTATATAAAAAGAAGCCGGAAAGTCGGACATACCCGACCGGAATATATCCTGCGACAGTAACAGGCGCCGAAAATATTTATTCAATTTGGTATCCAGCGAACACCACGAGGAGCCCATTGCCATACAATGCGGTCTATGGGTGTGGTATCCATAATTAAAGATAAAATGTATATGCCTGCAAGTATTAAAAGTGCTGGGAGAGATACTTTCTTTCATATGGACGGACCGACGGTCATGGCTATATCGACTCGGCTATTGATGCTGATCAAGAATATATACACTTTATGGGGTCGAAAACGCTTCCTTCTGCCTGTTACATACTTTTAACAAACTTAATATACCCCCATAAGGTATATTAAAGAAAATTGGCAAAAATATGAATACCTATATCTCAGACAGTATAAAAGCTGAAGGCAGTAAAGTTTGTATGTAGGTTTTATATCCTAAGCAGATTCGGGTCGCTTAGGAATTTTTCCACACCCCCATCTGCCGAAAATTGAAAACACAAAACAAATTATTTCGGCGACTTCAAGAGCTAGAGACGTCAAATTTTGTATGTAAGTATCTTTATATCCAAAGCTGATCAAGTTTGTTTTTGAATCTTGCCACGCCAATTCCACCCCAAAAATTTAAAATGTTTGAGTTTACAGATAAGTACACTGTAGTGAATCTAACAATTTGTGTTTCATTTTAAACCCTGCGGGAGTATATAAAGTTTGGTAAAAGTATTTAACAGTCAGAAGGAAACTTACCTGGTCCCATAAATTATATAGCCATCGGGATAGCCATGTCCGACTGTCTTTCCGTTGGTCCGTCTGCTATAAACTGGATTTACCTGCACAATAAGATGTGCTGATAGCTACGGACGGACATACGGATATGGGTATATCAATTCGGCTGTTGATCATGATTAAAATATCCTGTACTTATAATTGCTAGTGGTTACGTAACATTTAATACTCAGCGGTTACTAGGTTTTATAAGTTTTCCAATGTATATAACATGCAAAAGGAATCATAAAGGATCCCATAAAGTATATATATTTATTAGCATTATCAATAGCTGAGTAAATTTACATCTGTCTGTCCGTATGTAAGAACACGATCTTAGCAACGTATAAAGATAGAGACTTTAAATTTGGTATGTAGGTTTTTATACAGGTTTCTATTTGCAACTAAAAAAAAACCAGTCGGAAAGGCTACAGTCAAAGTCGACTATATCATACCCTTTACTTATTCTTAAAAACGGAAATAAGAGTAACACTTATAGTACCCCGTAGCGCGTTGTAACGCTCTTCTTCTTCCTTTGGTCCATCACTGAGTAATGTTGAGTTTTGAATAGCTTTCAAGTTTATTATCCAATCGCGATGAAGTTTTAAGGATACATTGGGACCCTGATCCTCGTTCTGTGTGCCAACATTTTTTAGCTTTAATATTTTTTATTTAATGTCATATCAAAAATTTTGTTTTCGATTTACGGAGGTGGAAAGGGGCGGGTCAAAATTTTAACATAAACTTGCACTACTTAGCCCATAGACGAACCTACACACCAATTTGGTGGCTCTGGCTCTTATAGTCTCTGAGATCAAGGAGCTCATACAGACAGACGGACATGACTCGGCTGTTGATGCTGATCAAGAATATATATACTTTATGGGGTCTGTCAGACTTCCTTCGACCTGTTACGCACACCATTTTTCAACAAACTTAATGCTTTATGCTTTTTTAAAGTAAAGGGTCTAAAAATCGAATAGGATTGAAACTTGTATTTTGTCCACTAAATATTTGTATTTGTTAATTACGAGGGCTAGTGCACATTTTATTGTATTATTAGGCCCATAAAAAAGTAAGTAAGTAAGGGCCGACGGACATTATAACACTTTCAAAAGCTCCCGTATATATCTGTGCTAAAATTCGTTTTGGGGTAACCTGGGCGCAGGGAATCTCTCGACTATTACTATTCCTAGTTTTTAATTGTTTCGTGTTGTTTATTTGTTATGAATTGAAGGTGAAATATTTTTAATTTATTCTATATTTAGTTTCAATGTAGAATGATTTCCTGAACCTTAAATGATTATAAGAAGTAAATAAGTGTCCGAATACTACCTTTATTTAAAGGTGACCTCATTTTCATAGCAATTTTAAAAGTAAAAGCAGACACGTTAATAAAAAAAACCTGCTGCGTCCGCGCCATGCAGATGACATAACCATACCAGCCATTGTCTGTTAAGGCCGGTTTAGCAGTTCGCAGTTCCACACTTTCAAGTCATTGATGGCAATCTTCACTCTCCCTTTCTACATCGTTAATTTCAATTAACTTTAGACCTCTCTGTCTCTCGTTTCTCAATCTTTTGACTTTCGTTTTTATACCCTTGCAGAGGGTATTATAATTTTGTCACGAAGGGTGTAACGCATGAAAGCAGACATCTCCGGCCCTATAATATATGTATATATATATATATATAATAAGAAATACACGAATCGCGTATATGAAAAAAATATAATTTTATTGAATCATAACGCTTAGATGCAAAACTTAAACTAATTCTAAAGTATGTTGACGGCGCTTAGCAAACCTCGGCTGTGAGCTTTCGGAGTAAAAGCTTTCTGCACTTGTATAAACAGAGATCTTATGGATCTCTCTCTTGAGCTGAAATATTTGGGGCGCTTCGCGACAGCCTGGATTTGTGCCACGTCGGCAGATTTGACCCTTGGTGCGAATAGCGATTCTAACGGATGTTTATGTTATTGTCCGAATCGTGGGAGCGTTCGAATTGTTATTTTCACCAAGTTGTTTGTGTAATTGATATTTTATAATACGATAGGGGGAATGCGTGTGAATGTTTATAAGTGGTTATGGTGGCTATGTGCAATACATATGTTACTTCCCCATCAATAAAAAATTTGCCTGTCCTCAGGCGATTACTTTCGGGTATAATGTTGGTTCAGATTCAATTACAATATTTTCATTTTGATTTGGGATTGAATTGGAATTTATAACATTTGCCTGTGGGGTTGTTTCTGATTGTTTCTTATATTTAACAATTATTTGGTGTGGTATGGTTTTATACTTATAGCTAAAATATAATATTAGTGCGATTACAATTATTATGAGTGCTGTTACAATTACAGTTTGGAATGTATTATAATGTTTAGTGTGTTCTTGTACAATTTCTTTTGCTTGTATGTATGATATTGGTTCTAGTTTTGTTACATTATTATTAACATAAATTGTTTGTGTGTAATCTAATAAAGTATTTGTTATAAATATGTCTTCTATTTGAACTGAACAATTGAATGCTTTAATGATGTTATTTTTATGATTGATATGATTATGATAAATGATTTATGTGTTTTTGAATATCTACATTCTGTTGTGGTTTGAATTAATATTCCTGTTATACATTTGTTCATTACTAAGTCTTTTGATTTTACTGTAAAAGCTTGGTTGTTTTGTACGTAGTATCTGTCATGTATGGTTTCCGTTAAAATATTTTTATTTTCGTCTGGGTAGGGAACAATTTCGTAAATAGGGGTATTTATGACATCACGCGGAATATGGGAAATAATCAGAATTTCATTTGTTGTTGTTTTTAACCAAGTAGATGTTTTAATGTTTAGAATCTTTTCTGAATTTACGTGTAATAACGGACTATGCTTTAATAATTTTGGATTAAATATACCTAATCTTGTTAACTGCATTCCTAGCTCAATATCTTCGATGTATTCGGTGAATTCTTGTAAATTAAATGTTAATATAGACAATTTTTCTTCTCCTTCATTGATCAAACTTAGTGTGTTTGTGACTTCTATCCCTTTATTTACTGCTTCTATTATTTGATTAAGTTCATTCACTTGCACGCTGTTTTCTGATAAGTTGTTTATTTTGAGTTCTAATTCTGCTCTGTCTTCTTGATCTAGTGTTCCGAAAAGATATTTATAAAATGTTCCCATGAAATTTATAAGTCCTCGTTTATTTCGTTGTGCTATTCTGATGCCGTTCATTTCTTTATTTAGTTTTTCGGTTAGGTATTGGATTTGTGCTAGTTCTTTAAATTCTGTCGTTTGTTTAATTAAATTATTGTATGTGTTTTCAATTTTTGTAAGATTAACAGTTAAGTAATGATATTCGTAGTTAATTGGAATATTTATAGTTCCCGTTGTGAATATAAGGTAACCATTTTTAGATTGGATCGGGTTTACTTCGAGGCTTTGGCCCTGGACTTGTTGAATAAGATACATTATCATGAATGTAACTAGAAGTTGTATAAATTTATGTTGTAGTTTCCTGATTTGGGTTTTCATTTGGGGTTTAGCTGGAATTATCATATTTACTCTTATTAATTTTCTTTTTCTTTTTAAATTTGGATTTGTAGTGTACAATTTTTAGACCCTTTACTTTTTAAAAAAAAGTTTAAAAGGGTCTATTAAGTTTGTCAAAATGTGCGTAACAGGTCGAAGGAAGTCCGGCAGACCCCATAAAGTATATATATTCTTGATCAGCATCACCAGCCGAGTCGATATAGCCATGTTCGTCTGTCCGTCTGTCCGTCTGTGCTGGCGTATGAGCGCCTAGATCTCAGAGACTATAAGAGCTAGGGTCACCAAATTTGGTGAGAATACTCCTAAGGGCTGCACAAAGGTCAAGTTTGTTTTAGAATTTTGCCACGCCCCCTTCCGCCCCCAATAATCGAAATGAAAATTTTTAAATACTAATAACAAGCACAGTTTAGAAGATAGATACTTGTGATTTAATATACACAGAGATTGCTATTTCCCAGATGTGTGCTGAAAATTTCAGTAAGATCGGATAATAAATGCCAAAGATATTAAACAAATAAATTTCTCCTTATACAGATTTAGGGTGGAGCAACCTGCAGCAATATATATTTATAGATTCAACAAACCAAAATAATAGACAGCATTTCCTTACAGTAAACAAAACTACAATTTGTTAAGTGAATGAAAATGTGACAAGTGGTCCATTGGCTAGAGTGCTTGATTTATGCAATCGGGTCCCCGGTTCGATACCCAGCTATGCATAATTGTATTTTTTATTTTATGTCAATTTGATCTTAATTTTTTTTAACCTTTGCAATTTATTTAATAATTTTTGGAACCTTTTTCTTTGCTCTGTACTTATATTATTATTATTATTATAATTATTATTAATTTTTTCTCATCTTTATTATCGTAAAATAAAAAGATATAAAAAAGATATAAATAAATACAATAATTAAGTAAAACAATATTTCTCAAACAAAAATGAACCGACTCATTCATAAATTGAGTTAGACACAAAGAACCTAAGGTGCTGCGATGGCATAGGTCTTAGAGTTCTTGCTTTTTGTGCGGAGATTCAGGGTTCGATCCTCAATGGTTACGTTCTTTTTTAAATGTTATTCAATATGTTGGCCTTTGAATGTTAATTATGCATGTGTAACATACATATGCATGCTCAACTATTTGGCGCGTGCTTACATATGTATATATGTGTGCACTTAACAGATTTTGGATATCACGTTGCGCTTTTTCGTTCTCTCCAACGCTTAACGCTTTTCTCTACATATGTATGTGCCTTTGCTTTCAGCGTTTGGAAATTCTTTTTTGAGTTTCGTTCGATCGTGTGCCAAATTTGTTGTGTCAAAAGTCGACTATAATTTTTAAACGGAACTACTTTTGGGTTAAATGACCCCATTACATCTGTAGTGGCCTCCCCGTGGTGCTCACTGGGTACCGATTTTATTTTATTAATCGGAAGCTAATTCGAGCGGCGACAAATACATTTAGGTTTATATATAAGTATAAGTATCTAAGTTTGTTACTATTATATCATTTTTGAAGAATAAGTAAAGGGTCTCATACAGTCGGCTTCGACTGTAGCCTTTTCGACTGGTTCTGCCTCTGTTTGTCTCTTCGAAATGTTTCTCATCTATTTGTTTTAAACTACCTGTCTTTTTAAATGGATTAGTTGATTTTGACCGAACCAATGGGGACTGTCTGTAATTAGTGTCAATTTGAAAATCTGTACGGTTTTCATTTAAATTTTCTATTTGATTTGTTTTATTTAATTGTGTATTATATTCTGGAGTGCCTGCGTATATGAATATATCTGCTGGGGTTCTTCCTGTTGTATTGTGCTTCGTTTTATGATTATATGTGTAAAGTATTATTTCGAATCTAGTTAGTTTGTCTTCTTGATTTGATTCACAATTTATAATTCTCAATTTTTCATTTACAGTTTTATGAAATCTTTCTACATCAGAAATTCCGTTTTTACTTGTTGTAACATTTAAATCTACTCCTTCTGATTTTAGCCATATCTGTAATGCTGAGCATAAGAAGGCTGGGTCCTTATCTGCTTTAATTTCTTTTGGTTTTCCCATGTTAGTGAATATTTTAAGTAACGCTCTTTTTGCTTCTAACCAATCTCTACCATTTACTTTGATTAATGTTGCGAATTTGGAATAAATATCAATACAAGACAAAAATTGATTATTATCTATCATATAAAAATCTATAACATATTTTTCTCTAGGATTAAAGGTTTCTGGCGTTAATTCAAAAGCTAACTTTGTATTTCTATGTTCTGTTTTAGCAATGTTACAAGTTTGACATTCGTTAATAATGTTTTGAATTAGATTTTGGTAATCTGGGTAGTAATATTTTTCCTTAAATAATAAAGTAAGTTTTTCTATACCTGGATGAAGTAACTCCCTGTGGGTTTTTATAATAAATTCTTTAAATTCTGCATATGTTTGAATATCAATTAGGATTTTATTGGACTTCATAACTTTCGTTAAATTACTTGGGCTGATTATTTCTATAAAAGCGGTTTGGAAGATTAGGAAATCTGCTTCGTTATGAAAGTAGATTACACTTTTCTTAGTACATAAGTATTCTTTAATAAATTCTTTAGCGTTAGTGTTTGTCATTTCTGTATAAAAAATTTGTATTTTTATTTTATGAAAGTAATTAATTACGTTTATTTTATTAGTATTATTTTTAATAAATTCTATTTGTCTGTTATAATAGTTAAGTGGTCTTTCCGTTATTGAAATATAAGACTGATTGTCTTCTTGTGCGCTATGTATTGTTGCGGCTGTACTGTTAGGGGTTTCTCCTAATAAAATTTCGTCTAATTTTATTCTTGATAGGGCGTCTGCAACGTAATTTTCTTTGCCGGGGACGTATTTAATGTGATAATCAAATTCATTTAATTTGATTTTCCATCTTTGCAACTTCATGTTTGGCTCTTTTACATTGCTTAACCAAACTAGCGGTTTATGATCGCTAAGGATTTCAAATTTTCTACCAAAAAGATAGGACCTGAAGTATTTTGTGGCCCAAACAATAGCTAAAAGTTCTTTTTCTATTGCGGAGTAATTTATTTCGTGTTCGTTTAATGTTCTACTTGCATAGCATATTGGTTTATGGTTTTGGGAAAGTACCGCACCAATAGCAATATTACTTGCATCAGTAGTTAATGAAAATGGCTTTTCAAAATTGGGATAAATAAGTATTGGCTCAGAAGTAATGAGCACTTTTAGCTTTTCAAATGCTGAAATGTATTCTTCGTTTTTGATGTCAATAGTTGCGTTTTTCTTCAATTTTAAAGTCATTGGTTTGACTATGTGGGCAAAGTTCGGAATAAATTTTCGGTAATAACCGCAAAGTCCTAAAAAAGACTTGATTTCTTTGGTTGTTTTTGGTATTGGGAAATTTTGTATGGCAGTGACTTTTGTCGGGTTTGGTTTTATACCTTCAGTTGTTACAATGTGACCAAGGAACTCAGTTTCCTTTTTCAAAAATTCACATTTGTCCAACTGCAATTTTAAATTGGCCTCCCTGAGTTTCTTAAAAACTCTTTTTAATGATAACATGTGTTCTTCCAATGAAGTGGAATACACAATTATATCATCCATGTAGACCAAACAATCTTTATAGATTAAGTCTTCTAACAGATTGTTCATGCAACGTTGAAAAGTTGCAGGTGCATTTTTTAAACCAAATGGCATGCGAGTGTATTCGAAATGTCCATTTTTTGTCGAAAATGCTGTTTTTTGGATAGAATCAGTATCCATTTGGATCTGATGAAAACCTTTTGCGAGATCAATGGTAGTGAAATATTGACATTTTCCAAGTTTGTCTAATATATCATCCATGACCGGAATTGGATATTTGTCGTCCACAGTAATTTCATTCAGGTTTCGGTAGTCAATGACTATCCTGAATTTTTGTTTTCCTGATGAATCACTTTTCTTTGGAACAATCCAAATTGGGGAACAATAAGGGGAATTCGATTTTCGAATAATACCCTGTTTTATCATTTCCTTCATTTGTTTTTCTACCTCTGCATCATATGCTTGTGGGTATTTGTAGGGTCGTTTGTAAATTGGGTCTTCGTGTTTAGTCTGAATGACATGCTTAATTGTACTAGTAAAGGTCAAATTTTCACCTTCTCTGTACTGTATGTCGCTAAACTCAAATAAGACCTTAGTTAATTTACTTTTTTCTTCATCGTTTAGATGTTCTAATCTGAACTGATTGTTTTCTTCAAGTTCATTGTCAATTGAAAAATTGAATGGCCTATCTTCTGTAGAAGGGGGGTCAAGGCAATCAATTATGTTTTCTTTTGTATGTGGCGGATCAAGGCAATCAAATGCGGTCTTGTCCTTTGTAAAGTCCTCATGATTATATCTCATGATGAACGGGTAACCATTTAAGATTACAGTTTCTTCTTTATAATTAATTGTTGCCTGGCAAGCTTCGAGAAATTCCCTACCTAATAATACATCGTAATTTTCTGAAAATTCGTGTATATAAAATTTTTGAGTTAAAGGGCAAAGCTTGCTAGGGAATAAGGAAATGTATTGGTTTAGACTTACATTTCCGTTGATAGTTTTAACGTTTAGTTGGCATTTTTTTATCGGGAAATCCAGATAATTTCTTTTCATTAGATTTATCGTGGATCCCGTATCTATTACGCATTTAAGATGCTGGTCATTCATGATGACTCGAATAAAGGGATTTCTTCTTGATCTTGGTCCGAGGCTGGTAGATGAAAATTTTCAGCCGTATCCATTTTGGATTGACCACTAGAACTTTCGCGCTGTCTTTTTACAGGCTGATTAGAAGTATTGGGAGAACCATTGTTTGTTTGGTAATTCAATGGGTTCTGACTTCGGGCTTGATAAAGATTCTGCTTGAATTCTTTATGAAGTTGTTGGTTACTTTCAATTGGTTTTTGTGAAGGATAGGTGAAGTTCTGGGGATTTGGTGGGCTTGCCACGGGATAGAAACTCTGATTTCCCTTATTCCTGCGAGAATCAGTATTGTTGGAATTGTTTTGTAAATTGTTATTAGAGTTAGGTTTCGTACGGTCAGAAAAGTTATTTTCATAAAGTCCCTCTCTTTGAGCTACTTGTTTTAATTTTGATAGTGTTGTGATATCGAACCTAGCAAGGGTCATAAATATTCTATCTGGTAATTTCCTTGTAATAACATCTTTAATTGTGTTGTTCATGGCATTTGTATAGAGAATGGTGTTTGATGGACTATTTTCTAACATTAATTTATTTGAGATAATAAATGACTTATGTTCTAGTTCTTCGACGAACTTACGAATACTGTCTTTGTAGTTGGTGTTGTAGAGGCGACGAAGTAGTTCCTCGAATGGTGTCTGTGTCTTAAATTCTTCAATGAGGGCTCTCTTTAGATCCATCCAGGTTGTTGCTCCTGTTAGTTGTGACACCCGTTGCGCTGCTCCAGACGTCTGCAACTCGATAGCTCCAAAAAGAATGTGATGTTGACGAATGTCTTCCGTAGGATAAAGGCTCATTATAAAATCAACCCTCCTGATGAAAGCCGTAAGGTCCTCGGTTTGTCCCTCGAAGACGGGCACTTGTCTGATTTGCCCCAGAGCTTGCTTCAGATGCAGCTCCGATAATTGTGTTGGTGGTGTTGCCATTTTGTAGATTTAGATTTATTCGTATTGGTTTAACGCACAGAAATGTTTTTATTTAATTGGCCTAGGACTGAAATTGTCCCGTAACGGTCAACTTTTATTTCAATGTACTATTAAACATACGAATATTTTTATTGGTTTTTGTTCAGTGGCGGTCACAACTTTGTCAAGTGGGCCACTTATTTTTGTTCACGCACTGCTCAGTATAGTGAGACTTATGTGTTAAATGAACTGCACTGTGCACTTGCGATTAATTAAACTTCACTTTAGTGGCGGTCACAATATTGTCAAGCGTGCCACAATTAGATTTCAATTAATTAACTGCAAAAATTGTAATTTTGTCCGAATCTCTATTTTGCGTTACTTCCCGAATTCAATTTTAAAAGGATCACTTGTTCGTACAAGGGTTCCTTTATCACTAGATTGTAATAGGATCACGGGATTACTATGACTTTTCAATATCCTACCGGCTGCGCCAATTAAAAATGCACGAATCGCGTTTAAAAAATAATGTAATTTTTATTCAATCATAACGCTAACACGCAAAACTTAAAACTAATCGTAAAGTATGTTGACAGCGCTTAGCAAACCTCGGCTGTGAGCTTTTGGAGAAAAAGGTTTCTGCACTTGAATAAACAGAGATCTTATGGATCCCTCTCTTGAGATGAAATATTTGGGGCGCTTCGCGACAGCCTGGATTTGTGCCACGTCGGCAGATTTTACCCTTGGTGCGAATAGCGATTCTAACGGATGTTTATGTTATTGTCCGAATAGTGGGAGCGCTCGAATTGAAATTTTTACCAAGTTGCTTGTGTAATTCATATTTTATAATATAAAAGGGGGAATGCGTGTGAATGTATATAAGTGGTTATGGTGGCTATGTGCAATACATATGTTGCTATATATATTTAAAAATGTATATATATAATAACAGGAGTTTTACACCAGATTTACACTGACTCGGGACCCCAACCGTAATGTACCCTGTGGCAGTACAGGGTCCCGCTCGATTTCGCTCCCTATGTAGTTCTCTTGTAATTCCCTTTTAGACCATTTACATTAAAAAAGTACAAGGGTCAATTAAGTTTGTAAAAAAAAATGTGCGTAACAGGTCGAAGGAAGTATGGCAGACCCCATAAAGTATATATATTCTTGATCAGCATCAACAGCCGAGTCATGTCTGTCTGTCTGTATGAGCGCCTTTATCTCAGAGACTATAGGAGCTAGAGTGACCAAATTTGGTATGGTGTTTCGTCTATGTGCTAAGCAGATCAAGTTTATGTTAAAATTTTGACACGCCCCCTTTCGTCTCCGTAAATCGAAAACAAAATTTTTGAAATCTTATAAAACGAAAAATATTAATTATTAATATTAAATATTAAAGATTCCTGAATTTTGGCATACAAGACGAGCATCAGGGTCCCAATGTATCCTTTTCATCGCGATCGGATAATAAACTTGAAAGTTATTAAAAATTCAATATTACTCAGTGTCGGGCCAAAGGAAGAAGAAGAACATATTGACGTTACAACCCGCTATGGGGTACTATTAGTGTTATTCTTTTTTCCTTTTTGAAGAATAAGTAAAGGGACTCTCATAGTCGACTTCGACTGTAGCCTTTCACACTGGTTTTTATTAATTTGTAGGCGAGGAGCGTGGCATCTTGATAACTTTTATTTGTCACATCGGCCCCAAAATATTCTTTATGTGTGTCAAATCTGCAGTCTGTAGCTTGTGGGCGTTCAAAGTTAAAGATACACTTGATCTGCCTGCAAGTATTAGCAGTTCTGGTTCAAACTTCTAGCTCTTATCATCTCTGACATCGTTTCGCTTATACGGTCGGACTAACATACCGACGGACATTGCTATATCTACTCGGCTATTGTTGCTGATCAAAAACATTATGTTACATACTTTTAACAAATTTAATATAGTCGAACAGGGCATAGCAAGTTAATAAATCCACTACAATATCTTAACGACAAGGTCAACAAACGAATGTTTTTTTCTTGCTCAGAAAATAATCGGTAGCTATTTAACATACCATATTACTTTACTTTAATTTATATATTTATTTATAAGTATTATATCACATAGTCTATCATTTTCTTACCCAGCTGACTAAAGGACAAATAAAATGTGGCAGCTAACAACAAACCAGATCTTAGCGCTCATTGTCTGCAACATTGTTTGCCTTATTTGCGCGTCTCCCCTACCAGAGCCATCTGCTAATCAGGAACTTAATGTGTTGCAAATACCACTAACCAATGGGAAGGTAAGTCGCGAACAAAATAATTATACTTATTACTTTTATTTTGTTTTCGATAACAATGGGTATCATGAATTTGATCAAATTAATATAACTTACTCAATTTTCCGAAGCCAAAAAGCATTCAATTTTCGGTGAAGGTTCGGATCAGGTGTTCGAGTCCGAAGCATGTGTCATTTTCGACTCTCAGACTAGACTAAGGTATCCATTTTTCACTTCCTAAAATTAAATAATAATTTCAATTTACAAAATATAATCTTTACTGTTTAAAAATTAAATAATAAACTTATTTAATGAATTCAACAAAGTCTCTGATAATTTTTTCTTAATTTAGCTTGTTTTATCTATCCATTTGTTCTTATAATATTCGTAGGATTCATTATCTGCCTCGAATATATCACGATAGTGCAAAGCTAATATTTAATACAACTTTTTAGACCCTTTACTTTAAAAAAGTAAATAGGGCCTATTAAGTTTGTCAATAAAAAAATGTGCGTAACAGGTCGAAGGAAGTCCGGCAGACCCCATAAAGTATATATATTCTTGATCAGCATCACCAGCCGAGTCGATATAGCCATGTCCGTCTGTCTGTATGAGCGCCTAGATCTCAGAGACTATAAGAGCTAGAGTCACCAAATTTGGTATGGGGGTTCGTCTATGGGCTAAGCAGATCAAGTTTATATTAAAATGTTGACACGCCCCCTTCCGCCTCCGTAAATATAAAACAAAATTTTTGAAATCCCATAAAACGAAAAATATTGAAGCTAGAGTCTTGAATTTTGGCACACAGGACGAGTATCACAGTCCGAACGTATTCATCGCGATGTTATTTATACTTTATTTATTACATTTAGGTTAAATATTATTAGAAATACCTTTTCTATACTCTGTGGGGGTATATTAAGTTTGTTAAAAGTATGTAACGGGCAGAAGGAAGCATGGCCGACCTCATAAAGTACATATATTCTTGATCAGTATCAATAGCCGAGTCGATAAACCCATGTCCGTCTGTCCGTCGGTCTGTCGGTCCGTCCGTATGAACGAAAGGATCTCAGAGATGGTAAGAGCTAGAAGCTTGAACTTGGTGTCCCAGCACTGGTAATTTTTGCAGGCAGATCAAGTTTATCTTTTTTTTTCGATGGCACGCCCTCTTTGCCCACAAATTCAGTCAAAGTTAAAGTATAGAACAAGCAGTTTTTTAGCTCAAAACCCTCATAACAAGAGCAATATAACAGCTAAAGACTTCACATTTAGCATACATGATAAATATTTTGTGGTCAATGTGTCCAGAAAATGTTATCACGATGCCACGCCCCACGCCCCCTTCACCCACAAATTAAGTAAAACATCATAAAGCAAGCAGTTTTGTAACTCAAAAACCTCATAACAAAAGCAGTTTTGTAGCTGGAGACTTGAGATTTGGCACACATGATAAATATTTTGTTGTCGATGTGTCCAGAAAATTGTATCGCGATGCCACGACCCCTTCGCCTACAAAAATAAAAAAAAGAAAATTACTAGAGAATTTCATCTGGAGTGAATTTGAGCGGGTTCCTGTGAACCCACAGGGTATATTACGGTCGGGGTCCCGACTGTTCGGCTTGTTTTAAGTTAGTTTTATGTAATAGGCGTTCAATCCTTTTGTTTTGTTAATTGTATAATTTGTGTACTGTTGGCGGTGTCTCTCTGTTTATTTGCAAGGCGGAATATGTATGATGCAAAGAGATCAAATCTGCAAATCAACAATGATAATGGCATTCATGTGAATGAGTTACCATTAACTCAAGGTTAGCTCAACTTATCTAGTTATTATTTTATATTTATTGTTTGTTTACATTTTGCATATGGCTTAAAAGCTCTGCTTACGAGAAGCGTATAACAGTGAGCTTTTGTCAACGATCTCGCAAGCTTTATTTATTTACACAGGTACAACATCACACGTACACACACATTTACCAGCTGTAAAAGATCTTTCTACGCGGACACATGCTGTAAGGGAGGTTAATTTTGTTTTGATCTGACACTGTGAAAATAAATACGTTACTTGGCAACATAAATAAAGAGCTCTCGCAAAAGCTTCACTTTTGTATGATTATTAGTTTGTTTTATATTTTGCAATTTGCCAAGGCTGTTCGTCAGCTGATTAATGCCAATATTAAATCTTAAAATATCTATCTTTGAGCAACATTTGTGAACTTTATGCCATATATCTTATAATAATCTGTTATAATGCATAATGCAGTATTTTCGCTAATGGAAAATAACCAACTTTATTTCGTAATATAATTTAATTTGTATGCCTAACTATTTATTTTTATGTTTATTTGTATACTACATTTATATAAAATATGAAATTATAGAGATATTTAGTATGCACATCTCTTAGCAACATATGCATATTCACCGCCCCTATTTTTAAAACTATTTTGTCCCATAATATTAATGATACTGCTCTGTTGTTAAGGTCTTTTCGTCCATGCTTAGCATCGTATAATGTTCTTTAATAATAATAAAATGTTTATTTAGTTGAATACGTGCTAATTTTGCGATTAATTGGAACCATGCAATACTATGATGAGTTAGGCTAGCGGACAGATACTTTTTTTAGGGATCCTGGTAAGTTCTATAATACTCCCAGGCTTTATCCAGGATCATGGTAGGGTGGTCGTTTACACCGACTGGTGCGACAAAAAAAAAGAAGAATGTCGTATGTAGATCCCATTTCTGACCCCTTTATTTTATTTCTTAGTGTCCATTGTTCCCTTATTCTCCCTTCTGCCCCGATCCTATGCCATTGTCCCGTTTCTATAAAAACGGTACGCGAATTCAATAAATAATATTATATTAATATTATGCTAAAGAGCAAAGCAAAATAACATAAAGGTACAAATTTATATTGCCCACACCCAACCGACCAGAGTCAGTAGCCGAAACCTAACGCGTACCCCTTTATTCCGTTACAGGTCCATCTGCTTCATTGTCCGAAGATTCCCTTCGTTACACGTTACAGTTTAATTATATTTATTTGGCGCCCAACTAAGGGGCCAGGTTAGCGTGCTTATAAGCTATGTAGCGTTACAAATCGGGGTAACATAATTTTGTATTGTGACACCTTAGGCCAACTTGACCTTGACTTAGAAATTTTTTAGTATAGTCATCAACACCTACAAGCACTGTATACACATACATTGACATAAGACTATGATATCCTATATTCCAAATCCTTCCTTCTTCCGTTGTCCTGTGAATATTTAGATGTTGGATGTTTAATAGTTTCGACATAACTTTAAGCCCACATCTGCAAAGTATTCTTAACACATGCTGTATTATGAGTATTCTGGAACAACACGAGCTTCAAAATAGCTGTATTGCCGGACACTAATAACACATAATCAGTTAATACCCCTTGTAGATTATTTTATGTGGAGTTAAGCTGGAGACAGAATTATTGGTGGAAAAAAATTTACGACCTGACGCTAGACAGAAACATAAATAGGAGATACAAAAATATATATGCAATGGATTCTAGCAGTTAGATTATATTTAACCTGTTTCAGTTGTTGCTCGAGACAGTTAAAAGGGCTTTAACTTTTTAGATTCCGCGCAACTTGAGTATTAGTAATATGCCTCTAATACTATACCCCTATTATGAAATTGAAATTGTGACCAGATTAATACTGCAAGTTATGGCCGGAAGAGTATAGTACTCTTTGTTGGTGCGCTTCTCTTTACTTTATCTCTTCTCTGGAACGACAATTTTTGCGCTACTGTGGCGATCGAAGCATAGCTAAGAAATCTCATTTCATTTAAAATTCTTTCGCTATTTAGTTTTCGTTGGTTTCAACCTACGACACCGTCGTGATCTTTGCTTGGATTCGAGTGTAAGTTGGCTGTGATCCGCTATCCGAATTTGAATACAGTTCTAAGGTATTCGCTGGATACAAGTCAGTGGTCTAGAGCTACTGGTACTTGCCGCTATAGCTTGAACCGGTATTCCAGTTCCCTATTCTTTCTTTGTTTATTTTCTGGATCAACATCGAATTCTTGTTAGCAACCTTTTTTTTGGATAATTGTTGTATGGTTCCAATTTTTTTTTATTATATATCGTGATACTTGTAATTCTCGTTATATGGTTGATTATCCTTTTTGAATTTCGTAGTATAAGAATTTCGTATAGTTAGTAATAAATTATAGTACACAATTACCATGCCGTTAAATAGAAGTGGTGACACCCCGTATCAGAGACTGGAGAATGAAACGTTTAGTTGTGTTTTCACAAAGGAAGTTGAATATCCAGGCCAACTCTTAACGACCAGTTGTAACCATTGTTTTCACCACGCTTGCTTTAATACTCGAACCGGAAATCGCAAAAATTTGTCCAGTGTGTAAAACTGCACTAAGCAGATCAACTTTGAATTTAGCTGAGGAATTAAGTGTAGGCCAGGCTTCTGGTCCACATAATCGTTCGAAATCGAAGAACAGATCAAGTTCGCAAGGCCCATTAGGTACAACCTCAAGTACAAATTTACAGGGAGACAATCTATCTATTAGTCAACAGGAACTGCAAAGTGTATTGGTGGTGACTACAGGTCCGGTCCCTACTGCTGTCGCAGATCCAACGTTTAGCCTACAGCAAAGCATTGCGGAAGCAGTAGCAGCCGCACTAACGCAACACACACAGATCTTGGAAAAAGCTATTGAAACTGGGTTTCAAAGATTGTCGCTTCAATCAGTAGCTCAAGTCGGCACTGACAGAGTACAATCTGCTCCCAGTCAGTCCTCTCCAGCTAGGCAGCAGCTGTCTTTTGAGCAATTGTTTGGAACGTCTAACAGAGAAGGAACAAATAGGCCAAATCCAACGCCTAATACCCAAGACAATTTGTCATTCCCTCCGGAGTCCCAACAGACACACAGTTTTCGCCCGGATAGGATGAGTCCGATAATTTATAACAGGATGGTACGATTTTCTGGACGCTTGTGTGTAGCCATAGACGATTTTTTGTATCGCGTGGAAGCTTTCACCAACCAGACCTTAGATGGTAATTTTGAATTATTAGCCCGTTACGCGAGCAATATTTTCGAGGGTAGCGCTGCTGAGTGGTACTGGATATATCACAGGAGTGTGCCAATTGTCCGCTGGATTGACTTGTGTGTAGCCCTTAAATCCCACTTTTCTGACGAAAGAACCGATTTAGAGATTCGTACAGCTATTTCGCAACGGAAACAAAAGCCAAACGAGACGTTTGATAACGTCTATGAAGCTTTTGTTGCGCTTGCTGATAGACTCGTGCAGCCCATGACTGAACAGTCTTTATTAGAAGTTTTACGAGCGAATCTGTTGTGTGAGCTTTTTTATGTACCAATTCACAACATCGTGCACTTACGACAATTAGTACGCAAGCTGGAGATATTTATTTAGAGTACTTTCAAGCCCATTCCTTCGGTACGCCGTTTCGTTCCACGACCTCAGGTGAGCGAAGTTTCTGTGCAGTCAGAAATGGCCACGGGATCGGATAAGGAAGATTGTGAAGCGCATACTGTCGAGGCGATAAACCTATCCTGTTGAAATGGTCGAAAACCAGACCACCATTACCAGGACTGTAAAGCAGCGCGTGGTGTGTTTTGTTACGGATGTGGTGAGCTCGACACTTGTAGGCCGTCTTGCCGAAAGCACTTCGTCAAAAAACGATTTGCCTCGTGTACGGGAAACGAGTGCTCGCAAATTGGTATCGACAGCAACGAACACAGAGTAACTTGTGCTACATCAAGTTCACTCAAAAATACCATAGACTTGAAACATATCCCAACTATTCACTTCCATAATCATGAACAGCAGAAACAGACTGTTCCTTGCTATAAGTTAGTATCTAAATCTCGTGATAATGTGCGCAGAGATTCTTTTTGTATCCGGTTTAAAGATACACATAAAACAGTGTTATCATCTGTAGTTAATAATTGCAATGATCTGCGACCGTATGCTGAGGTTACAATACCTTGCAAAAGTATCAGTAGACACTGGTGCCTCAATCAGCTGTATTGGAGGATTATTTGCACATATATTGGTGCAAAAGCCGGATTACAAGCCTATGCACGCTTTTGTTCGCACTGCAGATGGAAAAGGCCAAAACATTGTAGGTAGAATTTCAACATCAATTTGTTTTCGTGGTGAATCAAAGCGATTATGTTTTTATATAGTACCCTCATTATCCCGAGAGTTGTATTTAGGTATCGATTTTTGGAGAAGTTTCAACTTATTGCCGTTGTTTTTCATATATAAATCAAATACCAACACTTGGTAGCTTTAAATTTCGATGACACGCTTCAGATGCCTTTGTCTGAGATGCAGCGAAAGGAACTAATTAGGATTATCAAATTATTTCCGTCGTTTACCGAATAAGGATTAAACAACGACATTACGCAGTATCACCGGCAGTCGAAAAACTTATGTACGAGGAGCTTGACAGAATGCTATCACTTGGAGTTATCGAAGAATCAGATAGTCCGTGGTCGTCCCTTGTCGTTATTGTATGTAAGCCAGGTAAAGTTCGTCTTTGTCTCGATAGTCGCAAAGTCAATGAAATAACAATTAAAAAGCGTATCCAATGCCCCTCATTGACGGTATTTCAAGTAGACTTCCAAAAACCCAATTCATTTCAAGCATTGATTTGAAAGATGCTTATTGACAAATTCCACTAACTCCAAGGGCTCGTGAGAAAACTGCCTTTACAGTGCCAGGCAGGCCACTGTATCAGTTCACGGTCATGCCATTTGGCTTATCTAACGCTCCACAGACATTGTCAAAGTTGAAGGACAAAGTTATTCCGCCGAATTTGAGAAATGAAATATTCATTTGTCTGGATGATTTGCTGGTGATTTCAGAGTCGTTTGTCGAACACGTTTTGGTTCTGAAAGCGTTGCAGATAGAAAGCAGATAGACTATCCCAAGCAGGTCTCACAATTAATGTGGAGAGTTAAAGTTAATTCTGCCTCAAGGAGGTTAAGTACTCAGGACATGTCATTGGCCACGGTACGATTCAGACTGATCCCGATAAAGTTACATCCATTCGAGAGTTTCCAGTCCCCGTTCGGTTAAGCAAGTGCGTAGATATTTAGGAACCACCGGATGGTATAATAAATTTATTAAAAATTATGCCGAAATTGCTGCCCAATTTCTGACACTCTCAAGCAACGTAGATCATTTCTGTGGTCAGAAGAAGCTCAATAGGCGTTTTAACAATTACTACGTAGTCCGAATTTCTCTATTCCCTTTGAGATACATTGTGATGCCAGTCATACAAGAATTGGAGGTGTTTTACTGTAAAAGAGTAGCGATGGTAATGACCTTCCAACTGCATTCATGTCTCGTAAACTGAACCGTTGTCAGAGAAATTATTCAGTCACTGAGAAAGAGTGTTTGGCAGCGATCATGTGTGTGAAAAAGTTCCGAGCATATGCAGAAGGCCATGAATTTTCTATTCATACGGATCATGCGTCTTTAAAGTAGCTTATGTCTTAATCTGACTTAAGTTCTAAATTGGCTCGATGGGCTCTCAAATTGCAAGGATTTTCCTTCAAGATTTTTCACCGCAAAGGTATCCAAAATATTGTACCTGACGCTCTATCACGAGTACACAGTGAGGACTTATCAGAGTTCCATGTAGACCCATTGATAGACCGTCAGTCAGATCAGTTCAAGTCAGCAGAATATCATGATCTGAAAGACAAAATCCAAGCAAATCAGACGCAGCTACCTGACGTTAAAGTCGTCGATAATTTTATTTATCGTCGTGCAGAACACGCATCCACTGGCGAAACGCAATAGCGACGGCACTTTTTATTTTTTTCTTTATTATGATTTAATCAACAGGCAGAATTAAGTTATCAATATCATGGTGTCTGGCTCATCGCCGGGTTTAAGTGTATCCTTAAACATGACAATAATGCATTGGGAATTTATCTAGTACGAACTAGGTTTGGGAAATGTCTCCTTTTGAGTCTTTTGATAGGCCTCGACTCGGCCAGTCCATGAGCATGCCTGTTGGAATGATTCCGCAGGCGATCCTTGTAGCGGTTAGAGTAGAAGGAGACCTGTTCCTCCGTTGACTTCAGGTTCAGGTCCCTGCGCAATGTGGAATTTCTCACGTACCAGATGCAATCTGTGATCACTCTCATTGCTCGGTTCTGCAGTCCTTCCACCATTCTTCGATTGGATAGGGAAGCCGTACCCCAGACCTGAATGCCATATCGCCATATTGGTGTTATTATAGAGACCCAGACGGCGCGTTTGCATCTCAGGGAGCGACGGCACTACCACACAGTTTTTTGTACTTTATTTATTACATTTATTTTAATTATTATTAGAAATAAAATTTTTGTAGTTAGTTTTATGTAATAGGCGTTCAGTCCTTCTGTAAATGCTTAAGTTATATGTACTTTCTTTATGTTGTAGAATTGCTAGCGTCATTTTTGGGTGAGGTACAGCTTATGCATAAAACAAACAAAGGTAAATGCACTCAAAGATGAAATTCAAAGCTTTGGCAGTTCAAAGAGAACGTCAAAGAATTATGGGAAGAGATTTCCGGAAATTTAGGTTTCATATTGGCTCACCTAGTTACCAAGATTCTTTCTCCTCGTGATCTTCATCGGAGCAAGTTGTGCGTGTTTAAGCTATTATATATTATATATTTTGTTTGCTAAGAATAAAGCAAGCACAAGCTAGTGCAAGTGAATAAGTGGTTCCTGATTTAAACTTTTTATACCCTGTGCTCATTGAAAATGGGCAAAAGTGGTATAATGAATTTGTGTGAATGTATGAAACAGGCAGAAGGAAGCCTCTCCGACCATATAAAGTATATATATTCTTGATCAGTATCAATAGCCGAGTCGATTGACACCTGTTCGTCTGTCTGTCCGTCCGTCTGTATGAGCGCGTGGATTTGAGCAACTATAAGAGCTAGAGACTTCAAATTTGGAATGTAGGTTCCTGAATACCATACGCAGATCAAGTTTATTTTCAATTTTCGATATCTCACCTCCCGCCCACGAAAATAGAAGAAGACCTCAAATTCCAAGATAATTCAGCCTAACATAACTGATAGTTGAAGTATAACTCACGCTGAGCAATTTGCTGCAAGTTTCATCGCGATCGTATAAGGGAGATATTAAGGAACTTGTTTTAATTCCATTTTTTGGCCAAAGCGAGAGAGCATATGAAAATTCCATTTGCGCAAACGAGAAAGCTATGATAATCTGATGACTTGCGGTGTCGGCCGCTGCGTGGCGCCACATTGTGTCACGTGGCGCCATACATCGACCACACTCAGAACTATATTTTGCGGAATGCTACAGGCTAAGGTAAAATTAATATTAGCAATTGCTTACACGCATGTTTGTTAGAATAACACATGATGTAACAAAATATAACAAATTGCTACAAGTCTTATTGCGATTGACCCACAAATAAAGGATATATTAAGGAATTTATTTTATTGCCATTATTTTATAGTGGTTGGCAAGAGCGAGACCACATATGACAATCTTCTTTGCACTATCGCTCACTTTGTCTTTCTTTCGGGAATGTAAAATTTATATTAGCAATTGTTTACACGCATGGTTGTAAAGATAATACAGCTTACATTGACAATAGAACAACGCTAAGCAATTTGATGCAAGTTTCATAGCGATCGACCCACAAATATAGGTGATATTAAGGAATTTCTTTTCTTGCCATTATTTCATTATAATTGACCAGTTGTCCAACACTGTCCAACAACAGTTTAAGAGTTGTCCAGCACTGACAAACTGAATGATTACTATTATTATAATAAAATATATTTGCGATTGCTAACACGTATGGTGGACAATTCTACGTTTCTATCATAGTATTAAAATAATTAAATTTGTCTGCATTACAAAAACCCATATATGTAAATATTTCCTTAAATTTCAAAAATAAATAGTTTGGCGCGCAATAAGATAACTGCTGTGTATGAGAGAGAGAAACATCTGGTGTTGCCAGACTACATGCAGAGCAAAAATTTAGTTTGCTGAAATTCTGGACACAAGCAACATCGATTTCGCGCGATTCCGATAACGATCTTCGATTTATTCGTTCTAATTTAAATAATTCAAATTAGTTGGAAAAGTGTCCCCTTTACAATTGTATTGGCCTCCCCGTGGTGTTCCCTGGGAACCGCTTAAATTTAACCGGAAGCTAATTCGAGCGGAGATATATTTAAATGTATATGTAGACATACAAGCACTTCCACTATAATTAAAATATTTTTTTTAACAAGCCGATAAGTCGAGCGCGCGCGACTGTAGGAGACCCTGTACAGGTCTTTAAAGACAAGTATTTTCATTATAATAGGATTTATATATATATACTGCTGATTGTTAAAGTTTAGCGCCACAGCGCCACGCGTCTTTTCGTTCGTTATATCGTCGACGCGGCGCAGCGACTGCGATGCAAAAAATTTGTTTCTTGAAAAACTTCTGAGTTCAATTTCCGAACGTACTGAAATTTGTAACACACATTGAGAGTAGGATACTTACCATGTGTGCCAAATTTCAAGAATCTAGCTATAAAATTGTTTTTGTTATCAGCTTTTACGAGTTATGGACGAAGGGGGCGTGGCATCGCGATGAAATTTTCAGGACACATTAAGCCCAAGCTTTTCATTATGTGTGCCAAATCTCAAGTCTCTAGCTTTAACATTGCTTATGTTATGGTGATTTTTCTAATTTTAAAACTAACGGGACTTGGTATCGAAAATTGAAAACAAACTTGATCTACGTATGGTATTCAGGAACCTACATTCCAAATTTGAAGTCTTTAGCTCTTATAGTTGCTGAGATCCATGCGTTCATACAGACGGACAGACGGACGGACGGACAGACAGACGGACAGGTGTCAATCGACTCGGCTATTGATGCTGATCAATAATATATATACTTTATAGCATCGGAGATGCTACCTTCAGCCTGTTACATACTTTCACACAAATTCATTATACCGCTTTTGCCCATTTTAAATGGGCACAGGGTATAAAAACCTTTTATTTTAAGACCTGCACAGGGTATCCACCTGTCGCGCCCGCTCGACTGATCGGCTTGTTCATAATTGCTGTGCAAGTATTTTTTGCCCTTACTGGCCACTTTACATACTGAGCAATCCGCTTAATTCGAAAAGTGAAGAAGAAATCTGGAGAAAGAACGATTCAATTATGTGTGTGGTGCCGATTCCAAAAAAAAAAAGGAACGGCACTCCGGCTTAAAGTATAAAGCCTATTATCTCGGCTTAATGCAGCCGCTGATGTAAAAGCTTTCGACGAAGATTTTAGACCGCAGCGCCCATAAGCTGTTGCCTTAGTGTGCTGTGGTTTCTTGCGAGGCGATGCCAGCTTCCAATTAATTTGAGGAAATTGTGGCAAATCTGAGTAACCGCAGCATACTCATTGCCAACGGTCGGATTACGCATCTGAGGAAGCACGCAGTTCAAGCATGGATAGACGAAGACAGGTCTTTCTATTTGCCTAGAGGAGAGTTTCGGATTATCGCCTCACCATAACCCCCATGGATGACTGCATGCTGTTTTTTAGACCCTTTACTTTAAAAAAAAAGAAACCAGTCGGAAAGGCTACAGTCGAAATAGACTATGAGAGACCATTTACTTATTCTTCAAAAATGAGAAAACAGTAACAAACTTAGAGACTTATATATAAACCTAAATAAATTTGACGCTGCTAAGAATAGCATCCGATTAATTGAATATAATCGTTTATGTTAAACTTGAATCGTTAACATACAAATGTTAATATTAACATACAAATATTATGTTAATATACATGTATGCAATGCATACATACTTTATTCAATATAATATATTGGCATTTATGGTATAATTTGTTTATAAAAGTAAAATATTGTTTTATTTTATTTTATTACTGTAATTATAAATTTAAATTATAATAAAAATAAACAGAAAAAAAGTGTGCCTCTTGTAGGTCTCGAACTCCAGACCATTGCGCCAATGAAGCCATTGTCGCTTATTTAACAATTTTTAAAAATAGAAAAAAACGTGTCACAGGCAGGGAACGAACCCAGGACCCCACCGCAAGAATTCGACATTCTAACCACTGCACCAACGAGGCCATATTCACGAGTTTGCCAATTACTAGTTTTCTACAGAAGTGCAATTAATAATTCAATGCTTTAAGTTGCTGCCTGCACATTTCCTGCCATTGTACATTCGGTAATTTGTTTGCTTCAAATCTCCGGTGTTTATTGTCCGATTTTGATGAAATTTTCAGTACGCATCGGAAGGAAAGTAAATTTTATGTATGCCGATTTTGGAACTCTTTTAAATTACTCGAGTTATTTGGGTTTTTCCGATATTTGGGGGCGGGAGGGGGCGTGGCAAAATTCTAAAACAAACTTGACCTTTTCGGGGGTCACAGGAGTATTGTCACCAAATTTGGTGACCCTAGCTCTTATAGTCTCTGAGATCTAGGCGTTCATACAGCAGGACAGCAGGACAGACGGACAGACGGACATGGCTATATCGACTCGGCTGGTGATGCTGATCAAGAATATATATACTTTATGGGGTCTGCCGGACTTCCTTCGACCTGTTACGCACATTTTTTTTTTGACAAACTTAATAGACCCTATTTACTTTTTTAAAGTAAAGGGTCTAAAAATTGGTCTATTAAGTTCGTCTAAATGTGCGTAACAGGTCGAAGGAAGTCCGGCAGACCCTATAAAGTATTTATATTCTTGATCAGTATCACCAGCCGAGTCGATATAGCCGTCTGTCCGTCTGTCTGTATGAGCACCTAGATCTTAGAGACTATAGAAGCTAGAGTTACCAAATTTGGTATGGTGGTTCGTCTATGGCGTAAGCAGATCAAGTTTATCTTAAAATTTTGACACGCCCCCTTCCGCCTCCGTAAATCGAGAACAAACTTTTTGAAAGCCCATAAAACGAAAAATATTAAAGCTAGAGTCCTGAATTTTGTCTTAACGTATCCTGAAAATTTCATTACGATCGGATAGTAATCTCGGAAGATATACAAAAAAATCCCATATAATGGTCAATTTTAAAATTGGAGCCTTGAATATTGGCACACAGGACAAGCATCGGGGTCCTAATGTATTCTGAAAAAATCATCGCGATCGGATAATAAACTCGGAAGTTATTCAAGACTTAATATTACTTAGAGTCGGGTCAAAGGAAGAAGAAGAGCATATTGACGTTACAACGCGTTATGGGAACTATTAGTGTTACTCTTATTTCCATTTTGAAGAATAAGTAAAGGGTCTCTCATAGTCGACTTCGACTGTAGCCTTTCCGACTGGTTTTTGTTATTGTTTCAGTGTGAATTAATAGTTCTCCAATCCTGTTTGTACAATTATAATTAATTTGTTAATTGTTTAATTTGTGTACTGTGGTCGGTGACTCTCTGTTTTTTGCAAGGCGGAATATGTATGATGCAAAGAGATTCAGGGTATACATAGCTCCTGCAAATCAACAATGATAATGGCATTCATGTGCATGAGTTACAATTATCTCAAGGTTAGCTTTTATCAGCACATTTACCAGCTGTAAAAGATCTTTCTACGCGGGAACATATTGTAAGTGAGATTAATTTTGTTTTGATCTAATACTGTGAAAAAAATACGTTACTAGACGACATAAATAAGGCGCTCTCGCAAATGCTTCACTTTTGTATGAGTATTAGTTTGTTTTATACTTTGCAATTTGCAGAGAGAGAAGTCGAATAGAGAAGGTCAACGGGAACGGAGGTGTCCCGCAGCAAGAGAAATCAAGGCAGAAGTTTACTTCCGAGAAAGACCAGACAGGACCAGACTGCACCCCCAAGATTTTTTTTTGCATGGCGACCAGACTGCAAACCCAAGTTTTTGTGGACGCGACGAGAGGCCAACAGGGTTCCGCCGGACCAGGACAGCGAGGCAACACAACCGATTCTGGAGGCACGACAGCGGTTGCGTAACGGCGACGGAAGCTAGCCACAGAGTCGGAAACACCGTGAGTCCGTTCCGACGCCACCCGAGGGCGCTAGTGCAAAGTGTCAGAAGTGCCAGAAGAGCCGTAGCGCCGTTTTAACTTCCTTTTCGGGTGTCATACCTCATTGTGTCATGCTGCTGCAGATAGCAAGACCTAGAAAATTAAAACAATTTAAATAAAAGACTGTATTTAATTGCGCTATGGGCGAACAAATCTATTAACCACCTAATTGCAACTACAAAGAAATATTCGTAAATAAAGTAAAAATAATCTGAAATTTGTCTGTATGAGCGCCTAGATCTCAGAGACTATAAGAGCTAGAGTCACCAAATTTGGTATGGTGGTTTGTCTATGGGCTAAGCAGATCAA
Organism: Drosophila histrio; assembly: GCA_958299025.2. NCBI lineage: Eukaryota > Metazoa > Arthropoda > Insecta > Diptera > Drosophilidae > Drosophila > Drosophila histrio. Next base: position 3,344,448 of record OY282582.1, read on the forward strand.
GTTTATCTTAAAATTTTGACACGCCCCCTTCCACCTCCGTAAATTGAAAACAAAATTTTTGAAATCCCATAAAACGACAAATATTAAAGCTAGAGTCATGAATTTTGGCACACAAGACAAGCATCGGATAATAAACTCGGATGTTATACAAGACTTAATATTACTCAGGGTCGGGCCAAAGGAAGAAAAGGAGCATATTGACGTTACAACGCGCCGTGGGGTACTATTAGTGTTAATCCTATTGCCTTTTTGAAGAATAAGTAAATGGTCTCTCATAGTCGACTTCGACTGTAGCCTTTCCGACTGGTTAAATGTAATTAAACGAGTTGCACTGCCTTGGTTTTAATGCAGTCCACACAATCTCCACTTAAAATGATTTTAATTAAAGCTGGTTTGTTAAGAATCTGTCTATTTGTCCAAATATTCAAGTATTGTGCAAGCCTATTATAATTAAATAGCCAAAAAACTCAAATTTTGAGTCTGTTTCAGATTAATTAACTATCATCCTTAGCTTTATCATTAACTATGTGCATAAGTATATATGTATAACAAAAGAATATGGTAAACCATATTTTCTTGATAAATATGAAAATGTTCGTCTGTCTGTCCGTATGTTCGTCCGTCCGTCTATATTATCGCGTCAATGTAAGTTCCTGGATACTATACGCAGGTCAAGTTTAATATCGATCCTCGCCTCACTAGCAAATCCAAAAGTTATTTGCGAGGGTATTTATGAATGCATTTGATTTACACTTTACAAATAATAAAAGATTACTGAACTAAAACTTAAAGTTTCATAAGGATTGGCACATAAATAAAAAGGTATCGACCGACTGTTCCTATTTCAGCTATATAATATAAAAGTTCCATTATAATCAAGTTTTGTCAAGATGTAAACGGGAAAGACATATTAACAATCCGCAAGTTTGGTTGAAATATCACAAGAAACATATGATCCAAAAAAACCTCTACACGAGGAAAAAGTCTAGTGACGAAAGAATATTTAAGCCCCAAATATACTGATATCAAAATTTGTGACGAACAATATTCATTTTAATATATAAACTATTCTAATATAATCCAAAAATTTTATTTGGCATTAACATTGCCATCATCAAAATAACAGTAACAAACTTAGAGACTTATACATAAACCTAAATAAATTTGACGCTGATCAGATTAGCTTCCGATTGTATGTTACACTTGAATCATTAACATACAAATGTTATGTTAATATATATTGGTATTTATGGTAGAATTTGATTATAAAAATACAATTATTGATTTGTTTAATTTTATAACTGTACTTATAAATGTATAGTATAATAAAAACAGAAAAAAGGGGGGCCTCTGGTAGGATTCGAACTCCAGACCATGGCGCCAATGAAGCCATTGTCGATTATTTAACAATTTTTAAAAACAGAAAAATATGTGGCACTAGCAGGAGTCGAGCCCTAGACCCCACCACAAGAATTCGACATTCTTACCACTGCACCAATGAGGCCATATTCAATAGTTTGCCAATTACTAGTTTTCTACAGAAGTGCAATTAATAATTCAATGCCTTAAGTTGCTGCCTGCACATTTCCTGCCATTGTACATTCGATAATTTGTTTGCTTTAAATCTCCGGTGTTTACTGTCCGATTGCGATTCAATTCTCTTGTTATTCGGGGTTTTCCGATTTTCAGGGGCGGAAGGGGCGTGGCAAAATTATAAAACAAACTTGACCTTTGTGCAGCCCTTAGGAGTGTTGTCACCAAATTTGGTGACCCTAGGTCTTAAAGTCTCTGAGATGTAAGCGCTCATAGTGACGACAGCATATTCAAGCCCCAAAATTACTTATATCAAATCTCGTGACGAACAAAATTCATTTTTATATAAGTATAAACTATTCTAACATAAACCTGTCGGAAAGGCTACAGTCGAAGTCGACTATGAGAGACCCTTTACTAATTCTTCAAAATGGAAATAAGAGTAACACTAATAGTACCCCATAGCGCGTTGTAACTTCAATCTGCTCTTCTTCTTCCTTTGGCCCGACACTGAGTAATATAGAGTTTTGAATAACTTCCGAGTTTATTATCCGATCGCGATAAAATTTTCAGGACACGTTGGGACCCTGATCTTTCTCCTGTGTGCCAAAACTCTAGCTTTAATATTTTTCGTTTTGTGGGATTTCACATATTTTGTTATTGATTTACGGAGGCGGACGGGGGCGTGTCAAAATTTTAACATAAACTTGATCTGCTTAGCCCATAGATGAACCACCATACTAAATTTGGTGACTCTAGCTCTTATAGTCTCTGAGATCTAGGCAATCATACAGACAGAATGTTAGCAGGAAATGCGCAATTTTTGTTTATTGGTGTTTCTTTCCTATCTACAGGATGAGCATCGGAGTCCCAATGTATCCTGAATTTCATCGCGAACGGATAATAATCTCGGAAGTTACTCAAAAAAAATTTGAAATCCCATATAATGGTAAATTTTAAAACTGGTTTAAACTTAATTTTGCTTCGCCTCAACAGCGGCATTTTAGCGTAACAGCGCCATAACAGCGCCACGACAGCGACTTAACAGAAATATGTCATAGCAGCGACGCACAGTGGCTCACTCACGAGACTCACGTGGCAAAAAAGAAATCGGTCATTTCACGCCATGGAAAATCCTTAAATGCAGTTTGATAGAGAATTGTCCAAAATTTATAAATCCGTTTATTTTTTTTACTTTGGGCAAACGGTTTCGGCGGAAGAGCCCATCAAACATGAAAAAAATTTCGCTTTTTTTATAAAAATGGTTTTTATGAAAAATTTTCCATTTTTTCGATGAAATTGCATCCAAATGGTTCAATGCATTTTCAGTTTCTTAATTTTATGTAATACGTGTGTCGATTCTTAAGCGAATGGTATAAAAAGCACTACCTGTTTGCTTGGGTTACATTTTTATATTTAGGTAGACAATGAATTCTTAATATTATATTTATGTAAAGTGTTCAATCTAGTTTAACGGAAACACGTTCAAATAACGACTATTCCGTACCGTAGGTTGCGCAAAAATGCGAGCCCGGCGCCAGTTTGACCCAGTTAAAAGCGTTGTGCGTGAATTGTTTATTAAATAAAAAGTTAACTGGCACTTCTTGGCACCTAGACTTTCTTGAAGTTGTTGCAGAAATATCCACAGAATAAAGTGTATATACCAGTTTCCCTGGACAAGCCTGGACTTTATGCTAAAAGTCTATCTAAAGTTCAAAACTATGTCAAAAATAGTGCTTTAGTAAAAATATTATTTAAAATACTTCAAAACAAAAAAATAACAACGTTTTTATACCATTGGCTTAAGAATCGACACACGTATTACATAAAATTAAGAAACTGAAAATGCATTGAACCATTTGGATGCAATTTCATCGAAAAAATGGAAAATTTTTCATAAAAACCATTTTTATAAAAAAACGACATTTTTTTTCATGTTTGATGGGCTCTACCGCCGAAACCGTTTGCCCAAAGTAAAAAAAAATAAACGGATTTATAAATTTTGGACAATTCTCTATCAAACTGCATTTAAGGATTTTCCATGGCGTGAAATGACCGATTTCTTTTTTGCCACGTGAGTCTCGTGAGTGAGCCACTGTGCGTCGTTGGCTCAGTGGTTAGAGTGTCTGACTCTTACGCGCAAGTTCCAGGTTCGAATAAAGTGAGCGGTTCCAGTTTATTTTAATTTTATAATATTTGTAGCAGTTTAAATCAGGGACCGAAAATAATGATTATTTTATTTTTTTAAATTCAAAAATCAGACACTTCTAATAGACCTAGATAAAAATGGATCACACCAAAATCTATATTTTTGTACAAGCTTTGCATTTCCGCCATGATTTTTAAATTTTTGATTCTTACGTTTTTCTTCAATAATAATAATTACTTTTGTGTAATTTAATAAAACTTAGACCATGCAAATTATTTTTGATCAAAAAAAATAATACTTAAAAATAATAATTATTAATGAATTTTATTTTTTTCGCTCAAAATAAAACTCAACAGTAATTTACCAGTTCTGCGTTAAATTATTCCCCAATATTATTACATATCCTTATAAAGGGACCACAGAGCTACCCTCCATGCTAAAAATTTCTTTAGAAATAATAAGTTTATTTTTTTTATTTACGGTTTATTTGTTGATTTTGGTTTAACATTAATTATTATTTAATTTGACAAAAAGCAATTTACTCAATGAGTCGTCGGCGAGATTACATCTCTGATCTGTGAGTATCATTTTGAGGGTCGAAAACGATCTTTCAACACTCACTTGCGTATTCACTTGCGTATAATTTGGGGTATAGGTACCTTTTTTTCTCCCAATACTCCATAATGTTTGATGTCAAGCAAATTGGCTTTGGGCTATAGCCGTCAATTTTCGAATATGCCTTCTTTGCTTGCTCTGTTAGTTCACCATCTTCAGTTTCATCATCTGAAGCTATCTCAATGGTCTGTAAAAACTCGTTCAACAACGAGCAGGTATTTGAATTTTGAGAAATCAATGTGTTCTATGCCTCGAACGATGTTGATGCGTTTGTTGAGCACGGTTGTACTATTAAACTAGTCTGAAATGTATATATTAATATTTCATATGTTATATATTAATGACATAATTACTAATAAGTCTTTCAAATGAAATAGCTGCAAGAAAAGTTGCTTTAGTTGTGCCCTGGCAAGCATTAGGCTTATTGGATTTTGCAGCAATACGCGTCTTATCCGTGGGTCCAGGTAAATGCTGCAAATGATTGCATCGCACCTCAATAAGATCTTCTCCCTTTCACATACGCACTGGCTCAAAGCTTGACTTTCAGTGGTATTTACTGCTGCCACAGTGAGCTTGAGCTCCAGCCATAGCTTGTAAAAGTCACCCATGAACAATTGAGTGCTTTGGAGCTTTTCTGTGGCAAGGTACGCCGGTTCCAGGGTATTGACAAGCCTTTTTATACCACCCCACTCGGTTGCAGTTAATTTAACTGAACTTTTGAGCCGCCTTTCGCAAATACCTGTATACCAGAGAGCAACGGCATAGTATAATTATATTTAATAATAACAAGCCGATCAGTGCAGGTCTTCAAAGAAAAGTTTTTTTTATTATAATGGGATTTAAATATATCGCTTGAAGTCGATTTTGCTTGCATCGAGAGTAGGTAGCTTGCGATAGTCTGGCCACACTGGACTGCGGCTGTTGATTGTTTATGTTTAGCGCCACAGCAGACGAAAGTCAAATCAAACATACATGAACAATCGCGTCTTTTCGTTCATTATATCGTCGGGCGGCGCAGCGACTGCGCTGTGACGCATCTGCTGCGCTGCATAAATTTGTTACTTGAATAACTTCTGAGTTCAAAATCCGATCGTACTGAAATGTGTTGCACACATTGAGAGTAGGATACTTATTATGTGTGCCAAATCTCAAGTCTCTAGCTATAAAACTGCTCTTGTTATCAGCTTTTCCGAGTTAATGGCGAAGCGGGCGTGGCATCGCAATGAAATTTTCAGGACACATTAAGCACAAGATTTTTATCATGTGTGCCAAATCTCAAGTCTCTAGCTTAGACATTGCTTATGTTATGGTGATTTTTCTAATTTTAAAACCAACGGGACTCGATATCGAAAATTGAAAATAAACTTGATCTGCGTATGGTATTCAGGAACCTACATTCCAAATTTGAAGTCTCTAGCTCTTATAGTTGCTGAGATCCACGCGTTCATACAGACGGACAGACGGACGGACGGACGGACAGACAGACGGACAGGTGTAAATCGACTCGGCTATTGATACTGATCAAGAATATATATACTTTATAGGGTCGGAGATGCTTCCTTCTGCCTGTTACATACATTCACACAAATTCATTATAGCCTTTTTTGCCCATTTTTAATGGGCACAGGCTATAAAAAATATATATTCAAATAAGTTTTTCTTTTCAGTTTGAATTTAAAATAATAGTTTTAATTAATAGTTAATAGTTAATTTATAATATCTTAATTTGTTGTGCTTTATATTTTCTTGTCGACTTCTTTTAGTCGTACTAAATAAATAAATAAATAATAAATAACACGAATAAAAGTACCCTAAAAGTACACAAAAACCGTAAATAAAAAACATACATGAACAAACGCGTCTTTCCGTTCATTATATCGTCGGCGCAGCGACTGCGCTGCTACTGCGCTGCAACGCATCTGCTGCGCTGCATAAATTTGTTTCTTGAATAACTTCTGAGTTCAATATCCGATCGTACTGAAATTTGTAGCACACATTGAGAATAGAATACTTATTATGTGTGCCAAATCTCACGTCTCTAGCTATAAAACTGCTCTTGTTATCAGCTTTTCCGAGTTATGGGCGAAGGGGGCGTGGCATCGCGATGAAATTTTCAGGACACATTAATCCCAAGCTTCTTATCATGTGTGCCAGATCTCAAGTCTCTAGCTTAGACATTGCTTATGTTATGGTGATTTTTCTAATTTTTAAGCTAACGGGACTTGATATCGAAAATTAAAAATAAACTTGATCTGCGTATGGTATTCAGGAACCTACATTCCAAATTTGAAGTCTCTAGCTCTTATAGTTGCTGAGATCCACGCATTCATACAGACGGACGGACGGACAGACGGACGGACAGACGGACGGACAGACGGACAGACAGACGGACAGGTGTAATTCGACTCGGCTATTGATACTGATCAAGAATATATATACTATATAGGGTCGGAGATGCTTCCTTCTGCCTGTTACATACATTCACACAAATTCATTATAGCCTTTTTTGCCCATTTTCAATGGGCACAGGCTATAAAAATAAAAAATAAACTTAATATTTTTAAAGAAAATTGTAGCATGGAGGGTAGCTCTGTGGTCCCTTTATAAGGATATGTAATAATATTGGGGAATAATTTAACACAGAAGTGGTAAATTACTGTTGAGTTTTGGTTTGAGCGAAAAAAATAAAACTCATTAATAATTATTATTTTAAAGTATTATTTTTTTGATCAAAAATAATTTTTATGGTCTAAGTTTTATTAAATTACTCAAAAGTAATTATTATTATTGAAGAAAAACTTATAAAATTGTAATATAATCATTAACAAGTAGTTCTTATAATATTACTTATAATGATTACGGTCTCTGGTTTAAATTGTTTTTTTTTTTAATTGCAAACGATTCATCATATCACATATCCGATATAATTCCTTTTGGTAATTTTTTCATCTTAGTTTAACAACTAAAAGAACATGTAAGGATAATTACAGCTCTGCAAACGAAGCTGCAATTTAGCAAGGAATTGACAAATAGCTCGTTGGCTTAGTGGCTAGAGCTGTTGGCTCTTGCGACTGACGACGAGGGTTCAAATATCGCAAACGGCTCGCGAATAAATTTTTTCCTTTTTATTATGTATTAAGTTTGTAACATTTAGTATATGTTTGTAACATTTTTATATTAATTTGCTTCATTTCAAATTTAATTGCAATAGATTCATGTAAATATTTGACTTCGATGTCAAACATTTTCAAAATGTCAAATGGTGTTTGTGTGACGGCCAAAAACATATTTCCGTACGAATTTTTTGAGTGATTGTAGCTACAAGCTTCTGAATACATATACTACATGCTCGATAAAAAACTAATAGTTGCGTAACCCTCATTTTTTTTAGCACTCATATTACAGTTTACCAACACTGCCTAATAAATGTCTATTAAATTTTATAAATATTTATTATTTTATTGTATTTATTTATTCTATTGTATTATTTTACTATATCTAACAACATTTATACATTCATAATTAAAAAGTGACATTTAATAATCGCATATAATGCTTATCGATATAGATTCGTTGTATCGATACTATTTTTTACCAGTACTAACAAAATATCAGTTACGATCATTCGTGACAAAATGTTTTCCTTACAAAGTAACAGAGTCTTATGGAATTCCAAAAACTTCTGATATCCTCAAAAAAAAACCTCTACACGAGGTAAAAGTCCAGTTACGAAAGCTTTTTCAAACCCCAAAATTTCTGATATCAACTTTTGTGACGAACGGTATTAAATTTAATACGCGAATTATTCTAAAAAGAAACAAAATTTGGCATTCGGCACTGCGCCGAAGGTAGACCTTTTTGCGCAATGTGCGGAATGCCAAATTTTGTTTCTTTTGAGAATAATTCGCGTATTAAATTTAATACCGTTCGTCACAAAAGTTGATATCAGAAATTTTGGGGTTTGAAAAAGATTTCGTCACTGGACTTTTACCTCGTGTAGATTCCCTATACGCGGTGCAAGGCGTGTGCCGAACACAAGTTTATACTGCACGTGTGGCAGCGCTGCGGCAGAGAAAATTCCTATGCGCGGTGCACGGCGTGTGCCGCCCACTGGTCTATACTAACAAGACCACAGTACTTTTCTTGATAATCTTTGCATCGATGACATTTTAAGCTTATTCACAGTCAGTGTCGTTCCGCTGCATAGCCTGGGTTTATTGCTGTTACGCAACATGAGGATCACTGAACCTACATTCATTTGCAAGAGGTGGTAGTCCGGACAATTGGAGTGAATTCAAAAATTCTGTGGGATAGTTAACTACTTCATCTTGGTTGATAATAGTATCAATTGATTCGAAGTAAAATAATGCTTCCAGAATCAAATTTTAGTAGTCGTGTTGAGATCATCTACATCTCTGTTTTTTGCCGCTAATGTGGCTCATTCACTCAACCAATCCTTTTTTTTGAAATTTCGCGCTATGTCTGAAAATACACGGAGAATAGTTTTGAGTCGGCCAACTTGCAAAAAATTATTGGACAATGTGACCAGCCCGGTTGAGGTATCATTTTAAATTATTTTTTTACTAACATCCAGTAGTTGCTTGGAATAACATGGGCTGTCCGATCTTCTTGAAAACAAATCTCGCACATTAGTCATTATTCAGAGTGTCTTTACACATCTCCAAAAATTTGACAATTTTAAGCACGCGTTTAGTTTGTCTGCTCCAGTCGATCATGGAATAACTGGTTATCACGATGATTTTTCATTGTCCTGTTTAGTACCTCTTGTGAGCCATTGTGCATTCATCTCAAAAAATAGATTTCCTTCTTCGTAGAAATTTGGCCATTGCACAGTTTTTGGCAATGTTGTTAGTTGGTGTCTCGTTGATTTATATGTCTAGTGGCAATTTCAACGCAGAATGTGCTCAGAAATGTAACAGCTTGGAAATAGATTTTAATATATACGGTTGTTTAAACGTTGTACCAGACAACATTTGAAATGTTTTCTCTGTTTTGTCAAAGAAGTTCACTTTTCTAATGCATTTTTCAGATTTCATTATTTTATAAAAGAATGTTAGCAAGAAATGCGCAATTTTTGTACAATTTTATAAAACGTCTAATTTGAATAATAACAAAATGTTATTTTCCCTCTATTCCTTCGGCGTTTATTGGTGTTTCTTTCCTATCTGACCACATCAGGAGAAAAACGAAGAGAACACAAAAACTGACGAAGAGTCGGGCAGGAGGGATAGTAGGGTGCCCTGAGCCAGTCTTCTTTGTTATTTTTGACACTCCAAACATTTCATTCCCTTGCAGAACCCTGATGCACTTTTCAACCTATATTTCCTATGGCAGCTATATGATATAGTGATCCGATCCGGCCGGTTCCGACATATGAACTGCCTGCGGCAAAAAGGCGGACTGGTACTAAGTTTCGTCCGGAAAGCTTTAAAATGTAGAGTCTTTTTTGCATAGAAATCTTTTCGCAGGAATCTTTGTTGCAGACAGTCGTGTTTTTTTTTTGTGCGCTCCGCTTTTGTCTATTATTTTGCAACTGCCGGTGGTTGTTTGAACTGTGCTTCAACGTGTTGTTGTTAGTGAGTAATTTTGCGTGTGTTCCTTTTGTGCCTAGAGTTCCGCTTTGCGCATTTAGTTCAGTGTTTTTGTTGTTTTAACTCTCAAACGTTAACGTAGCTTTTGTTCCCACGCTTGCAGCATATCATTGTTGCTGTGTAGTTTTTCGCTCTTTTTGTGAAAGCGATTTGTATTTGTTTGTGCTCTTATCTTTTCTGCTTGACTCTGAGTTGTACAGTGGTCAACTTATGTATCATTTGTGCATAATCATAAATTCTAAAATTGTCTGCTATAGGAAAGGCTGCCTGAAGTAGATAACTGCTGCGCAGCCAAGTATTTGCTCCTTGTTCTGTGGTAATATGGCGCATATAAAGTGTGTTATTCGGGGCTGGTTCCAAATGCGATTGCCCAAAGAACTGGACTTGGAGATGCGGATTTTATGAGGCAGACGCGGAATGGATTTTGAGGATTTGTTTGATTGCTTTTGAAAGCTTTATGATCAATTCCATGCTGTGGACACCCAGATCAATAGTTTAAAACTATTGGGTGAGTCTCCTAAGCGTAAAAAAGTCTACTCCTCGTGACTTGAAAGCAACAACTCAATTTTCGACATTGGACTCACCCTCGACTCCGTTGGTTACACAGTTTATATCGTTTGCTACTTCAGTGGCTGCCCATTGGGGATACTGTAGTATCGGATACAAATAATACAGAGACTCTGTCCGATATATCAGCTGTTAAAATAACAAGCCGAACAGTCAGGACCCCGACCGTAATATACCCTGTGGGTTTACAGGAACCCGCTCAAATTCACTCCAGATGAAATTCTCTAGTAATTCGTTTTTTAATTTTTGTGGGCGAAGGGGGACAGGTATCATGATACAATTTTCTGGACACATCAACTACAAAATATTCATTATGTGTGCCAAATCTCAAGTCTCCAGCTACAAAACTGCTTTTGTTATGAGGTTTTTGAGTTACAAAACTGCTTGCTTTATGAGGTTTTACTTAATTTGTGGGTGAAGGGGGCGTGGCATCGTGATACAATTTTCTGGACACATCGACCACAAAATATTCATCATGTGTGCCAAATCTCAAGTCTCTAGCTTCAAAACTGCTTTTGCTGTGAGGTTTTTGAGTTACAAAACTACTTGCTTTATGAGCTTTTACTTAATTTGTGGGCGTAGGGGGTGTGTCATCGCGATAAAATTTTCTGGACACATTAAGCCCAAGCTTCTTATCATGTGTACCATTTCTCAAGTCTTTAGCTTTAACATTGCTTATGTTATGATGATTTTTTTAATTTTAAAGCAAACGGGGCTTGATATCGATAATTGAAGATAAACTTGATCTGCGTATGGTATTCAGTAACCTACATTCCAAATTTGAGGTCTCTAGCTCTTGTAGTTGCTGTGATCCAGGCGTTCATACAGACGGACAGACAGACGGGCAGGTGTCAATCGACTCGGTTATTGATACTGATCAAGAATATATATACTTTATAGGGTAGGAGATGCCTCCTTTTGCCTGATACATACATTCGCATTAATTCATTATACCCTTTTTTGCCAATTTTTAAGGGGCACAGGCTATAAAAAAATTTTCAATTCTTGGTGGCGGAGGCGGGAGCTTTATAGCTAGTTTTGCATTTTCAGTCTAGTTAGCTTTTGTCGTGTAACCCTGTTGCCAAATTTGATAGCCTAGTTTGCAACACTACGTTTGATGCATTTTTTAGTCATTAAGCTATCGCTAGTGTCAAATCTTATGGCCTAGTCCACGTGTCAATTTTATAGTGAATTATCTCTATTAAGGATTTTTACGAATCAGTTATAAATATAATTAAGTAGAATAACATTGTAAAATGATACGCATGAAATTATAATTGTAAGTTAAATCATAATTTGAATATGGCCTCTGCGGTAACTCAGTTAACCGATATGTTAACAACTCAAATTGAAATATTAATTAAATGAAATTAATTATCGATAAAGAGTTCGCGATTGTTGCGCATCTTAAAAATAAAGCACTTGGAAAAATTGATTGAACAAAAAAGGTACGAGCTACGATATGGCACTCAAAAGACTGGTGAGCATCGAGAAGAAGATGAAACGAGACGATGAATTTGGCCTTGCATACAGGCAAACTATGCGGGGCTACGTCGCCAAAGTATACGTCCGACGCTTGGAGCAGAGGAGGAGATTATCCTGGCCCCGGAAAACAAGCTCTGGTACTTGACACACTTTGGTGTGATGAATCCAAACAAGCCAGGGAAGCTGCGACTGGTTTTCGACGCGGCGGCGAAAGTGGGTGATGTATCCCTGAATTCTTTGCTAAATAAGGGTCCACAGCACTACAAGCCATTAACATTACGGGTGAGTTTAAGTTCAACGTTAAGTTCCACAAGGTGCCACGGAGTGTGATGACTGGCAAGAAGACGCCCACGAAAAGGGAGTTCCTGAAAATGTTGATGTCAACGTTCGACCCACTTGGATTTCTATGCTGCTACATGGTCACCGCCAAGTTGTTACTGAGGCAGATCTGGCGACGAAACATACACTGGGATACCGAGTGGGATCAGCGCCGCCTTCGAAAGGTGGCGCCAAGGTATTGTAAACGTGCAGAAGTTTCGGTTTCCACGTTATTATTTTGGACCTGGAAAGATCGTGAGCACCCAGCTGCACATATTCGTGGATGCCAGCCAATCAGCGTTTGCCACAGTAGCATACTGGAGGGTCACCAGAGAGGACGACGTGGGAGTACATTTTGTATGTTCTAAAACGAAATGTGCCCCGATGAGGACGATGTCGATTCCTCGTCTAGAGTTGCAAGCGGCGGTCCTGGGTACAAGGCTGATGAATACTGTGAGGCAAGAGCACAGTATTGAGATCAACGACGTCATACTCTGGACGGACTCCAAAACAGTGCTGCACTGGATCGGAAGTACGTACCGGAGATATAAGCAGTTCGTCGGAAATAGGGTGACGGAGATTCTGGAGTCAACAGATATCGCACAATGGCGATGGATACCCTCAGCCGAGAACGCAGCTGACGATGCGAAATGCTCAGTTCGACGTGGACTTGGGTCAAGAATCCCGATGGCTGAGTGGACCGGGATTTCTGAGGAAGACAGTTGATTGTTGGCTGCAGACAGCAGAGCTGACTACAATATGCGACGATTAAGAGCAGATGCCCAGTGAGTTTGCATTGGTCGCTTCGCATCCCTTTTTTATATCTTTGCAAAGATTTTCGAGCTACAACCGCTTGTTGAGGACCACGGCATATGTGCTACGCTTTATACGACGGTGCCGTGGACAGTGAAACGAGCTCGAATGTTACGGTCTCACTGCTGAAGAGTGCAAGGAGGCAGAGTATCTGCTGATACGACGAGCGCAGGGAGAGTCGATCATTTTGTCTCACCGGCACCCGCTTTCGGAGATGATCGTGCAGCATTTTCATGAAAGGATGTGACACCAGAATCTGAATGCCACTATCAGCGAGATACGCAAGAAGTTCTGGGTGACGAACCTGCGCCGATTGCTGCATAAGGTAATCTTTGCATGCGCTACATGCAAGATACAAAGAGCACAACCTTTGCAACCAATAATGGCTCCATTGCCCAAGGATCGACTCGAGGCCAACGGATGGTTCTGGTTCTACTTCAGCGTTTGCTCGCTATTTAAATGCTTAACGCTACGTGTTATAAAAATTATTCATATCGCTGTAGGGTCAGACTCTTTAATGGCCCAAAGCAGTTCTATAATTTTGTTGCCTACCCTCCGGATTATTCTATGAAAACTCGAAAGAACAAACCGATCAGACTATTGCCAATCTTTTTGATACGTTTTTCAAACTACATACATTTCGTCTAACTACTCTTATGAATCTTATCCGTATAATTTGCCCCGGTCTAATTGCATTTTTATACCCTGTTGGGGTATATTAAGTTTGTTAAAAGTAAATAACGGGCAGAAGGAAGCATAGCCGACCACAAAAAGTATATATATTCTTGATCAGCATCAATAGCCGAGTCGATATAGCCATGTCTGTCGGTCTGTCTGTCGGTCCGTCCGTATGAACGAAAGGATCTCAGAGATGGTAAGAGCTAGAAGCTTGAACTTGGTGTCCCAGCACTGTTAATTTTTGCAGGCAGATCAAGTTTATCTTTTTTTGGATGCCACGCCCTCTTTGCCCACAAATTGAGTAAAAGCTTATAAAGCAAGCAGTTTTGTAGCTAAAAAACCTCATAACAAGATCCGTTTTGTAGCTAAAGATTTGAGTTGATATACATATGATAAATATTTAGTGGTCAATGTGTCCAGAAAATGTTATCACGATGCCACGCCCCCTTCGCCCACAAATTTTAAAAAACGAATTACTAGTGAATTCCATCTGGAGTGAATTTGAGCGGGTTCCTGTAGACCCCCAGGGTATATTACGGTCGGGGTCCCGACTGTTCCGCTTGTTATTTATTAAGTCAGTTATTTATTTATTTTTCAGTCCTTTAATGAGTGAGGAGTCGCTGCTTCATGAGTTTGAGAGAATTAAGTCGGTGTTTTGCCCGGTCCTGACGGAGCTCCCGGTTGTGTACTTCGGTTTGGTGCTGGAGATTTATGTAAACCACTTTTAAACCTTTTTTCGTTATCCCTCGAATCATCTTTTTTTCTTTCCATTGGAAGAAATCATTTGTTATTCCTCTCCATAAAAATGGAAGTAAGTCTGACGCTATAAACTGCAGGGAATTTCTAAATTGTCCGATATTTCTAAATTTTTCGAGAAGATTTTGACAAGTCATTTACTTCTTTTGTGTAGTTCTTTTATTTCTCCCTACCAGCATAGATTTGTAAAATGCGGATCCATTACTGGTTTTCTTAAGAGCAAACAAACTGATGTCATATGTACCGATTTCAGTAAAGCCTTTGACTCAGTTAACCATTCCCTTTTACTACATAAGCTTGACCTAATTGGTTTTCCGACCAAACTCATTTGCTGGATTTCAAGCTATTTAAAGCAAAGAACTCAAAAAGTAATATTTAATAAAAAATTTTCTAAATCGTTCCGAGTTATATCTCTGGTGTTCTTCAAGGTAGTCATATCGGTCCCTTTCTTCTCACAGTGTTCATAAATTTTCTACCTACAGTTTTAACACATTCTCGAGTACTACTTTATGCGGATGATGTAAAAATTTGTTTGCAATATAAAGATTGGCCATGCCATATTAAATTGCAGGAAGATACTGACTCTTTTCAGTCATCTTCACAAACATGCGTGTAAGCAATTGCTAATATTTATTTTACGTTAGCCTGTAGCATTTAGCTTTGCACATAGTGTATTGTTTTGGGTGTAGCCGTCAGTATTTTGCACTGTATAGCGCCACATGACACAATATATAGCGCCACTGCGGCTGACAGCGCAAATCAAATAATCACATGCGTTATCGTTTGCGCAAATGGGATTTTCATATGCTCTCTCGCTCTGGCCAACAATTATGAAATAGTGGATTTAAAACTAATTCCTTAATATCTCCATTATTTATGGGTTGATCGCTTTGAATCTTTTATCAAATTGCTCAGCGTGAGTTATACTTCAACTATCTGTTAAGTTAAACATTCGCTTGAGAATCGACACCATCGCAAAGATGAAAATTTTTCATCAAAACCATTTTCATACAAAAACGAAAACAATTTCATGGCCTCTACCGCCGAAACCGTTTAGTTTTTTTTAATTTGGGCAAACGGTTTCGGCGGTAGAGCCCATCAAACATGAAAAAGAATTCGTTTTTTTATAAACAATGTTTTTTTTATGAAAAATTAACATCTTTGCGATGAAATTGTATCCAAATGGTTCAATGAATTTTCAGTCTCTTAATTGGTTCTGATAGGTGTGTCGATTCTAAAGCGAAAGTTTTAAAAATAATGTTGTTTTTTGTTTCTAAGTATTTTAAATAATACTTTTACTAAAGCACTATTTTTGACATAGTTTTTGAACTTTATATAGACTTTTAGCAGAAAGTCCAGGCTTGTCCAGGCAAACGGGTATATACACGTTATTCTGTGGATATTTTTGCAACAACTTAAAGAACGTCTAGGTGCCAAGAAGTGCCAGTTAACTTTTTATTTAATAAACAATTAACGCACACCACTTTTAAAACGGTCAAAATTGCGTTGTGGCGCACCCAATATGGCGCCGAGCTCGCATTTTTGCGGTACCTACGGTGCGGAATAATCGTTTTTGGCGACATTTGAACGTTGTTCCGTTAAACTAGACCTTTTATTGAGTACCTAAATATACTAATGTAACCCAAACAAACAGGAAGAGATTATGTAATTCATAATTTGTAGAATTTAAAGGACTAATCTTTTATGCTACCTAAGTTGGTATGTAATAATCGGGATTAATGGAATATATTCAACTATTTAGGTGCATTGTATCACAGTCTACTTTTGGCAACCATCACGACATTTAACAAAATCAGTGCTGTTTCGTATTTTTTAACATAAATCAAATATTGAAGTCGCAAAATGTCTTTGAAAATTGGAGATGTATTTCAGATCTTTATTGATGTTCCAAACAAAGAAGAGTTTATATTGACCGTTATGAGTACAGTAGACTTTACAAAAGAAAATATGACGGAGGTCGACCAGATGAAAAACAAACTTCATAAAATTTTGGCACACGGAGGAGATCTCATCGAATACCAATGTCTGCAAATCGGGGAATTATCAGAAGAAGCACAGGAATCTAAAAACAAGGAGTACAAGAAATAGGTACTCGTATACTTGCAAGGTGACAAGGAAGAGACAACATTTTTTTAGCGGTATCGTCAGCAAACGTAGATGTTGTCAGTCGCTCGTTTATGGGTATATCCGCTGTGAATAGAACATAAAGGGTTGGCCCCAGTACGCTGCCCTGAGGAACTCCAGCTTCTATACTGTGGTCGTCGGATGTATTAGCGTTGCATCTCACTGCAAAGACTCTGTTGTAAAGGTACGACTCAAGTAGCTTGTGAGTATGTTCAGGCAGTAGTATTTTGATTTTATGCATAAGACCTTCGAGCCAGACTCAGTCGAATGCTTGAGAGACGTCGAGGAATATCGCACTGCAGTATTCCCGGATTTCGAATGCAGTGCGTATTGCTGATGTTATTCGGTTGACTTGCTCGATAGTTCCATGGTTCTCCCGGAAGCCAAATTGATGTGCTGGAATTACATTGTTTGTCCTCAGGTATGGGATTATCCGCGCAAGGAGGCATTTTTCAAGCAGTTTTGACAAGCACGAGAATAAGCTTATTGGTCTGTACGATGATGGTATTGTGCGGTCTTTTCCTGGTTTCGGTATCATTATAATGGTCGATTTTTCCATTTTTTTTTTGGAAAGTATCAGATAGCGCAGTTTGGAAGTTCAATTATCATTTTTGGAGTTATTAGATCACAACCTGTTGATTTTTTTGGTTTCAGTTGTTCTCTGATGACTTTCGCAATCTCGTTAGGAAGAAACTCTTCTCAGTCTCAGTTTGGCTACCAGTTGGTAATGCGTCCAGTTCAAATGAATTAGTTGCGGGATTTGGCTGGAACACATTTCGTAGGTGAGAAGCAAATGTGTTGGCTCTGTCTTTGTCGCTCCGGGCCCAGCTGCCTGAAGAGTTTCTTATGGGAATGACAGGTTCGGTTGGTGCGCTAAGATTTGAATGAGCCCTCCACAGCGGATTCTTTGTGCTGGTTGGCGATAGTTGCTCTATGTACCGACGCACAGTGGCTCGTTTTCTCATTCTATTTTGCAAAAATCATATCTTTTGATTCAAGTAAATATAACCAAAATTTTAAAAAGCATTTAATAGAGAATTCCTGTAGCTTTGAAATGAGTGTAAGGTCTTAAAAATCGGACGATAGACAATTTGTCAGTAGGTTAGTGTTGTGTTGCTCATGAGTGAGTGAACAAAAAAGAGTTGTTCACTAAACTGAGCAAGTGAACATGTTCAGTTCCAATTGCTCACTTTTGCTCACTTGCTCACTTTTGCTCACTTGCTCACTTTTGCTCACTAGCTCACTTTTGCTCAGTTTTGCTCACTTGCTCAGTTTTGCTCACTTGCTCAGTTGTTCTGCTTTTCTCCCATTTGCGCAATTGTTCCTTTTGCTCAGTTTTGCGTACTTTGGCTCTTATCGTTCTATATCAGTGATGGGCACGTCTATCGACTATCGACAGCTGTTCACACAGACACGGCTCTTGCGAGAGTAACTTCGAATCAGTGCACAGCGTGTCTTCAACGAAGGCGGAGTCTGTGTCGCTTGATTTTGAAAGTAGAATTTCCCATGCACTGGGAGAAAAAGTTAGATGCATGAAACAATGGGTTGTATAAAAATGGCGTCGGCATTTTCTTACTTCTAATGACAACCCAAATAATGCCACCTAGCACAAAACACGAAATAGCATGCCACGGTGCGAATTCACACCAAGCATTATGGGTTTTCATCAAAATTCTAAGCAAAAAGATAATTATTCTCAAATAGATGTTGCTCAACCATTTCTCACAGTGCACCACAAGTATAACGCGCGCACATCCTGCCCGTTCGATGGTCTGGCTGCGACTGTTTCGCTCTGTTCGCTGCGCTCTCGTGTGCATGTGTATTGGTAAAATTGAACAGCTGATCTGCACGCGTGTAAGGCTGTGCCCATCACTGTTCTATATGCTTAGGCGAAACAGTACGCAAAAGGCGCTCCCTGCTAAATCCCAAGAATGTGGAAAATTTAGTATTCTTACATAATAATATGTGAATATGATGTAGGTAATTACTTAATTTATACAGAGTTGGTATTTCTATGTTATAGCTCTAATGAAAGCAGCAAATGAAGTCCCGTTCATAAAGAATACTTATCTTTTCATGAATATCAAAGAACTTCCAATGAAGAAAACAAAACACAATTTCTATTTTTAAGATTGTTTTATATGGATATATATAAAAATAAATATATATATCAGACTTAAATTAAAACTGTAACGTACTTTATTAGTTGAGTAAGCTGTTTATGAGTACCTGAGCAAGTGAGTAACTGAGCAACTGAGCAAGTGAGCAACTGAGTAAGTGAGCAACTGAGTAACTGAGCAAGTAAGTGAGCAGGTGAGCAAGTGAGCAATATGAGCGAGTTGACTCTTCTCGGCAAAAAGAATAAGTGAGCTTGTTCACCGAAATGAGCACCTACTGAGTAGGTGTTCAAAGTTGGATTTTGTGTTTATACGATGATTTTCGTGAAACGCGACATTCATCGTATGCTTTTTCTGTAATTTATGTGTAAATTTGTGATTTTATATACATAATTATATATAAATAAATGTTTTAACTACATATATACACTATAAAGAACATAGTTGATGGATGTCATGTTTCCAATATAAATATACCGTATAAGTTCCCGTAAAAACAAAATATAATTTCAATTAAACTGTTATATTATATATATGGTTTATTTTATATTTATATAAATTAATAACAAGAAAAGTATTCAATTAATGTTCTTGTTTATTTAATTTTCCTCAGCTAGTATGTCTTAAAGTTCGTAACCTATATACATTAAATCTACCATTTCTTTAGTATAAAACTCTTGCAGTTCATTGCGACTTCTCACAAATCTTTTTGTTGATACCAGTGAATCTTAAGAAACTGATAACATATTAAAAAGGTCTTCATGTTGTCTCTTCCGTGTCACCTTGCAAGTATTCGAGTACCTAAATTTCTTGTACTCCTTGTCTTTAGATTCCTGGGCTTCTTCTGAAAATTCCTCGACTGGCAGACATTGGTATTCGATGAAAGCTTCTCCGTGTGTCAAAATTTTATGATGTTTGTTTTTCATCTGGTCGACCTCCGTCATATTTTCCTTTGCAAAGTCTACTGTACTCATAACGGTCAATATAAACTCTTCTTTTGCTTGGAACATCAATAAAGATCTGAAATACATCTCGAAATTTCAAAGACATTTTGCGGCTTCAATATTGGATTTATATTACAAAATACTAATCAGCACTGACGTTGCCAAAAGTAGACTGTGACTTAACAAAGAGACTTAATCCCTATTATTAATTACCAGCACAAAAGATTCAACATGTTCAGTCCTTTAAAATCTACAAACTTAGGTAATTGGGTCTAGTAAACGCGGAAATTTAGTACGAAAAAGGGTTATTAATAACATAATCACTACCTGTTTTTTGGGTTACATTAATATATTTAGGTAGACAATGAATTCTTAATATTATATTTATAATATTTATATATATCAATAAAGATCTAGTTTAAGGGAAACACTCGCTAATATGCGAGCCCAGCGCCATTTTGGGTGCGCAGCAACGCAATTTTGACCCATTTTAAAGCGGTGTGCGTTTATTGTTTATTAAATAAAAAGTTAACTGGCACTTCTTGGCACCTAGACTTTCTTGATGCTGTTGCACAAATATCCACAGAATAACGTGTATATACCCGTTTGCCTGGACAAGCCTGGACTTTATGCTAAAAGTCTATATAAAGTTCAAAAACTATGTCAAAAATAGGGCTTTAGTAAAAATATTTAAAATACTTCAAAACAAAACATAACAACATTTTTATACCATTCGCTTTAGAATCGACAAACTTATTAGATAAAATTAATTGTAAAATTCTTTGAACCATTTGGATGCAATTTCATCGCAAAAATGAACAATTTTTTATAAAAAACCATTTTTATAAAAAAAATAAAATTTTTGTTCATGTTTGATGGGCTCTACCGCCGAAAGCGTTTGCTCAAATTTAAAAATCTAAACGGATTTATTAATATTGGACAATTCTCTATCAATTTGCATTTAAGGATTTTCCAGGGCGAGAAATGACCTATTTCTTTTTTGCCACGTGAGTCTCGTGAGTGAGCCACTGTGCGACGTCCCAACTTTGACTTTGATCCATTCCTTTCTTACACGCTCATTGGCTTCTGTGTCTGCGGGAAAAATCATTGAACCCTTAACAACCTCCACAACATCCATCGAATCTAGTAACAGTTCCATTTTGAACTTCCATGCAAGAAACTGTTCAACATCCAATAGCTTTTCAATTCTTTTGGTGTTGTCCTTCATATTATAAGTTGACCAAGCAAAAATAATAATAGAATAAAATTAGACCAAAAACTTTAAATTTCAACAAAAATTTAGGCCAGCTTTAGAGCTGAGCTCATATACTGTTTTAATAATAAGAGTTGAAATATTATTTGGTTTGAATTTAAATTTTATTTTGCTTATGCACAGGGTGAGTACGTAGTAAGGAAAGCTGAAATCAATCGTATGTATTTCAGTCATTCAAACAGTTTTGTATCAAAGCGTACTTGTATTTCGAATATTTCTCAACAATAATTCCAATGGGAGCTATATAATATCGTGATCCGATCCGGTCGATTCCGATATATGAACTTTGTGCAGCAGAAAGATGGGCCAGTATCAATTTTCATCCAGATAGTTATAAAACTTAGAGACCAGTTTGCATAGAAACAGATAAACAGACGGATATGCCTATATCGACTTAGCTGTTAATGCTGATCAACAATATATATACTCTGCCAGACTTCCTGAGACCTGTTACGCACAAATTTTTTTGGACAAACTTAATAAGCGAACGAATTTAGCACGTTCGTATAATAGACTTAAAAGATATTCAAAGATATCTCGCAGTCGAGCACTCTAGGCTAAGGCTTTTATCTTTGTTTATTTGATTTATACATCATTGAAATTAGGCTATTAATTGAAGTTTCTACAGAGTGGGGCAAAAGTAACCTCCCTATTGGAAAACGATATAACTTTTGCAAATGATGCGCAAAAAAGTGGAAACAACTATTCCGCTTTCTTGCGGAATAAACTGATTCATGGCTTGTCTGAATTAACCGAATTGACATTTGGCCCCGCGCAAATGCTTTACCGTTTTTCCATGCGGTGGTAACTTTTGCCCCACCCTTCAGCTTTATATCAAACAACAAATAAGATATCTCTCGTTGAGGGTGCACGACCATGAGATGCCCGTATACATTTCCATATGTATTCATAAAAATAACATTCATAGACGAACAAACACGCCGCACGTTTTGTACGTTATATCGTCAGTATTCTGTTCTTTTTCCTAAGAAAATTTGTTTTCTTGGATATCATGTACATATATGTACATAACATATATGTTATGTATGTTTGGTTTGCTTTAAAATTGCTTCTTTAATTCATTTTGTAGTTTTGCGGGGGTGGAATGTAACGTTGCAAGATTGTATTTATATTTGACTGTCAGTGGAATTATTTTATTGCATTGATGATAGGATTGCTTATGTTTCTTACAGGAAATCGATGTCTTGACACTTGGAGCCAAGGATCAAGAACAATTCATAGCCGATCGCAACAAAAGAACAATTGGATTACTGCGTGAACTCTTTCCAGATATAACAAAGGTATGTACGTTACCCACAAACACCTCATGAGTACATCTAAAACTGGATAGATTGAAATACTCTATTACTAATAGACAGATAGATTCTTATATAAGCAACGTTATTGCTTAGCTATTCGAAGCTTCGTGTGGCTCTGGTTTTGTTAATTGTTGTATTGCTTGAACATTTCATAGGAAATCAATATGCAAATTAATCGTCTAGTCAATAATATCGTGCAACATGTTGGGCCTGTCATCTTGGGCACAGTCCTCAATCCGGAACATGAGCGTAGTTCTGGCCGGATACTTATTCTTGATGCTGATGATAATAATGGTAGTAATATTACGCTGCCGTTCGACAAGGACTATGAGAACCTACCCGAAGAACAAACCAATTTTAAGCCTGAAAAGGATTTTGACAACAAGCTTAAGGACAATTTAAATCCGTAAAATGTGTAGCATATTAGCATATTTGTATTCGGTTTAATATTCTAGCAATTAGTTTATTATCCCATTTACATAAATACGATGCATCTTACTACACTCTTGAATCTCTAAGTACTCCTCCGCCATTCTTATTGCGATTATTTTTAGCTCGTATATAAATCCCAAAAATAAAGCTCTCCACTACTAACTATCTATGCATGCCATGCCACCATCTGTAAGCTGTCTATCTACCTACCAGATTCTCGCAAAACCAAAACATACCCCAGGCGTGTTAATTCGCTAGTCAATTAAAAAAATTAAAATGCCAAAGCAAACTGAATTTTATTAAACATAATCAAACAAACATCAAAGAATTGGCAAATCATCAACTTGCATAGCACAACATTTCCAAAGCGCCACAAAATATCAGTTTCACCAAAAGCAACCGCAAGAGGCACCACAATCATTATAAAAGAAAAAAAGCATCTCAACAGACCATTGATGTCACCAACAACTTAAATATTATAACAAAATCAAGAACCCCAACGGCAACAACTAAATTTGAACAACAAGAATAAACCGTCATCATCTGAATTCACGACAGTTTATCAAAACAAACTTGTGTATAGATTTTCTGCATATCTCTCTGTCTTCCTCTTAGGAAATCGACTCTATTGTTAATCGCATTGTTGCACAATTAATACGCGTCGCCGGTCCAGGTCTGCTGAATAACATTCTGTCGGGAAATCGCGAAGGTGCGGAGGGTGGCAGCACCACTCCGTCCAGTAACTTTGATGCCGATTTCGATGACGACAGTATTGACAAGACCGAAGATATTGATGATATTTTAGTCGGCTTTGCAGTAGCAACTCCAGCTTCAGATATATCTGATAGCAACTCACATGTTAGAGTCGATTTGCCCACATTTGCACCGGAAACGTCTTCAACAAATAAAGTGAGTGCGCGTACGAGCCAAACCAACATAATAGCACCAACATCATCATCACCAACAACAACTTCCAGCACCAGTCCCAGTCTTAGCCCCAGCCCTATAACAGTAGGTACCATGGAAAGTACAACAATTGAGGCAAAGGTGACTTCCAAGTTGTTACCCCGCATTTTGGGGATTGATGCATCAATTATAACGACAGCAAATACAACTACAAAGCCAGCAATAACTATTGAAGAAACAAGTGATGCAACACCAATTGATAATTCTCACTTAGCACCCACCGCCTTAATCATTACCTCCACCCAGTATCCCAACAAGAACAATATCATCGATGAACAACAATTGTTTACAATTATAGCCGATATTAATCGTTTATTAAATTCTACAAATTATTTTATTACAACCAGAGATCATTTAGCAACATCCACAACTTCAATAACAACTGTCACACCATCAACAGCAGCAGCAGTGTTGACTACAACTGACAACAACAACATCACGAAATTATTGCCTGTGTATGATTTATTGCAAATAAAACCCAAACACTGAGAAAATTGTGCAAGCGCATTACAACAATAAAACCATAAAAAAACAACAGAATTCACAGCCACTATAGAGCATATAACAAGGCTTCCATTTCATCAAGGCTTCAAACATCTTCGAATTTGTTTAAAGGGTCTAGGTTTTTATCTAGTATAGGGAAATGTTTTAAATGTGACTCAGACGAAATATCAGCCAATAAACAATGTGCTCTACAAATTGTACTCAACTACTGGTGAAAGCTACTTATTAGTTATTAACTAAATAATCACAGGACACTTTAATTAATTTTACATAATAAATGAACTTTTTCTTCAACTATGTTCAAAGAAAAACTATTAAGCAATTAAGCCAGTCTTACGTCACATTGCTTCTCAATAAATTTATGTTCAAACCCGTTCGAAAACTGTTTTAAAGCAACTGGACACTCTCTCAAATGTATTTCGCCGTATTGCGACATACACATATTTACATTTTGTATATACAGGGTCTTCAATGAAAGCCCTTTTTACAAATGCCTTATACGCAATCCTAACCATTCCTACAATACTTAACCTGAGAATCAAGTAAAGCAACCCAATAAAACCGTTCTTTACACTGTACGCAATGCACACGCACTACAATTACGGAAAATACACAACTATTCACTGTAAAACGCACCCGAATCTGGCCTTTCATCAAAACCTGGTTGTTATAGCAAATTGATGAGCAGGCCAATCGCATTATATCCAAGCTTTTGCGATCTTTGGGCCCAACGGTTTTACGTACCGCCATTCAGGGAAATACCGCGATTATAGCACGCACTACTTTTGATGCTGACTTTGATGATGATGACCAGAATAGTGGCAATAATAGTACTGATAGCAGCCCTACTAGCACTGGAAAGAATTGCGATAGTGGCTCTCGTGTAACCATCGAACTGCCCACCTTTGCGCCCGATCATGACAACGAGATCGATGCGAATCACCGAGACGGACACTCGTCGTAAATAAAATGTGCGTGTAATTAGCAACAACAACTAATAGCCTTATTCCACAGAGCAAATAAGTACAAAGGTTGAGAAATATGTACATATAACAAGAACAAAAAATTATCTTTGGCACGCCAACGATTTTATACCCTTGCAGAACCATACAATTTTCGACTGATCGTTCTTATGACAGTTATTCGATTTGGTTGAGATACCTCAATAACTAACGCATATTTTCGTACTAATCCTATATTTTCGATAGATCGTTCCTATGACAGCTAAAAGAAATGGTAGTTAGATGTAAATTAAATTTGGCCAGGATGTATAGGACGTTACCTATAATCTGTGAAATTGACTGAGGTATTTCAAAAAACATATTAATTTTTCATACTAAAGTGTCATTTTCGACACATTTTTTGTGGTATTCTGATGGTATCCGGCCGGTTCCAATATATATACTGCGTACACCAAAAATAAGGACCTGTACCAAGTTTCTTTAAAGCTGAGAGACAACATTGTATGGAAACAGACAGACAGACATGACTATATCGGCTCGACTGTTGATGCAGTCAAAAATATATATATATTTTATGGGGACTGACACGCCTTTCGTGACTAAATTATAATAACCTCTGCAAGAGAAAAAAAGACCATAATTTTATTTAACAAATATGTAGTATCATTAAGCAAAAAATGAAGAGAAGATTTAAACGGCCAAACATTTAATATGTAAGTTGTATGTCATGGAACACCTGAACGTTAACGTAAAATCTGAACGCTGCAGAATAAATTATCAGAGAGCACAGTGGGGTAACAGAGGCCAGAAGTGGGAATTAATGTTAAAAACAAAATTCAGTAATCGCATAAACTTTTGATGACATCTTAAAATACATACATAAGATGCCTTTTCATAATCTGTTCAAAGTCTTGATTTATGTTTTACAGGACCAACATAATTCCTTCTCAAAGATACACATAGAAAATTATATATAATAAAATATGTTCCAATTAAAGAACTCAACGGGAAGTCGAACCCACGATCAGAAACGTCCTCCGACAACTTAGCCGACACGGCCAAAGAGACACTTAAGCTGCTGACGTCAAAACCGATATGTTTTGCTATGTTTCATAAAGCACACGCATACAAGCAAACGCGCGCGTGTACATACTTGGACACACTCGCAGAATGGAAATGCGAGAGCGAGCGTCACAGACGTGCTCATTGTTCTGGTGTCTGCCCAAGACTGAAATCGTTTGCTGCGCTCTCGTTCTTTTGAGTGTCGATCGTTCGCTCTGGGGCTTCAAGACTTCGGCTACTAACGAACGGGGCTGTATAACTTCGGCTATTCTGGGGTTCAATGCCTGCAACAATTGTTGCTCTCACGAAAATCGCTTTTTGACGCCTCTATATATTGCATGCTTAGTGCTTTTGGCCTCTGTTACCCCACTGTGGAGCGGTCAAACGATATTCTCCGACCCTATAAAGTATATATATTCTTGATCAGTATCAATAGCCGAGTCGATTGACACCTGTCCGCTAGAAAAAAAGTTCAAGCTATCAATACTATCGATGTTTTTGGCAAAACATCGAAAACCTCGACAGCTACAAACATCGATGTTTTTGTAGCTCTACTTCCTGCCCACTCAGCAGCAATAGGCAGGTCTGGGATTCTATTCGGCAGGGCTCAGACTTTACCGATGGTAAGAAACTTATATCTACCTATTGTATGCTTAGTATAATATAATAAGTATAATTATAAAAGTAGTATAATATTACCCTGTGCAGGTCTTAAAAAAGACCGTCCGTGATATAGCTACCAAACTTCAACCAAACTCACAGAATATTTATCTAGTCATTTCTTATGCAGCCTGACCAAATTTGGTATAAATCGGATCACTATATCATGTAGCTGCCATAGGAAAGATCGGTTGAACAGTGCATCAGGGTTCTGCAAAGGTATGAAATTTTTGGAGTGCCAAAAATAACAAAGAATCATCCGCAAATTATCACATGGGCTCTCACTTGTGCAAATGGCATTTTCATATGCCCTCTTGCTCTGGCCAACCATTATGAAATAATGGATTTAAAACAAATTCCTTAATATCTCCTTTATTTATGGGTCGATCGCTATGAAAATTTGAGGCTGTGATAGTTCTCATCGATTTGAGTGGGCGGGGTTGAGATATCGAAAATTAAAATAAACTTGATCAGCGTAAGGTGTTCAGGAACCTACATTCCAAATTTGTAGTCCCTAGCTCTTTTAGTTGCTGAAATCAACGTGTTCATATAGACGGACAGACGAATGGACAGACAGACGAATGGACAGACAGACGGACAGGTGTCAATCGAGTCGACTATTGATACTGATCAAGAATTTATTCGGAGATGCCTCCTTATGCCTGTTACATACATTTGCACAAATTCATTATAGCATATTTTGCCCATTTTAAATAGGCACGGAGTATAAAAATATGTGACTCAAAGTGACCCATTGTCTTCAGTGTTCAAAAACAAAACAATAAAGAATTAGTGGATTTTCTTTTACAGCTGATTAATAAAAAAACAAAAAAAAAATTTTTAATATGTATACATATATATATATATATATATATATGATTATATATATATAAGCTCTGTGGAATACGGCTATAATAGGTGTTTTTTATGCATTTTTAAGTACACTGTCAACAAAATGTTTAATAATTATAAAATTTTGTTTCAAAACAGCAGCAAAAATTGGATATATGACAAGATCAACAATTACGACAAAATCTGCAACTCCCATCCCAAAAGATAAAAACAATTACACACAATTACATAATTTAGATACATATAATTGACAAGGTATAAATATACTTTTTTTAAATGTATTGTTTTGCAATGCTATTAATTATTATATTTTGTACTGAATTTCAATACACTCTAATATGAACAATCAATCACATATCAACTGTCTCTATTTCAACAATTTTTCTGACACTCTTACATTTTTCCTCTACAATTATAAACAGTCTGGGTCGCGGTCTATCTCTCTCACACACTTTCTTTACTTTTTCTTGTTCTATTCTTTCCTGTTATATCTTTTTATCCAACTCTCCGCTTCTCTCTTTCTATCTTCCATTCTGCTATGCGATTTTTAAGAACTTGCTTGTATAGATTTTCACTCAATTTCTGTTTCAACATATTCATGCTCCATTCATTTTGTTCTACAAACCTATAGCACCCTAAAAGAAACCAAAAGTAATTTTGGTGTTCCCAAAACCATTTTTGCCTGTTTTCAAATCTCGCAACATTTCTTCCAACATACGATCAAATGTCAGCTCGTATTGAATAATAAATAAATAGTAAATAGTATAGTAAATAAATTAAGTATACAAAAAATTTAAAAAAAAAACACTTACGCTTCATCCGAGATCGATAGTGGATTGGATGCAATTTCTGAAATGCTGTTGCTGGTGCAACCCTTTCGTCACTATAACAATCGATTTTGTTGCATCTCTGTGGCTAAACACACAATTTTCTCCAACTCCTTAGCAATGTTTCTGTTTGCTTCCAGTGCCGTTGTGGGACAGATGCGCATTGCTCCTGTGATTCGCCCACATTTAATTCTTTGCAGATTTTGTAGTTGTCTCTCTACGCTGATGAGTTGTGCTTAATCTCCTCAGGCTTTCCCAAGCCTTAGCATCATTAATACTGTGACACATGTAAAGTGCTCTAGAGCACTTTGATATCGTATTTTGTACAAGGAGGCCGAAGTTTAACTTACTGTCTAAAGTGCCTTCGAGGTATTTAACTTCCTTCCTCGTCTCTATTCCCTATTTTATTCCCTTCTTGTGAAGGGGACGATGACGGTCTTAATAGAGGTTGGGCTGTGGCCAGCCTCCTTATACCAGTCACTCGTCAATCTCAGCCCTAACTGAACTATATCAGCAAGTGTGTTCTAAAATTATTTTCTTGCAGTGTTAACAATGCCATCGGCCTAACTCTGACACTGAATACCATTGCAGGCATGTATTTTCATTAATTCGTTCCTTTGTAGTTGTAATTGTACTTTCGTGTACTGTTTCTGTGGCCTGTCTAGACCCCAGCAGAGAAAAAATTCATTTGCTAGTAGTTGAGCCTAGGCTATTCCTACGATAACAACTTGAGACGTGATTTCTGAGGATCCCTCTATGTCTAGGAGGGCACATAAGACCACCTTTTTATTCACAACTAAGAGTGCACCACAGTTAATAGAGGACAGTGTCTGTCTATTGATCTGATTTATATGCTTTAAAAGATATTTGCATTCAATTTTTATTTTCAATTTTTATAATAAAATATGAAAAATAATTTTTAATTTTCAATTTTTATAATAAAAATTGAGAATAAGAGTTTTCTTTTAATTTTTTTCAATAAAAATCATTTTTTATGTTACAATATATATTTTAAAAATCATAATCATTACGGTCCCTGATTAAAAGCCATAAAATATTGAATTTAAGTGTTGTAGCAATAATATGGAGTATATTTTTACCATGATTTCTTAAAAAAACTTAGATGCTTTTTGAAATTTAAATTTTGCGCTCTCTTTTATTAGATGTCAGCTGTTAATATCGATAAATATTGTGTGTTCGATAAAAAAATACTGAAATTAGACAGGGTCGTTAGCAACGAATGACATCATCAAAATTGGATGACGGCGAACCGAACAACCAGGCCTTATGGGATTTTGTACAGGCATGAACTGAACATTCGGTCTGGATGATAAGAATGGCGTGGAATGAGCCGAATGTGCTGTCGTAGAAATAGCCTATCAGATATCACCAAAATTTAAAAAGCATTTAATAGAGAATTCCAAACGACAGACAATTTGTCAGCAGGTGTTCAAAGCTGGATTTTGTGTTTATACGATGATTTTCGTGAAACACGACATTCATCGTATGCTTTTTCTGTAATTCATAGTACTATATAAATGATTATTTAAAATACATATACACACTATAGAGAACCTATTTGATGGATGTGCGACGCACAGTGGCCCGTTGCGTCTGGCGTTGCAAAATAACTCTTGAATCAATGAAAATAAATTCAAAAAGTCGATAATAGATGGCATTAGCTTTAAAATGAATGTTCACACAGGGTGATTGGCCTACAGGGTGCTTCAAGCTCGGCGGTCAAAGTTGAGCACTATTATCTTTGCATATTTTACTTGTTTAATTATATAAAAAATAAGTATTTTAGTCAAAAATATATAGTTTTATCCTAATTTACATTTGAAATAACAGTTTTATATTTCTAAAGCAGTTTCATTAACACAGTTCGAGTTAAAAAAATTATTTTTTTTGAGCTCCTTAAATTTTGTACTCCTGATTCTCTTCAAAATATTCATCAACATTGGGATTAATATCTAATAAGCCTAACCTTTCGAAACTATAATTTCTTACATTCAAATTTTTTCGTGATCTCACGTTTCTAATCCCTGAATTAAGTGGATCTGATGAGGCTGCCAACATATTGAAAAGGTCTTTATTCTGTCTTATCCTGGATATCTTGCAAGTATTTGTGTATCTAAAGTGTTTGTATTCTTTGCCTTTGTATTCCTGGGCTTCTTCAGCCAGCTCTCTAATTGGTATACACTGATACCACTAAGCTCAAAATTTGCTGCAAGCATAGAACCCCAGAATAGCCGAAGTTATAGAACCCCGTTCGTGAGTAGCCGAAGTTATAGAACCCCAGAGCGAACGATCGACACTCAAAAGAACGAGAGCGCACTGCTCAGCGCAGCAACCGATTTCAGTCTTGGACAGACACCAGAACGATGAGCACGTCTGTGACGCTCGCTCTCTCATTTCGATTCTGTGTGTGTGTCCAAGTATGTACCTGCTCTCGTTTGTTTGTATGCGTGAACTCTATGAAACATGGCAACAACCGCAATGGCAATGCTTTGTTTCTCACTTTTTCTATTCTGGCGACGAAAGCGAAGATCAGATGGCGGTGTTGTGTGTACATCTATCGGTTATGACGTCGACAGCTTAAGTGTCGCTTTGGCCGTGTCGGCTGAGTTGTCGGAGGACATTCCTGTTCGTGGGTTCGACTCCCCGTCGAGCTATTTGTTCTTTAGTTGGGAACATATTTATTTTTCATTTTTTATTATTTAATAATTATTCTTATCTGTCTGTCCAAGACTGAAATCGTTTGCTGCGCTGAGCAGTGTGCTCTCGTTCTTTTGAGTGTCGATCGTTCGCTCTGGGGTTCTATGACTTCGGCTACTCACGAACGGGGTTCTATAACTTCGGATATTCTGGGGTTCTATGCTTGCAGCAAATTTTGAGCTCACGAAAATCGCTGTTTGACGCCTTTATGTATTGTATGCTTAGTGCTGATACTCAATTAAATCTTTCCCATGAGCCTAAATCCTGTGTACCGTAATGTAATGGCTCTCGTGAAGTCAAAACACAACTGTCAGCATACATTGAATGTAGGTCATTATATAGATACTTTTCTTTATCTAAGTAAAACAATTACTTTTTTAACTCATATAGGTAGTAACTTCCATATAAGTAGGTAGTAACTTCATGTAAACAAATTACAATTCATACATAGTTTATTCAAGACTTATTCAAAAAAAACCTTTTAAAAAGGGTAATAAAACAGGTACTAGCTTAAATAGCTCACTATAAGGTAATATTGACAAACAGGCACAGCGATAACGCATGTTTATTGCATTGCGTTCTTCTTCTTCCACCAGCCTTCCACGCGTTTTTATCTCGATGTTGCATCAGTTTTATTGATTTAAAGTGCAAACGGGTCAGAACGGGTCGATCGTATTATATAAGTTAGTTAGAGTAATATTCACCTAGCATTCTTTGGCACAAATGTTCGTAAAAGTTTGCAAGTTCTATTCCAATAAAGTTAAAAAATAGCCTAATGTTAGTGTATTGTTTAAACTTGTCATGTATGAAACGTAAATGAGTGAAGAACTAAAATTGTATTGTTTTTTACTAAAAATTAACATACTTTTCAGATGACACCAAAATTACTAACATCAGTTGCATAATTTGTCTACAATTCAGTTTCAAAGTTGGTACTTTCGGTAAAAATTTGCACATTTGTGCACGAGCTTGATAATGGGTCAACTTTGAGAGGCTGTACCGCCTACAATTTTTACATGAATCCTTTTGGATTCTTAATCTTTGAAGAATTCTCTATCAGATACATGTATTACTTTTTTGATCACTTCCGACGAAAAACGCTTTTTGCCACGCGACACGCCCCCAACGGGCCACTGTGCGACGTCAGCTTATATTGCTGTGGTTGTGTTGACAGAGTTGTAGTTAGACAACCTAGGCGGTTATTTTGCGAAGAAACGAGTACAGATTTACCTCACAGTCCTCTGCTTTCCTGTGCAGCAAACTTTTATAATACCTTTATTCGCTTTTACACGAGTACATCGGAATGCGGCAGAGGTCAGCTCCCAATTGCGCCCTATTGCTGATAGCGTCACTGCTCGATTCAACTGGGACCTCTGATTCTTTCCTGATTTGGAATTTTCCACGCTCTAGCGCACGGCACGACTGTACGAAATTAGCTGCATATGTACCGCGTGCAAAAATAAACAATACAATAATTTGTTGGTAATTTAATTATTTATTTATTTTAATTGTAGCTTAGATTTATTTATATTGTACAATAGTGTAGCCGGAGCAACTGAGGCCTTAAGGCTGTGTTTGTTTATGATATTTTCTTATATTTAATTTTGTAGTAAGTTTTATGATGTATGGGCAGACTGGTTGTTGTTGGTATGTTTATTGTTTGTCTTTTTGAGTTATTTGTTTTATAGAAGTGATTGTATTTGTTCCAGACTGTGTTTAGATCTTATGTTGTGCTATTGTTGACGAACTTGCTTATATCCTTTTTGCTGTTGTAAGCGCTTGTTCATTTTCTCTTATTCCTGCGTGTCCTGGTGTCCACAGCGGTTTTAACTTTTTGGAATTTGTGGTGATAATTTCTCGTATCTTTCGTACTGTGGGTTCATTGTTGACGTTTCGAATAGAGAGAAGAGTGGAGAGGGATCTGTGCATATGATGTGTTTATCTTTCTTTGTTGCGCATGCCAGCTCGCCGCATTAAAATGGCCAACGCTTCTGCTGTGAAAATGGATGTGTACGTTGGTCTAACGACAGCTCTTACTGTGCTTTCCTTCTCCGTTTTTGAGTCGTCTGTAAAGATAAATTTCCATGTGGAGTGCTCGCTTCTAATTATGTTGAAATTGTGTTTATACCCTTGCAGAGGGCATTAAAGTTTTGTCACGAAATGTGTAACGCATGAAAGCAGACACCTCCGACCCTATAAAGTCCGTCTGTTTCTATGCAAACTAGTCTCTCAGTTTTTGAGCTTTCTGAATGAAACTTGGTACAGATCAGTCTTTTTGCTGCAGGCAGTACATATGTCGGAACCGGCCGGATCGGATCACTATATAATATAGCTGCCATGGGAACTATCGGTCGAAAATCATACTTTGGTTTGACAACATTTTTTATTTTTTAACACATTTCAACCAAACTCACAGATTATGCATTTGGTTCTAACTTAAATATCCTGACCAAATTTGGTTTATATCAGATCCTTACATCATATAGCTGCCATAGGAATGATCGGTTGAAAAGTGCATCTGGGTTCTGCAAGGGTATGAAATTTTTGGCGTGCCAAAAATAACAAACAGTACTGACTTACTGCACCCTACTGGTTATATATTGCATTGGGTGTTGTATCTTTTTATACCCTGTGCCCATTAAAAATGGGCAAAAAAGGGTATAATGAATTTGTGTGAATTTTTGTAACTGACAGAAGGAGGCATCTCCGACCCTATAAAGTATATATATTACTTTTGACACTCTCAGTACGATCGGATATTAAACTCAGAAGTTATTCAAGAAACAAATTTATGCAGCGCAGCAGATGCGTCGCAGTGTAGTCGCTGCGCCGCACAGTGGCTCGTTTTCTCAATCTACTTTGCAAAAATCATATCTTTTGATCCAAGTAAGATATCACCAAAATTTAAAAAGGGTTTAATAGAGAATTCCTGTAGCTTTCAAATGAGTGTAAGATCTTAAAATCGACAGACAAATTGTCAGCAGGTGTTCAAAGTTGGATTTTGTGTTTATACGATGATTTTCGTGAAACGCGACATTCATCGTATGTTTTTTTCTGAAATTTATGTGTAAATTTGTGATTCTTTATACATAATTATATGTAAATGAATGTTTTAAATACATATAAACACTATAGAGAACATATTTGATTGATTTCATGTTTCAAATACATATATATCGTATAAATTCCTGTCAAAACAAAATGTAATTTCAATTAATTTATATTTATATATATTTATAATGTCCTTGTTAATTTAATTTTCCTCAGCTATGTCTTCAAGTTCGTAACCTATGTACATTAAATCTACAATTTCTTTAGTATAAAACTCTTGCAGTTCATTGCGACTGCTCACAAATCTTTTTGTTGATATCAGTGGATCTGAGGAAACTGATACCATATTAAAATAGTCTTCATTTTGTCTCTACCGTGTCCCCTTGCAAGTATTCGAGTACCTATATTTCTTGTATTCCTTGTTTATAGATTTCTGGACTTCTGATAATTCCCCTATTGACAGACATTGGTTTTTGTTGAGATTTCCGCCGTGTGCAAAAATTTAATGAAGTTTGTTTTTGATCTTGTCGACCTCCATCATATTTTCCTTTGCACAGTCTACTGTACTCATAACGGTCAATATAAACTCTTCTTAGCTTGGAGCATCAATAAACATCTGAAATACATCTCGAATTTTGAAAGACATTTTGCTATTTCAATATTGAATTTATATTACATAATACTAATCAGCACTGATTTTGTTTAATATCGTGATGGTTGCCAAAAGTAGACTGTGACTTAACAAAGAGACTTAATCCCTATTATTAATTATCAACTTAGGTAGCACAAAAGATTAAACATGTTCAGTCCTTTAAAATCTACAAACTTAGGTAATTGGGTTTGGTAAACGCGGAAATTGAGTACGAAAAAGGGTTATAAATAACATAATCACTACTTGTTTTTTGGGTTACATTAATATATTTAGGTAGACAATGAATTCTTAATAATATATTTATAATATTTATATATATTTATAATGATCTAGTTTAACGGAAACACGTTCAAATAACGACCATTCCGTACCGTAGGTTGCGCAAAAATGCGAGCCCGGCGCCATTTTGTGTGCGCCACAACGGAATTTTGACCCATTTAAAAGCGGTGTGCGTTAATTGTTTATTAAATAAAAAGTTAACTGGCACTTCTTGGCACCTAGACTTTCTTGAATTTGTTGCACAAATATTCACAGAATATCGTGTATATACTCGTTTGCCTAAACAAGCCTGGACTTTATGCTAAAAGTCTATCTAAAGTTAAAAAACTATGTCAAAAATAGTGCTTTAGTAAAAATATTATTTAAAATACTTAAAAAAAAAAACAACATTTTAATATCATTCGCTTAGAATCGACACACCTATTAGGTAAAATTAAGAAACTGAAAATTCATTGAATTTCATAGCAAAAATGAACAATTTTTCATAAAAAAAACATTTTTTATAAAAAATCGAAATTTTTTCATTTTTGATGGGCACTACCGCCGAAACCGTTTGCCCAAATTAAAAAAACTAAACGGATTTATAAATTTTGGACTATTCTCTATCAAACTTATCTTAACGATTTTCCATGGCGAGAAATGACCGATTTCTTTTTTGCCACGTGAGTCTCGTGAGTGAGCCACTGTGCGCCGCGGCGACGATATAACGAACGAAAAGACGCACAATCAACAGCCGCAGTCCAGTGATTCCAGACTATCGCAAGCAAAGTCGACTTCAAGCGATATATTTAAATCCCATTATAATGAAAATACTTTTCTTTGAAGACCAGCACAGGGCTTGTTTGTAAATTGTTAATTCAAGCATGACGAATTCATTGTTGAAGTACCATGGTGGTCGTACTCTTTCTTTGTATTTTTTCTTTGACAGAATAAGTACGTCAAGTGCTCTAGCTTTTTTGATTATAAGTTGCAAGCTTGATACGTTTTGCGATCTGCTTTTGCGTCTGAGTTGTTTGACTAGTGTCCCTTGTAAAAATGAACCGGGTGTGTTGGTAATTCTGTTGATTTGTCTGCCAATGCTTCATTGAATTCTAGTCGTCAAATCAGGAAGTCCAGCTTTTGCAATCATGTTTTTGATTGGGGTACTCCGGAATGCACCTAAGGAGAGTCGGGTGGTGGTGTGATAGGGGGGGGGGGGGTGATAGTTTGTTTATGTTGGATTTCTTTGTTTTGCCGTATATACAGAGGCCGTAGTGTATGTTAAGTTGCCAATGTTTTTTAGCAACTTGAAATTTGCACCAATAACGAATAATTAATAATAAAACTATTTTCTTTTCCACAACAACGTTACAACTGTTTATTTGCGAGAATTTAAGCTAAGCGAGAGAACTTGGCTGTGGCTCAGAAAAATGTTCTTTGCTTCGCCTTAATCGACAACGAACTGTGATATAAAGAGAAACACTATAAAAAGTGCGCAAGCATAGCAGCTGAGCCAAGTACGAGAGAGGCTTGCCACCTTGCTTGCAGTTACATTTGTTACGCGTAGTTAAATGCAATGACGTAATGTAATGTAAGCTTAACGGATCTTCAAATTCAAATTTAAATAATAGATGTTAACAATGACCCTATGAGGATGTTGTTGCTGCTGAATCCAACAGTATATTTTCGATAATATTATCGATTTTGAAATATTTATAGATGTGGTGTTACACATACGATTATAACTACTCAAACATTTTATAATATTCTTTTTAGAGTTAAGTGATTTTACTTAAGTTTTGACATGTTCGTTCCAAGTGTGCTTTGTGCAAAAAAATAGTCTTAGTATTTTAAGTTGTTGTACTTTTGGTATGCTATTATATTGTTGTTTATTATTATATCTATGTTTGTACAGTTGTGTTTCTTACATATGTGTAGATGGGAGGATTTTCATTCGATATTTTCGATCCAGTAAAATTGCACCAGTGGCTTATTTTGTCAAATAGATTATTAATTGTAGCCCGGTTTTAAATTGAAAATGAGGCGTAAATTGTATGTGTGAAAAATTGATCTTCTTTAATAATAATGCTTAATTTGTTGAATGCTATGAGGAACAATATAACTGACAGTGGTGACCCCTGTGGAATGCCGTTATATAGTTCGACTCCTTTGACAGAGTGTTGCCTACTCTAACCCGGATTGTTCGGGTATTTAGATAGCTGCGTATACAATTTATTATTCTTGGTTCAAACATCTATTCCTGCAGTTGCAGCAAGATGCAATGTGTCAACTCTGTCAAAAACTTTTTCCATGTCTATTGAGAGCACGGAAATATGGTTTCTCGTAGAGAGACTTTGCAGATATAATTATCTACAATTAATATGGGACTATGGTGCATCTGTTTGGTTTGTACGCATACTAATTGGAGGCGAGGAGAAAATCTTGATTTAGCACCCACATGATTATTTTGGATATTATTATTTCCAAAGTTTTGGATATGCATGATAGTAGTGATATTTGGCGGTATCTACTTAAAAGGTGTTTTGGTTTATTGGGTTTGTAATTGGGATTATTATGGCTATTTTCTATTGCTGGAGAATGGTGCTAGTGTCTAGTAATCTGTTGTATAAATCTAGGAGTTTATGAATTGCTATATTCGGGATTTTTTTTTAATATTTAGTAGCTTATGTTATAGGTGGGTCGGTAAGGTGGTGGGCCTTGTTTTGCTGGAAGGAAGCTGTGAAATTCGAATCTTTTGAATATTCTGACCAGTGCACTATGGTCCAAAACTCGATATTTATGTCATAAAGTCGAAATTTGGAAGCAAGTGTATCGTATTTTTGCATTTCAATTCTTAAAGTAGATACATCATACATATTCAAAATTAATAAAAGTCTTAAAAGCTTAACTGAAGCTTTTCGCGAGCCTTTAAGTTTGAACTATCGATCAGCTAATTATTAGGAAGAAATTGCCGCTAAATTTCTTGTTTACATTTGATGTTTTTCTTGAGTAAATTTGATCAAATAAATTCAACAAAATAATGGAAAATAAGGATCAAGGTATGTATTATCTAATGTACATAGGGTTTTTATGTGTATTCTTAGGATTGTACTGTTGTGTAATGTCCAATTCATGTGTATTTTTGTAGAAAACTAAATATCGTCCCCCGTGTTTTGTGGAATATAATTAATGGTCTGAGACCTGCTGAGACCAACTATTTTCGTCAGTTTGTACTTATATATGTTTTCTTTGGTCGCAATGTTATAACTTTGGCCCGTTTTGGCCCTTTTTTACTATTTTGATAATATGCAGGCAACAGAGATCTGCAACGGTCCACCGCAAGTAGTAGTGCACCGCATTCATACAATACCATTTTCATACGTGAGTATTAAAGCACCGCAACAAAAATTGATGCGGTGGTTTTTTACTCGTTTCTTTTTCTGCTCCTTCGTATGTGGTGCGTGAAGTGTATGTCACATTCTGAGTACGTATATTTTCGACATACCAGCAGTCACCGCTCAAAAAGTGTGTGTAGAAAAACAACCCCAAAAATGATGTAGTGTTTTTGGTACTTGGTGACTGAGTGAACAGCTCATTTTTTTGATAGTGCTTTTTTAAATTTGTTTCACATGCATTTTCTGTTGATGCAAGCGTTGCGTCGATATTGACTTTGATAAAAAGAGGTAATAGGAATTTTTCAATCCAATTTGTGCGTTTATTTAATTAGTAATAATAATAACTTCACATTAAAATAAAACAATAACTTCATGATGATAACTAATGACTTAAATTATTATAGTAAAGTAAAAAACTTATTTATTTACATTTTGATTTTTATAAAATGAGTGGAGAAACAGTAAAGCGTCAACAGAATTATGGGCTAATCTGGATCTCTTCTCTGTTATTATATTCCCGGCAAGATAAAAACTCCTTTCTGCTGCTGCACTACTTGCGGGAATAGAATGTATTTGTAATGCAAATTTTGACAATTGTCGATAGTATTCTTCATTATTTTTCCACCATTCCACGACTTCAAAGCCTTCTGTTATAGGTACTTTTTCCTTACAATATTTTTGAACTTCTTCTAATGGGGTTTCTTTAACATTTGAACATTTTTTTATTAAGTTGGAGAATAAATTTATTTTTAGCTTAGGAGAGTCAATATCAGTAGCGGAAGAACAAATAGAAATATCTGAGCAAGGTGATGCTGGTATGTTGTCACAAGATCTATCGCGTATTACAAAGCTACATATTACTAAACAGATCAATGGTAAAGAACCATTCATTAAAAGAATGAAAAAATATTGCGGTAAAATATTGATTTTGTACTCGCAATACTCAAAAAATGTTGTCTCATCATTCCGCTATTCTGCGTCAAACCATCGCAGTAAAAAAATTAAGCAAAACAGAATAACGGAACTTGAGTCGTAAAAATTTGAGCGAGTAAATTTTAAAATGTGTCACTGGCAGGATTCGAACCCTAGATCCCACCGCAAGAATTCGACATTCTAACCACTGCACCAATGAGGCCATATTCACTAGTTTGCCAATTACTAGTTTTCTACAGAAGTGCAATTAATAATTCAATGCCTTAAGTTGCTGCCTGCACATTTCCTGCCATTGTACATTCGATAATTTGTTTGCTTCAAATCTCCGGTGTTTACTGTCCGATTTTGATGAAATACAGTACGCTTCGGAAGGAAAGTAAATTTTATGTATGCCGATTTGGAACTTGTATCTTTTAAAATACTTGAGTTATTTGGGTTTTTACGATTTTTGGGGGCGGGAGAGGGTGTGGCAAAATTCTAAAACAAACTTGATCTTTTCGGGAGGAGTATTGTCACCAAATTTGGTGACCCTAGCTCTTATAGTCTCTGAGATCTAGGTGTTCATACAGCACGACAGACGGACAGCAGGACAGACTGACATGGCTATATCGACTCAGCTGGTGATACTGATCAAGAATATATATACTTTATGGGGTCTGCCGGACTTCCTTCGACCTGTTACGCACATTTTTTTTTGACAAACTTAATAGACCCTATTTACTTTTTTAAAGTAAAGGGTCTACAAATTAGTAATTTTGAATCCTTCATTAAATAAAATTTGCCCAAATGCAACAACATGCTAGATCGCTTTATGTCCAAGCATACAATTTGGGGTAAGTCCACTACATGCTTGGATGCGGTTTCTGGAATTTGTCCTAATCATATCATACAGAATAGAACTAAAAAAATGGCATATGAAAGGTGATGACAAGGTTAAAATGAGTATACGGAAAAAATATTTTCAGGAAATGATTTGGAATGATATGGGCCTTC
This sequence comes from Drosophila histrio, assembly GCA_958299025.2. Classification (NCBI taxonomy): domain Eukaryota; kingdom Metazoa; phylum Arthropoda; class Insecta; order Diptera; family Drosophilidae; genus Drosophila; species Drosophila histrio. The sequence continues at coordinate 3,385,037 of OY282582.1, forward strand.
GAATAAGCATGCCGAAGCAGAATGGCAGCGGCAATGGCAATGATGGTAATACGGCAAGACCAGCTTTTGCAAATAGTAACCTGCTATCATCCATTACCAACTTTAGCGAAGCCCTTTTAAACAATTTTCACATTATATTAATAGCAATTTCGTGTAACTATTATAAAAATTCGGAAAAGTTTCGTTCTTTTCGTGAGACAACTTTTTGCTTATATATGCGTAACTACCCCTGGTACCCAATGTCACCAACGTTTCATAAAGTATTAGTCCACGGTTATCAAATAAATAATTCGACGATGGTCCCACTTCGATGCTTAGCGAAAATGGTTCATAGTAACGAAATAAAATCTACAAAAATGATAGACTATCACATGCAAAGAAAAATAGTCGGATCCATTACTAGCGAGTGTCTGTTTAAAGAAAAGAGAAAGAAAAAACCAGAAAAAAACTCTTTCCAAGTATTAAGTCTTCTTGAGTTGCCGCCCACCGAAAATAAAGATACATGTAAAGACGAATGGGACTCGCAGACTTATTCTGATTATGATGTGGACATTTATGATATAGAATTGGAAGAAGAAGACGATGGCATTTAATAAAACTATAATATTTAATAAATTTTAATAATTTGTAAATAAATATAACTAATTTAGCTGAATTCGGAGTCATACCTCATTACTACTAATACTACTTCGAATTATTTTTTTATTTTTTTTTACAAATTAGTCATAGCATAACATCAAATTGTGCAAGTTTTAAGTCTTACTAAATTTTTCAACTTTATGCAAAAAAAATGAGATCTGGACCAGAGTGCAGTGTTTGACGAATGCGTTGCCAATATTGTTTGAGTGCAGCTGTTTCCTGTCTCTATTTCAATTATGGGGATGTGTGTGTTTTTTCTTACTCCTGTAAAGATATGAGCCTGTTCCCATAGTGTTTTTGGGGTTGTCTTAGGGTTTATATCTTTGTGCTATTTTTGCTGCATATTTAAATTTGGCATTAGCTCTTTTGTATTTCAGCAAGTTGTCTGAGGCTGTAAAGACTTTTGACTTTTTCCCCTTTAAGGACTCTTATTTTAATCTCCAGCAATAGGTTGTTTTAAGTCTAGTTCTATTAGGATTTGAGGTAGGCATTGCATTATTTGCACTTAATTAATTATTTTAAAAATTGTGCTGCTGATTTGTTTGTGTGGTTTCTGATGTGTATTTTGTGTAATAGCTCATATATATTTGTTAGGAATAATTCCCAGTATGCGTTCTATGAGCTGAGTTGGTGAGTGTTTTTGGGAATAGCTGTTTTCGCATAGGGTAGTGGTCACTTCCATCTTTGCATGTTGACCAGGATGCGTTTAAATATAAATAATAATAAAATATTATAGGCGATCGCGAGGGGCGTGGGGGACCAAGTAAAGATGGATCATCGCAGTCGTCCATCTTGCGTAGAAAAGTAAAAAAAATTGCTCATGAGCGCTCACAAGATTGTACAGCCTGTTCGCGGAAAAGTATGAAAGTATCGGTAGAAAATCTCTAATATCATGCGACCGGGTAAACTCCAAAGTCAAACGTTTTTCAGAGCGCGCTATAGCGTTCGGCTGCATACTGTTCAGATCGCTATGCGTGCTGTAGTGAATTTTGGTTGGGATATCAATTTTAGTTCTTCGCTCATTTACTTTTCATACATGACAAGTTTAAGCAATACACTAAAATTAGGCTATTTTTTAACTTTGGTGGAATAGAACTTGCAAACTTTTACGAACTTTTGGGCCAAACTTTCTAGTATGCTAAGGTGAATATTACTCTAACTAACTTATATAATGCGATCGACCCGTTCTGACCCGTTTGCATTTTAAATCAATAAAACTGATGCAACATCGCGATAAAAACGCGTGGAAGGCTGGTGGAAGAAGAAGAACGCAATGCAATAAACATGCGTTATCGCTGTGCCTGTTTGTCAATATTACCTTATATGGAGCTATTTAAGCTACTACCTCTTTTACAACCCTTTTAAAAGTTTCTTTTTGAATAAGTCTTGTACCACTTTGGGGAATTTTGGCAGTTATGTACAGGTAAAATTACACAAATTATGAATAAACTATGTATGAATTGTAATTTGTTTACATGAAGTTACTACCTACCTATATGAAAGGTACTACCTAAATGAGTCATAAAAGTAATTGTTTTACTTAAGTATCTATATAATGACCTACATTCAATGTTTGCTGACAGTTGTGTTTTGACTTCACGAGAGCCATTATCATTACAGATCACGAAAGGATTTGGACGAAAGAAATTATAGTTCAGAAATGTTATGTTTATTAGATATTAATCCCAATGTTGATGAATATTTTGAAGAAAATCAGGAATAAAAAATTTAAGGAGCTCAAGAAAAAAATTTTTTTTAACTCGAACTATGTTAATGAAACATCTCTAGAAATATAAAACTGTTATTTTAAAATATAAATAAGAATAATACTACATATTTTGGACAAAAATAGTTTTTTTTATAATTAAACACGTATGCAAAGAAAAAAGTGGTCAACTTTGACCGCCGAGCTTGAAACACCCTGTAGGCCGATCACCCTGTGCAACCATTCATTTTAAAGCTAATGTGGCCATCTATTAGCGGTTTTTTAAATTTTGGAAATATCTCAATTGGTTCAAATATGGTTTTTGCAACGCTAGCCGCCCCAACGAGCCACTGTTCGACGCCTTGTCAGTTATTGCAGTGTTGCTAAAAGACTGTTGTAAATAGAGTCGCTCGGAAGGGTCCGAACGAGTGAGTTGGACCGAGCTGCTACTAAACGTAGTCCCTAAAGTGTGAGTAAGATGTCAATTAATGCCCTCACAATGTGCGTGGTCATTATGTTTGACAATCAGAATTAACAAGTTTGACCGCAGGAAGGACAATACTCATATTCTCTTGGGAATTCGTTGAACGCGCACAGCTCGTGATTAAAACTTAAAAGACAAATAAAACAAAAACAAAAAACAATAATGGAAAATATTTCGGAAACTAGTGCTAACTCGACATATTCTGTATATTCTATATATATATATATACTATATAATACTATATATTATAACCAATTTTAAAATGGATAAATATAAATTTTAAAATTGCTCTATTATTATTATTTGTGACTCAAATGAATTAATTTAATTGCACATTAAAATTCATCTTTTAACTGAAAATAATGTCATAGTAAAAAATAATGTCTAAGATAATGTATAGCATATTTATAAACGTTATTTGTAGGCATCGACATTAGGTTAAATGTTTAAAATTTATAAATAATTTATTAAATGTATTTTGTTATTGAAATTAAATATATGCGGTAATCGATTACACTTTATATGAGTGTCTTTGTTTATTTATTGCTGCGTGTCTATTGTTCTGCAAGCAAAGTGAACATGTGTTTTTCAACAAAAAATTGAAAAATGGTAAGTTGTGACTATTTATTATGCAATAATTTAAATGCTTGTAATAAAGTAATATATCCTATTTTATACAGACAGTTTTGAATGCATGCATATGTCCCAGTTTGTCAATATGAGAGGTAAGTTTCTGCGTAAAGAACTTAAATGCGAAATATATCATGTGTATATGTAATTGTTATTATTTTCTTTAAGATCAACTGGATGGAAACACAAAGTAAATTAATAAAATTAGTAAAAATGATTAATATATGTAATTAATGCATTCTACTTTTTTTTCAGGGATAATATAAATATATTTAGTTTTAATTTAAGTAAATTTAAGAAAATATTATTGAAAATAAAAATGTACAATTATGCAGAGAAAAAGCTTATAGAATATTTTATTTCAATGCCGCCGCGCAGATTTACCGGTCCTTTCTTACAAGAATTCCAACTAGAATCCCAGCCAAATTTCCCTACAGCACGCATCTGAGCATTATGCAGCCGAACGCTTTACCGCGCTATGCAAATCGTTTGACTTCGTAGCTTACCCGGCCGCATGATTTTAGAGATTTTCTACCGAATTACCCCGGCCACGCATTTGCAAAAGTGAATGATACTTTTCCGCGAACAGGTTGTACAATCTTGTGAGCGCTCATGAGCAAATTCGTATAATTTTCTAGTTCGACTTTCATGGCTTCGTGAAAATCGGAATTGCTTTTTATACACTTTGCCCATTAAAAATGGGCAAAAGCGGTATAAGGAATTTGTGTGAATGTATGTAACAGGCAGAAGGAAGCATCTCCGACCCTATAAAGTATATATATTCTTGATCAGTATCAATAGCCGAGTCAAATTTGTAATGTAGGTTACTGAATACCATACGCAGATCAAGTTTATTTTCAATTTTCGGTATCAATTCCCGTTGGTTTTAAAATTAGAAAAATCATCATAACGAAAGCAATGTTAAATCTAGAGACTTGAGTTTTGACACACATGATAAAAAACTTGGGCTTAATGTGTCCTGAAAATGTCAAGCGATGCCACGCCCTTTTCGCTCATAACTCGAAAAGCTGATAACAAGAGCAGTTTTATAGCTAGAGACTTGAGATTCTGCACATATGGTAAGTATCCTACTCCCAATGTGTGCTACAAATTTTAGTACGATCGGATATTGAACTCAGAAGTTATTCAAGAAACAAACTTATGCAGTGTTGCCAGACTATTGCAAGCTATCTACTTTCGATGCACGCAAAATCGACTTTAGGCGATATATTTAAGTCCTGTTATAATGAAAATACTTGTCTTTGAAGACCTGCACAGGGTTTCCTACTGTCGCGTGCGCTCGACTGATCGGCTTGTTGTAGACATGTTTTTTATACCCTGTGGGGGCATATTAAGTTTGTTGAAAGTATGCAACGGGCAGAAGGAAGCATGGCCGACCCCATAAAGTATATATTCTTGATCAGCATCAATAGCTGAGTCGATGTAGCCATGTCCGTCTGTCCGTCGGTCTGTCTGTCTGTCGGTCCGTCCGTATGAACGAAAGGATCTCAGAGATGGTAAGAGCTAGAAGATTGAACTTGGTGCCCCAGCACTGGTAATTTTTGCAGGCAGATCAAGTTTTTTTCTTGGATGTCACGCCCTCTTTGCCCACAATTTAAGTAAAAGTGTATAAAGCAAGCAGTTTTGCAGCTCAAAAACCTCATAAGAGCAATATTACAGCTAAAAACTTCACATTTACCACACATGATAAATATTTTGTGGTCAATGTGTCCAGAAAATGTTATCAAGATGCCACGCCCCCTCGCCAGTAAAACGGAAAAGCTTATAACAAGAGCAATATTACAGTTAGAGACTTCATATTTTGGACACATGATGAATATTTTGTGGTCGATGTGTCCAGAAAATTGTATTGCGATGCCACGCCCCTTTCGCCCACAAATTAAGTAAAAACTCATAAAGCAATCAGTTTTGTAGCTCAGAAACCTCATAACAAAAGCAGTTTTGTAGCTAGAGACTTGAGATTTGGCACATATGATAAGTATCTTGGGGTCGATTACGGTCGGGGTCCCGACTGTTCCGCTTGTTAATTGTATACCCTTTGTCCATTAAAAATAAGCAAAAAAGGTTATAATGAATTTGTGTGAATGTTTGTAACTGGCAGAAGGAAGCACCTTTGACCCTATAAAGTATATATATTCTTGATCAGTAGCAATAGAAGAGTCGATTGACACCTGTCCTTCTGTCCGTCCGTCTGTATGAACGCGTGGATCTCAGCAATTATAAGAACTAGAGACTTCAAATTTGGAATGTAGGTTCCTAAGTGCGCAGATCAAGTTTATTTTTAATTTTCGATAGCCCAGCATGTTTTAAAATTAGAAAAATCACCATAACATAAGCAATGTTCAACCTAGAAACTTGAGATTTGGCAAACAAAAGACGCTTGGGCTAAATGTGTCCAGAAAATTTCATCGCGATGCCACACCCCCTTTGCCCACAATTAGAAAAAGCTGATAATAAGAGCTGTTTTATAGATAGAGACTTAAGATTTGGCACACATGGTAAGTATCCTACTCTCAATGTGTGCTACAAACTTCTGTACGATCGGATATTTAACTCAGAAGTTATTCAAGAAACAAATTTTTGCAGCGCAGCAGATGCGTCGCAAAGCAGTCGCAGCGCCGCGGCGATGATATAGCGAACGAAAAGACGCGTTTGTTCTTATATGTTTGAATTGCCTTTCGGCCGCTGTGGCGCTAAACAAAAACAATCAACAGCCGCAGTCCAGTGTTGCCAGACTATCGCAAGCTACCTACTCTCGATGCAAGCAAAATTAATATTTTGTAGATATTAAAAATCATTTTTAATCACCTAATGCACGTCTACTTACATAACAAGTTAAAAAAATAAACATAAAATGTTTGATGGAACAAAATTTCGCGTGCGAAAGCGATTAAAACTAAATAAAAAATAAACTACTAAATATTTTTGAATCAAAGAAAAATGATTCCTAAGATACATCAATTCATAACATTATAAAATTAATCTCATTAAAATATTCCTTCAGGTTTTGCTGTTTTAAATTTTCGCCCTAAAAGCGACTTTTGTTTTTTTCGCATGCAAATGCCTTTGATTTTGTAATTCTATAGGAAACGAACAATTGATTAAAATCCACCTTAGCACGAACTATAGTGTTAATCAAGTGCTACAATTTTCGACTTTTGTCAAAATAAAATAATATTGTGGCATATATTTTTTTCACTTTGAATGCGTACGAATTTTGCATTCGACATTAGAGATATGACCATATGTAGCACCCGGGTGTCTGTGTACACACCATGGTGTCTGTGTGTGCATGTCAAATTACCGGCCGATTTATTTTAAGTATAATGCACTGAAGCAATACAAAATAATTTAATTTATATTTTATTTAATTTCATATTTATTTAGTATTATATTTATTAGATTAATAAATGAATTATAAATATTTCAGTTAAATATTATTTTGTATTTTTTTTGTATTGCGCACTAAGCGACGCACAGTGGCTCGTTTTCTTATTCTACTTTGCTCTTTTGATCCAAGTAAGATATCACCAAAATTTAAAAAGCAATTAATAGAGAATAGCTTTGAAATGAGTGTAAGATATTAAAAATCGAACGAAAGACAATTTGTCATCAGGTGTTCAAAGTTAGATTTTGTGTTTCTACGATGATTTTCGTGAAACGCGACATTAATCTTCTGTTTTTTTTGTAATTTATGTGTAAATTTGTGATTTTATATACATAATTATATATAAATAAATAGGTTGCACAAAAGATTAACCAAGCGTAGTCCTTTAAAATCTACAAGCTTAATTGGGTAATGGGATTTGGTAAACGCGAAAATAGAGTACGAAAAATGGCTATAAATTACATAATTACTACCTGTTTGTTTGGGTTACATTAATATATTTAGGTAGACAATGAATTCTTAATATTATATTGTAACGATTTTTGCCGATCGGCTCGTCACTGGCGGTTGGTCGAGCGGATTTGTTAGAAAGGGGTGGAGGAGTTGTTGCGAAGCGAAATCGTCCAATTCCAGGGAGTCCGGCGGCGAGATACTGAAAGGCGCAACCAGTGTGAACCTGCACACCCAGAGGAAAAGAAATTGCTTAAAAAGTCGGCTTTTATTTACAAAGATTTATTCTCCAACGGCTCCGATCGTTATTCGCTGTCTTTTCCAAGTAAGAGGAAAGTGGAAGTGCCGGCATTCTTTTTATTGCAGGGAAGCTTGCAGTGTCAGGGTCGCTCCCCCTCCGTTCGGTGTGACCCAACTCTTGAGCAACGGTTGTGTGCAGTGGCATCCTTGGGTTCCAGGGTCGCTCCCACCTGCTGAGTAACAGCTGTTCGTAGTGGCAGCCTTGGGCGACAGGGGCAGTATTGCCAATTTCGTCACATTATTCCTTCCAAGCCTCCAGGCCGAGTGCCTCCTGCGGGGAACCATGAAAACGAGCGAGGCGGTTAACGTGTACGGTCTTTGTAGTATGCTTTCCGGTTAGTCTTATTTCGTAGATCAAATCCGAGTGAGAACACGCCACCACTGCTGGTCCGACCCAGTCTTGGGCATCGCCCAACCTTGCGAGTGGGGGTATAGACCCATAGATTTCCTCGCAATCTGGTGGGCTTGACGAATGTGCACCTGTAACTGTTCCACGAAGGCGGGGTAGCTACTCGGGTCCGGAGTAAGTCGGCCATAGAACAACTCCGTAGGCAAACGCATCTTGCGCCCCAGCATCAGTAGAGATGGTGAGAAGCCGGTGAATTCGTGTGACGCCGAACGATACGCCCAAAGCTCCAAGGGCAACAGGTCACACCGATCACACTAGGCTTCAACTTACCCAAGGTTATACGAGCTGGACCTTTCCGGGCACATGTAGACATGTAGACAACGACCCCACCAGAGAATCACGCCGCCCGTCTGTCCTATCCAATAATACCGCCTCTTCGCTTTGGCTAGCGTCTTCTTGATGCCGAAGTGTCCGCCTATGGTTGAATTGTGCTCCCACAAGGGTCTCCTCCCACAAAGCTCGTGGTACCACCACCACCGCGTCCCCCTGCTTGCTCTTCGTTATCAGCACTCCATTGTCCAAATACAAACTAGTGTACATGTGCCAGAATGCCTTCACTTTCGGGGCTTCTTCCCAGAGAACCTATTTGGGGGGTCTTACGTCCATGGTTAGCCACGAGATCACCACTGCCAGACTGTGGTCTTCCCTTTGATGTTGAGAGTAGTCTTCCGGCCGTATCTGCAAATATAAGACAACCTGTCCGTCCTGTTCCTCCGTCCTCTCACATAAGCGACATCCTCCACAAGGTCGGCGCGATAGGGCATCTGCATTACCGTGTTGATGTCCACTTCGATGTCGGATCTCCAAGTCGTATTGCTACAACCGTTTGTTCTCGCGAGCTGTCCCTCCGGAGCCTTGAAGTTGAAAAGCCACCGCAAAGAGACGTGATCGGTCCGGAGCAAGAACTTGCGGCCAAAGATGTAGTGGTGGTAAAGCTTGGTTGCTAACACCGCAACCAGCAATTCCCCTTTTAGCGACGCAATAGTTCCGCTCGGCAGAGCTAAAAATCTTGCTCAGATATTTCACCTCTGTCTGGAAAAAGTGGCATTTATGGGGGGCTCAACTTCAACCCAGCCTTCGCCAGCCTCTCGATTACTTCCTTGAGGTGAACCAGATGCTCCTCGGCTGTACGAGAGTGTACGATGATGTTATCCAAGTAAACAAGGGCTGGCTTCCAAGTAACGCCCGAGAATTGACCATCCATTAGGCGCTCGAAAGTGGCGAGTGCGTTGGTCAATCCGAAACGCATGACGTTGAGCTCGTATAAGCGCGCGTCGCAGGCAAATGCGGTCTTCGGCCGTGATTAGTCATCCATCTCGACCTGCCAGTACATGCAGTGCATGCAGTGGCTCGGAACCCCACGCGAACTTGAGAAGCAGGGATTTCAAGTCCAGAGTGGCCTGGTGTTGAAGTAGAAGGTCCACTCTTGACGTCCGTCAACAAGAAGGAATTCGTGGTCGACGGGCCGTCCGGCCACCATCATGGTAATGCGGCTACGCCCGGTAGTCACAACCTGTTCCGCCGGCGGACCCTGGAACCACAGTCTACAATGGGTGGCGGGTAAGAACTTTGGCAAGGCGTTCCGATTCAGCACATACACTGCTGCACCGGTGTCGACGATCAGGCGCACCGGGTGCTTCTGTAAAAGAAAAGAAAGCAATGTAAATGGCGACCGCCAAGGCTGCCCACGGAATAATGAGCCTCGTATGCAGGCAAGCCCGCACTCCCGTGCGCTCTTTCCAACTTCTCAATGGGCCCTTCGCTGTCACAGATGACGCTGGGGCCTTGGTCACCGGGCAGGACCGGCGGTCCGACTGGCACCTCAAGCTCCATCGGCGGCATCTGAAACAGGCGGGCTAAGACGAACTCAACTTCGGGGGAAGGAGTGCTAGACCCTGACTCCGGCAACTCGGCGCCAAGACTGGGCGAGTTGAGGCGCTCGAGCCGATTCAACGCACGCGATGTGGCGTGGGCGCTCTTTAAGGGTGGCGGGGTCGCATCCTCTGCTACCGGGATGGAAAGTCCTGCAACCTTGGTAGCCATTGCGGCCGTCTCGCTGACTGTGGTGGGGCCTTAGTTTTCCGACCAGAAGGACGGAACGGGACCCTGCTCGTCATGGTATGCGGCGCGTTGTCGGGATCGCCTACCTATCCTTCTTTGTGGCGATCGCTGCGGAGGGTCGTTGGCCACCATGGCCACGCTCATGACGCCGTTGGCCGCCTCGCTTCCACTCGCTGAACCAACTCCAGAGCCCGGGCGAGATTGGGCGGGTCAACCATCAACAGGTGCGGCTGAAAGGTGGTTTCCCGGATCCCGTCTATAAAGCGCTGGACCACTATTCCGTCGTAGGTCGCGGGGGGGAGACCGCCAAACGCTGCTCGTCCCAGACAGTCCAACTGCCATGCGAAATCCGCCAGCGACTCCTTGGGGCCTTGTCGGCGACTCTGGAATAGCTGGTAGTTCGTCCGAGCACTCAGCGTGAATTGCCGACTCATCGCTCCAGCCAGCGCCTCGTATGAACCCCTGGTCTCCTCAGGTAGCGTTCCGTAGAACTCGCAGGCTGGCATATAGCCTCCGGCACTTGCGATGCTCGGACCAACCTTGTTCGGCGGCCATGCCGTCCAGAAGGCTCTGGAACTTACCCCAGGGTCGATTTCCGTCGAACTCCGGTGGCGAATCCGTCTAGATCGGCTCGAAGCGAACCACCGTCTCGGTGGGCGCGGCGTGGGCGAAGTACAACGGAGGATCACCTACTGGAAAGGCGGTAGTTTTCCTTACAGCCTCAGGTGGAGACTCTCTGAGTTGTGCCTCGGGGCAAAAACCCCCCTTGTCACCGTGTCCGATCACCGGTGAAATCTACGGTGTGCTGCACGCCAGCTGACCGACGGTTGTCTCCATCGCTGGGGCCGCGACGGGTCACGCGCCCGGGCCGCATCCTAGCGTTCGTTCGAAAGACGTCCACATTCGCTAAAACCTTTCTTCGAAAGAGCTGATCCATTCCGTCATGCGGGCCTGCAACTCCTGTTGCTGCGCCACCACTGCGGACACGTCCTCGGATTCATCTTCCTTGTCGCTTGTCCCATTGCGACACGGCTTTTGCTCGCTGGTGCCAGGCCCGTGTAGCATGCTTACGTGGCATTGTGGGCCTGTATTTTTCCAAATCACAACAACCCCACACGTTCGTATTGACAGCCTTGGACCACAGAAAATTTAGGTAAAGTGTTCAATAAAAGGTCTAGTTTAACGGAAACACTTTCAAATGACGACCATTCCGTACCGTAGGTAGCTCAAAAATGAGAGCCCGGCACCATTTTGGATGCGTCGCAACGCACTTTGATCCGTTTAAACGCGATTTGCGGTAATTGTTTATTAAGTAAAAAGTTAAGTGGCACTTCTTGGCACCTAATCTTTCTAGAAGTTGTTGCAGAAATATCCACAGAATAACGTGTATATACCCGTTTGCCTGGACAAGCCGGGACTTTATGCTAAAAGTCTATGTGAAGTTCAAAAAATATGTCAAAAATAGTGCTTTAGTAAAAATATTATTTAAAATACTTAAAAACATAAAAACAACATTTTTAAAACATTCGATTAAGAATCGACACACCTATCAGATACAATTAAGAGACTGAAAATTCATTGAACCATTTGGATACAATTTCATCGAAAAGATGTTAATTTTATATAAAAAAAAAACATTTTTATAAAAAAACGAAATAATGCTCATGTTTGATGGGATCTACCGCCGAAACCGTTTACCCAAATTAAAAATCTAAACGGTTTCGGGGGTAGAGCCCATCACACATGAACATTTTTTTTCTTTTTTGTATAAAAATGGTTTTTTATGAAAAATTGTTCATCTTTGCGATGAAATTGTATCCAAATGGTTCAATTTCAGTCTCTTAATTTGATCTAATGGGTGTGTCGATTCTCAAGTGAATGTTTAACTTAACATATCGTTGAAGTATAGCTCACCCTGAGCAATTTGCTGCAAGTTGCAAAGCGATCAACCCGTAAATAAAGGAGATATTAAGGAATTTGTTTTAAATCCATTATTTCATAATTGTTGGCCAGAGCGAGAGAGAATATGATATCTGGTAATTCATTATTTCGTAATTTAAACTTCATAACAAGGGCAATTTTACAACTAGAAACTACGGTTTTGGCACCCGTGATGAATATTTTGGGGTAAATGTGTTTAGAAAATTTGCGGGTCTTTGTAGATCCACTGGGTATATTACGGACGGGGCTCCGACTGTTCGACTTCTTAATTTTGAACGACCGTTCAAAACATTCAATTGAATGGCAGCAGATGTCTCAATGCCAACCAAGCGTTGAATAAATAGCTCCTTAAATTGTGTCCAAGTGATTCGGCAAAACATACCTCAGTAAAGTTGATATATGTGCAACGTGTTTTTCTTAAGTTTCTTTGGAAATCTTGCATGTTAGAATTATACTTTTATTTTTTGTATATAGGCAGTAGGTATATATCAATGAAAATCTTAAACATAATTAGTATTCAATTATTTGATCAATAACAAATTAACGTAAACAAATTTTTCATAGAAAGTTGATATATGTGCAATATGTACAATTAGAAAGTAATTACGATTTTATAAAGTTATTAACATATTTTTTCAATTTTTTTTATTATTTTAGTAGTTTATAGTGTTTCCTTTCTGCTGTTCGACCAATTGCAATCGCCGGGGCATTGAATCTACCAACTTTTGAAGGACGGTTAGGTCAATATTGGCCCATTCTTGGACAATGGCCTCCTTTAAATTTTTTAGGGTGTCGAACTGTCTTCCACCTCAATAAACTTTGGATGATGGGATGCCCTAAAGGTCCTCAATTGGATTTAAGTCAGGACTTATTGCAGGCCACTGCATTAAGGTGATATTTTTAGTCTCGAAAAACGACATCGTATACCGTGCAACGTGTATAGGAGCGTTATCCTGCTGAAACATCCAATCCATGCCATGGAACTCTTCTGCAAATGGTATAAGCTCGCTGTTTAAGAGATCCGTATACATTTGCGCATTCAGCCGACCTGATACAAAGCATATTGGCGACTTCCCAAGAGTGCTGAAAGCCGCCCAGACCATGAGTGAGCCACCACCTTGGATGCGTCTGTGGCAAGTCTGCCGGGGATTCCTTGGGTCGCGCCAATACTTTTGGTTTCCATCTGGCCCGTCTAAATTGAATTTTTTTTCATCACTGAAGATGACTTTTTTGAACTCAGAGTCCCAAAATTTATATTTTTCATAAAAAGCAAGGCGAGCCATTTTATGTCGATGCAATAGCTTAGGTTTATGCACCTTGGACTCATATTGGAGACCCAAATCTTTTCGGCAAATTTGTTGCACCCGCTGTCTCGTCACTTTCAACTTTAATTCTGCCCTCATTTGGGCGCAGCTCATCGCTTTGTTGATTGCCAAAGATCGAATATGCCGTTTAGTGCGCTCATCAACCTTGGGAACTGCCCCTTTGCGGTTGTTCTGAGCATATTTTTCCGGAAATTTTAAAAACCTTGAGACGGTATTTCTATGCCTGTTTATTGCTTTAGCAATAGCACCGACTTTAACGTCACAATCAGACATCGTTCTGATTTTTATTTGTTCTTCGTTGCTTAATTCTGTTCCCCGAGGCATTTTAAGTAAAAATATTTAGTGTATGTTCGCAAAAAAAACAACGATACGAGTTTTAATAATCTTGTACAAAATGTGTTTGACAATTATATTTTTTTTCCCGATGATAGTTAACGTGTCGCACTTTAAATGTAAATGAAGAACTCTGCACAAATATCAACTTTCTATGAAACGCATTACTTTGTCTTCTTCATCTTCTTAACGGGACTATAGATTAAAAGCTGATAAGAAATAAACACATGAAAAAACATCACAAGGCATAAGAGAAAAAATATGTTTACTCGATACATTAATACCGTTATTAAAACAACTTAAGTCAACTGTAATGCAAAATATTTTTTTTGCACAAATATCAATTTTACTGACCGTATATGTGAAAGCCACTGTGATTTGCTTAACGATATCACCAGGCCACTACCCTCGAGCACGTTGTCCCCAAAAATGAGATCGACCGTTGTAAACCAAACTGAAGCGTCCACTCCAGCCCGGAAGGGATTAAATCTAGACATGGCTACATGTGATGACTTTCCGTTCACTTCCGGTGACCTTAGTGTCTGCATATTTTTGATTATATCCAACAGAGTGCGGGTTTGTGCCTTGTGCAACGTTGTAAGATATGAATGAAAACAGATCCCACTTCTGATGTCGGAAGAGACTTATTGAAATCCATAGTTATTTGCAAAAGTGGTATCGGCACAGTAAGTTCTGTTCGGTTTAGTCGCGCACGTTTGACTGACCTCTAGTCATTTCCAATCTAATCTTCAATTTGGCGAATCTATCGTCTTCTCTGTTTCTCGTCTTCAGTCAGACTTTACTCAGCAGAAGACTGCATCTCTTTCTCTTGACTGCTATGCTTCACAAATAAAACTTTGTATAAACGTATGTACAATGGTCAAAATAGTCTCATTCTGCGACATAAGCATGATTTTAAATATACTGTTAGAAATCGATGTTGCTTGCATCTAGAGTAGCTTGCTTGCTATAGTCTGTCTACAATGGACTACGAATGTTTATGCAAAAATTGTAAATTATTTTCATAGTATGGTAGAAATGTAATTTTGTTTAAAGTGTGTATAGGCAATCCGGTCATATTGATAAGGCTGAAATTTTGGCGGAAACATATTAAAAGATGCCTTATCACAATGCCAAAGTTTGGTTAACGTAGGAGGCAGTCTTCATTGTCAGGCAGGAAACATATCGGGCCACCCACGTATTTATGAGTCAGTCGTTTTGAAACTTGTAGAAATTGTTATATTTTGTTATACTGATAATTTAAGCTGTGTTATCTTGACGAAAATGTCTGTAAACTATCGTTAATATCTATTTTACATTGGCCAGAAACTTTCAGCTTTTGATAGACATAATACATCGCGCTAAAATAAACTTGACCTGCGCATGGTATTTAGAAACGTATATTCCAAATTTGACATTTTTTGGACACATTAAGACTAAGTTTTTTATCATGATTTTTCTAGTTTTAAAACAAACGGGGCTTGATATCGAAAATTGAAAATAAACTTGATCTGCGTATGGTATTCAGGAACCTACATTCCAAATTTGAAGTCTCTAGCTCTTATAGTTTCTGAGATCGACGTGTCCATACAGAAGGACGGACGGACCGACAGACAAACGGATCTATCAGCTCGGCTATTGATACTGATCAAGAGAATATATATACTATATAGGGTCGAAGATGCCTATGTCTATTCATACTATTGCACAAATCCATTAAACCCTGTATTTCCCATATTTAATGGGTGCAGTTTATTAAAGCTGAGCTAGATGAAGTTCAGGCACATGTTTTCCACTACTTAATACCATTTACCATTGCAAGAATTAATTTAAACGTGGTCGTACGTCCACAAATGATGAACACCGCTCAGGACGCACAAAATTTATGAAATTGTCTTATGCTATCGACGAATAAAGGATCCGTAATTTTTGAGAGCTGAAGTATATATATATTTGGAATGTAGGATTTTGAATACCACGAACTATTACAGCCTCAAATTTTCAGAGAACACAGCTTATCATATCAGGTAGTCGAAGTATAGCATGTCGGCTTGTATGTATATCAGTGTGTATATCTGGCGGCAGCTTTTGTGTCGCTTTGGCAGTGTCGGTTTTGTTGTTAGAGGACATTTCTATCCGTGGGATCGACTTCCGTTCGAGTCATTTATTCTTTAAATGGAACATATTTAATTTTTATTTTTATTACTTAATAATTAGTCTTATTTTTTCAGAATAGGTATTATTTAACAAGACGATCAGTCGAAAGAGCGCGCGCGCGACAGTTGGAAACCCTGTGCAGGTCATCAAAGAAAAGTATTTCCATTATAATGGGATTTAAATATATCGCTTGGAATCGATTTTGCTTGCATCGCGAGTAGGTAACTTGGACAGCGACTGTTGATTTGGAAATTGTTTATGTGTAGCGTCACAGCGGCCGACAGTGCAAATAAAATTATCACATGCGCTCTCGCTTGCGCAAATGGCATTTTTATATGCACTCTTGCAGCGACCAACAACTATGAAATATTGGATTTAAAACAAATTCCTTAATATCTCCCTTATTAATGGGTCGATCGCGAAAAAAAACTTGTAGCAAATTGTTATATTTTGTTACATCATGTGTTAAATGTGTAATCTTCACAAACATGCGTGTAAGAAATCGCTGATATTAATTTTACGTTAGCCTGTAGCATTTAGCTTTGCATAAAATGTATAGTTCAGTATTTTGCACTGTATAGCGCCACATGACACAATATATAGCGCCACTGCGGCCTACAGCGTAAATCAAAATATCACATGCGTTATCTTTTGCGCACACACACTTATAATAGACCTAGAAAAGGATGGATCACACCAAAATCTTTATTTTTGTATAAACTCTGCATTTCCACCATGGTATTTAAATTTTTGATTTCTACGTTTTTCATCAATAATAATCATTACTTTTGAGTAATTTAATAAAACTTAAACCATAATTATTATTTTTGATCAAAAAAAAATTTTCAAAAATAATGATTACACAAGGGAACAAGGTATTTGTTGATTTAGAATTGATAATTGTTTTAAGGTAATTTGGGGCGCTGAATCCAAATCAGCACTTGTTTTTTTTTCTATCAGCTCGACTTTTCGCGATATACCGTTATTTCCAAAATTAAGGCCCTGCCACTACATATATTAGAATATCTGGAAAATGATTTTTAATGATTTTTTTTTTGTTCAAAAGTAATGATTATTTACGATTTTTAATGAAATTACTCAAAATTAATCATTATCCGTGATGAAAATCATAAAAATCAATATATAATCATTATTACATGATTTTAAAAAAAACCTATAATTCTGTAGGTCTTATAGTTGCTGAGGTCGACGCGTTCATACAGACGGACGGACGGGTGTCAAGCGACTCGGCTATTGATACTGATCAAGAATTATATTCTTTATATGGTCGCAGATGCCTCCTTCTGTCTGTTACATACATTCACACAAATTCATTATAGCCTTTTTTGCCAATTTTAATGGGCACAGCCTATTAAGTTTGTCAAAAAAATGTGCGTAGCAGGTCGAAGGAAGTCTGGCACACACCATAAAGTATATATACTATTGTTGATCAACATCAACAGCCGAGTCATGTTTGTCATGTCCGTCTGTCTGTATGAGCGCCTAGATCTCAGAGACTTTAAGTGCTAGAGTCACAAAATTTTGTATGGTGGCTCGTCTATGGGCTAAGCATAAATCGAAAAATATTAAAGCTACAATTTTAAATTTTGGCACACAGGACGAGCATCAGGGGCCCAATGTATTTCATCGCAATCGGATAATAAACTCGGAAGTTTTTCAAAACACAATATTACTCAGTGTCGGGCCAAAGGAAGAAGAAGAGCACTTTGACGTACAACGCACTGTGGGGTACTATTATTATCACTATTATTTCCTTTTTGAAGAATAAGTAAAGAGTCTCTTACAGTCGACTTCGATTAAAGCTTTTCCGACTGAGTTAACCTATTTTCAAAGTTAATTTCTTACGGTTTGGGTGGTCCGATTTATTTCAAATATGTTCTATTTAGTCCAATAACTTGCTTCCATTTTGCGGATAATTTTAAAATTATACTCTGAAATAAGCTCTGATCCTTGCTGTCAAGAAATACGAATAATATAGTTTCGCAGTCCTCAATTAATTTAATTTTTCATCGATAAAATATGGACAAAATAAGATGATAATCGCTTGGTGCTAGATCTGGACAATAGGTGGGTGCATTACAACATTCCATCCAAGCTTCCTTAGTTTGGTGCGCGTTATTATTAATGTATGTGGTCTACCGTTGTCTTGATTGAACACAATTCCTTTTCTATTGGCCAGCTCTGGTCGCTTCTGGTCAATCTTTGAACCATCTAATTGTTAACAATAGAGGTCCGTGTTAAGTGATTGCCAATATGTAAGCAGCTCATGGTGGATGATTTTCTTTTAATCTCACCAAACGCAAAACATGTCCTTCCTGTCTGTTAGTCCTGGTTTGGCTACCGTTTGAGCCAATTCATAGCGCATTGACCAGGATCGTTTTCTCACAACATTGTCGTATGTGACCCATTTGTCATCACCAGTCAGCAGCTGTTTAAAAAATGGGTCGATTTCATTACGTTTGGCCAAGGATTCGCAAAAGGAAATTCTTTCCATTATGTTTTTTTAGACAATTCGTGGGGCACCTATACACCTAGCTTCGTTCTAAGTCCAGATTTGTGTAAATTGTTTAAAACTGGTTTGTAGTCAATGCTGAGCTCTTCGGCGATGCTTTAGCTGTTCATATGCCGGTCTTCTTCAGTAATCTCCACGATCTTTTCAGAATTTTTGATGACGGGTCTACCAACGCGAGGTGCATCTTTAAAGTCGAAATTTTCAAAACGAAAAATGGCGCATAATTAGCCTAGACACACAATTTCTGTCACCGTGTTTGCATTTTCGACGAGTTGAAAACTCATAAAAGTGGTATCCGATAGCAGATACCATTGTCGGCCTTTAAATTTATCGCTGACCGCAACCGTTGTAATTTTCAAATAATTAAATTAGATTACACAAATAATTTCAACATTTAAAATAATTTATTATAATTATTAACCATATATTATATAAAACTTCTGATAAAATTTGTTAATTGCACTACAGCACAATAATACCGATTTTACACTGCGATACAAATTTCATTTACACTGCAGTCACTTGCTGTGGCAGTCATTAGAAAACCGCTGATTTCTGTTGGCAACAATTTGTCATTGTGTTAACGATATAAAAAAGTGAATATATTGAACGCATATTAGGATATTTTCTTGCTCTATATTTTCATTATTTATAAATAATATTTTATTTCACTCATACATACATATTTTTAAGCTGCATGTGCAAATATCGATAAGCACATAATTTGAAGTCTCCGTCCACATTATGATGAAATTATATCAAGGTGGTGTATTCGCTCGACGCGCTCTCTTTTTCGGGGCCACGATTGCTCAGTATAAAAGGAAACGTCAAACAAATTTTCTCTACATTTATCTCTGTCGTCTCCCTCGCGACAGTGCTGAGAACCTAATCATGGCCCCGAAAGAAAGCGAATACACCACCTTGTTATAATTCATCATGGTCCACATCATGCGTTGCTTTCTAATGCTCACTTATAATAAGCCAGATAGTCGGGCACCCAGTCGTAATATACGTATATTTTTTTGAGAAAACTGATTGTTTAGTAGTGAATGTAATGAGACCAAATTTACATATGTACATGTCGAAGTATGCTCGTTTGCCATTAGAGCGAAGCACGTTTCGATCTTTACAAAGGCGACGACTCAAGAATTATTTACTCTTCTTCATTCTACATTAGAGTTACACAATGAAATGCCCCACACGCCATGATAAAAACAAACATTATTTTGCACTTGTGATTGCATTATATTATATGATCTGAGTACTCTGCCATTTTCTTTGGCCAGCAGTACAACATCTTTCGTCACCCTTACTGATGTACTTCACTTTCTTCAGTAACTTCAACATTCTCAATACTTTCACTTTCGCTCTCTTCACCGTCTGCATCGGCTTTTATCACTTTAAACAATATTATTATAATTATCACACACATTCAGCTCTTCGGGCATTTGCCCTTTTGGCAAATGTACCTGTCACCCTCTAAAACATTTATTATTTCAAATGGCCCTTTGAATTTTGGACTCAACTTGGTTTGATGCTTTTCTTCGCTTTTAAGTAACACAAAATCTCCAACTTTGTTTCTAAGTACTTTTGCTTTATTTTTATCAAATCGTATTTTGTCATAAACTATAGTAGCTAAAACATTCTTTGCAGCTTGTGCTGTTACGTTTGACAGATCAACATCATTTTTCACCAGGTGGAAGTAATCGTAACAGGCGTGCTACCTTTCCCTTACCTTCGTCACATGGTTAGTTGTACAATTGATTGCCAACTGCACCTCTCCCAACACATCCTGCCAAGACTGAGTTCCAGTTGTAACCGCCGCACAGTGGCCCGTTGGGGGCGGCTAACGTTGCAAAAATTATATCTTTTGAACCAATTGAGATATTTCCAAAAAGCCGGTAATAGATGAGCACATTAGCTTTAAAATGAATATCACACAGAGTGATCGGCCTAATGGGTGTTTAAAGCTCGACGTTCAAAGTTGACCACTTTTTTCTATGCATATTTCAAGTGTTTAACTATAAAAAAATAACTATTTTTGTCAAAAATGTATAGTTTTATTCTAATTTATATTTAAAAATAACATTTTTATATTTCTAAAGATGTTTCATTAGCATAGTTAGAGTTAAAAATAAAAATATTTTTTTGAGCTCCTTATATTTTTTATTCCTGATTTTCTTCATAATATTCATCAACATTGGGATTGATATCCAATAAACTTAACATTTCGGAACTATACTTTTTTTCTTCCAAATCCTTTTGTGATCTCACGTGTCTAAACGGTGAAATAAGTGGATCTGAAGAGGCTGCCAACATATTGAAAAGGTCTTCATTCTGTCTAAGCCTGGATATCTTTGTGTATTTGCGTATCTAAACTTTGTATAGTCTTTGATTTTGCATTCCTGGGCTTCTTCAGACAGCTCTCCAATTGGTAAACACTGATACTCAATTAAATCTTTCCCATGAGCCAAAATCCTGTGTACCATGGGAGTAAGTTTCATCTTAGGATACATTTGAATCAAAAGTTGTGCTGTTTGTGATGCATACTCAGCAAATTTAGTGCCGTTTATCATTTCCTTACTGTTTATTACATTAAAGATAACAGCCAACCTTTTAATGATGTCATTATGAACACCTGTTATTTCAGAAGTCACCACATCATGTTCAAAAAATCTCCTAAACGTATTTCTGTCGTTTGTATTTCCGTATCCGTGTTTTGGGCAGTCCACTTTTAGTCAAAGCTTTTCATAAAACTGATCTTGAATAATTTCCTTCCAGAGATTTAGACGGTCGTCCTCTTCCTCGGCAGGTGGATATAGAAGCTTCTTCATCTTCAAAAACGCAAATTTCTTACTTTTCAAATTATCCAATGTTCGATTGCAGTTGATCCATATTTTCCTTATGCTATAGAACTTGTTTTTGGCTTGTTTTATTAATGCTGGACTAGCATTTTCTAATAAAACATTTAATTCTTTTTAGACTTTCAACGCAAATTGAAAATCGTTTTTACTATTTCTGAATAACTCAAAGCAAGTAGAATTTTTAATTCCATGGTTACAATTAAATCCTATTTAATGCAATGGCTCTCGTGAAGTCAAAACACAACTGTCAGCAAACATTGAATGTAGGTCATAATACAGATACTTTTCTTTATCTAAGTAAAACAATTAATTTTTAAACTCATATAGGTAGTAACTTCCATATAAGTAGGTAGTAACTTCATGTAAACAAATTACAATTCATACATAGTTTATTCATAATTTGTGTACTTTTACCTGTGCATACCTGCAAAATTCCCCAAAGTGGTACAAGACTTATTCAAAAAAACCTTTTAAAAGGATTATAAAACAGGTACTAGCTTAAATAGCTCCCTATAAGGTAATATTGACAAACAGGCACAGCGATAACGCATGTTTATTGCATTGCGTTCTTCTTCTTCCACCAGCCTTCCACGCGTTTTTATCGCGATGTTGCATCAGTTTTATTGATTTAAAATGCAAACGGGTCAGAACGGGTCGATCGCATTATATAAGTTAGTTAGAGTAATATTCACCTTAGCATACTAGAAAGTTTGGCCCAAAGTTCGTAAAAGTTTGCAAGTTCTATTCCAATAAAGTTAAAATATTGCCTAATATTAGTGTATTGTTTAAACTTGTCATGTATGAAAAGTAAATGAGCGAAGGACTAAAATGTTATTGTTTTTTACTAAAAATTAACATACTTTTCAGATGACACCAACATTGTTAACATCAGTTGCATAATTTGTCTACAATTCAGTTTCAAAGTTGGTACTTTCGCTAAAAATTTGCACATTTGTGCACAAGCTTGATAATGGGTCAACTTTGAGAGGATGTACCGCCCAAAATTTTTATCTGATTTAAAAATCCTTTGGACTCTTAATCGTTGAAGAAAATTTCTATCGGATACATGTATTACTTTTTTGATCGCTTTCGACGAAAAAACAATTTTTGCCACGTGACACGCCCCCAACGGGCCAATGCGCCGTTAAAATGTTTTTCAACGTACTCATGGTTCGTTCCACTTGACCAATAGCTCGACTAGCACCGGTGGCAATTAAATGCAAGTTTTTTTCTGATCTGAACAGAATTGACTAAACTTTGCGCCCGTGAAACACCTTCCCTGATCAGCTTTTATTTGGTTTGGTACTCCAAACAACGAAACAGCGGATTGAACAGCATTTATGCAACTCTCACTGTCTAATTTAAGGCTGTGACTAAGATAGACATACTTGGTAAATGCGTCTACTTGAACAATAACGTTCTCCTTCTGGTCACTCTTGCCACTTAATTTTCCTGTTATTTCGATGTGGATAGAGTGCCAAGGAATATTAACTTTTGGGATTGGATGCAATTTATCCAGTGTTTTTTTCCAAGCTAGATGCATTATCGACTCGTGAACTTGGTTTATAACAGATCATCTGAAGGCACGCGGTACCACAGGTAAACAACGTGTTCTGCCGTTTATTTGTATCTTCCGATAAAGAACTTCTGCCCTTAGTTCATAGGTTTTCGCAATATCTTCGGCAAGAGAGAAATCTTTTAATTTACTCACAGTTTCGGCTATGTCCGAGTCTCAACGCTGTTCAGCAATGAGCCAGTTGCTTGAAATATCGGCGAAGTTGACTCTCTTCTCATCAATCACATTTACAGCAGAAGAAGACTTTGATAAAGGGGGGTTTCTTGGAATAAAGTCAACATGTGTCAGTTTTTTTTCATTCTCTATATTGAAGATCGAATGTAAATGACTGCAAATAAGCCCACCAACGCTGTGCTCTGGAGGTCAAGTCTTGTTTATTTCTTGACGCTTTTAGTGAATTACAGTCGGTATAAACAATAAAGTTCCTGCCCAACAGACAATGTCGAAAATGTTTAATGAAGTTTACAACAGCTAAAGTTTCCAACTCATACGAGTGGTATCTTGACTGTGTAGGTGAAGTAGTTTTGCTATAGTATTCTATTACCTGAGGCTTGTAATTAATTATGTGTAATAAAATTGCACCATAGCCACTGCAACTTGCATCTGTATGCAACTCAATTGGATATTGTTATTATTGGTAAGAGAAGAAATAACCTTTTTCCGTATCTGTTCATGTTCTGTTTTCCAAAAAAATTTATTTTTTTCTGCTGTTAGAAATATAACGGTTTCATCAACTGTGAATAGCAGTCATTATATTTATATTTCATTTTTATTTATTTATTTGTTTAATACCTATCATCCTAGTGCTGCAAGGTCTCCCTTATAAATTAATGCAATAGTCACAATGTGCAAATGTACTTATTACAAATTACAAATTTCAATTTACTTATTCATCTAAGATTAAAGTATTTAATTAATTGAATCTTAAGTATTATATTAAATTTTAGTGTTTTTTTTTATTTATGTATTATTTAACATGTATTTATTTTAAGTATCTCTCAGAAATATTTTTAGTTTGTCCCTAAAGCTTGCTGCGCTCCTTATTGATTTTAAATGAGGTGGCAATTGGTTCCAAATGCGAATAGTGTGCACGAAAAAGTGTCGTTTTTATTAGTTCTTGTTGACGTGCTTAAATTAAATTTGCCATATAAATAACGAGGCTCCTTTGTGTATACAATTTTGTGTTTGAAAATCAAGTGAAATTAGTCCAAGTCTTAAATGTCATATTATTTAGCCGTTGAGCATGACTTGAGATATGATCTCGAATACTAATATTAAAAACATATCTAGTAATGCTATTATATGTCACATTTAATTTACACTGTGATGCAGCATCACAAATACCAAAAATTTCTATTCCATAGCATCGCATGGGCGTCAAGTATGTTTTTGCAATTAATATTCTAATGTTAGTAGGTAAAAATTTCGGAGTCATATAAAGCTGCCTGTGAATTCCGTTAGTTTTCCCAGTTGCTCTAGCAATATGATCACTCCACGTCAAGGTTTTGTTAAAAGTTATACCAAGACTTTCTGCTTTTTCTACATAGTCAATTGGAGTGTCTTCTATTTTAAGATTTGGCAGATGTACAGTACTCAGAGACCTTTTATACACAACAATATATTTACATTTAGACGGATTGAGCTTTAGCCCATTGAAACTAGCCCATTTACTAACATTTGACAATTCACTGTTACATATATTAACACACTCCGTTAATTTATCACGACCACAACTAACGTACATTTGAACATCATCGGCATACAAGTAAACATTGGAGTAAGATAACACAACTGGGAGGTCATTAACATATAGCGAAGAGAGAAGCGGGCCAAGTACAGATCCTAGGGGTACTCCACGGCTTAAGGGCAATAGAGATGAGGTCTCGTTATTATTAACAAGCCGAACAGTCGGGACCCCGACCGTAATATACCCTGTGGGTTTACAGGAACCCGCTCAAATTCACACCAGATGAAATTCTCTAGTAATTCGTTTTTTAATTTTTGTGGGCGAAGGGGGCGTGGCATCGTGATACAATTTTCTGGACACATCAACCACAAAATATTCATTATGTGTGCCAAATCTCAAGTCTCCAGCTACAAAACTGCTTTTGTTATGAGGTTTTTGAGTTTCAAAACTGCTTGCTTTATGAGGTTTTACTTAATTTGTTGGTAAAGGGGGCGTGGCATCGCGATACAATTTTCTGGACACATCGACCACAAAATATTCATCATGTGTCTCAAATCTGAAGTCTCTAACTGTAATATTGCTATTGTTATAAGCTTTTCCGTTTTGTAGGCGAGGGGGGCGTGGCATCGTGATAACATTTTCTGGACACATTGACCACAAAATATTTATCATGTGTGCTAAATGTGAAGTCTTTAGCTGTTATATAGCTCTTGTTATGAGGGTTTTGAGCTAAAAAACTGCTTGTTTTATACTTTTACTCTTACTTAATTTGTGGGCAAAGAGGGCGTGGCATCCAAAACAAAAGATAAACTTGATCTGCCTGCAAAAATTACCAGTGCTGGGACACCAAGTTCAAGCTTCTAGCTCTTACCATCTCTGAGATCCTTTCGTTCATACGGACGGACCGACAGACCGACTGACTCCATTCCATTTTTGCTTACTGGATATTGCACCGTTGAATTTTTAAGAATAATGGCTACATTTTGCTTCATTTATCAGTTTAGTAACTGTATTCCTCAGTATTTTAAATTGTCTATACAAATAAGATGTTCGATATCTCTTCCATTTCTTATAAGCTGAGTCACGGTCTATAATTATATTGGCAATAATTGTATTAAACCAGGGCTTATGTTTCTCTTTGAGGTTCTTACATTTTAATGGAACGTTATCATTAAATAAGTTATCAATATTTTGTCAAAAATGTGTCAATTGAGCATTGATATCGGAAGACGAGTATATAGGAGTCCAGTCATAAAACTCTATTTCATTACATAATGTTGTAAAATCAATATTTTTAAAGTCTCTATAGTATAAGGTCATATCGTCGTAAACAGGATTGAAGTCGTATTTTAGAAAAATCAAGTCGTGTTTTGAGAAGACTGGCACCGAAATCTGATCGTAAAGCATAATCTTATCCGAGTCACTCACAAAAAACACTTCAAGCAACGTATTGGTAGTGTTAGTAAAGTGAGTGGGCCCAGATGAGTTGATTATGTTAATATACATTGAGTTTTTATTAATATACATTGCTACGCCGCCCGCATGTCCTTCTCGATCTGATCTAAGCAAATTAAAACCTTCACATGAAACTAAGACATCACAATCTGCGGGACAAACCAAGTTTCCGACACACATATAACTTCAACACTTGACTTCACAAACAAGTACCTAAACTCTTCGATTTTGCTTGCGAGACTCTGTGCATTTATATAACAAATATTAAGTCCCTTTCTTTGCTTTATAAGAACCCAAAGAATTGTGCCACTATTCGATGTGTTTACCCTTATATTATTAAATATTTTGGAATATATTGACTAAGTAACGCGCGAGTTATAAGTGTGGATCCAGTAGTATCCAATAAAAAGCCTTTGCGTTTATAATTATGTGTTTTTATTTTAAGTAAAATCAACTTGTTCGGTTTACAATCAAATATGGAGTGAATGCCTAACTGAGTATGCAAAGCTATGTTGGCTCGGAATCCAGAAGTTGTCGCAGACTCCGAGAATTTGGGTGGGCGTAAGTTGCAGCGTCGGCGGTTTCGCAATAGCTGTTTTGGTCGTTGGCATCGGAGTTCATTGTGCTACATTGTATATAGCGTACTCAGCATTTAGAGAGGATGTCCAAATGTGTCGAAATGTCTTTAGTGAAGTCGCAGCGGTTTTGGAAGGGTGAAGTGAGGGGTGCCGAGTAGGTAACTCCTCCTCCCCCCCCCATCCCGGAATGAAGTGAGGGCCATAGCGATGGTATGTCCTGAACGGAGTTGGTAGGTATTGGTTCGGGAATAAAGGTGGTGTTCTTCTTTCCGACGTATAGTGTGAGTGATATCAGGATCGCAGCGACGAAAAGTAGTATGTAGACTGCCGTGAGATGGTTGGATGTTAATTTGGTGATCTTCAATATTCTCTCTTGGCTGTGTTTGCTTTCTAGGTGTAGTTTTTCCAGGTTGATTTCCTCCATCGTGCTGTTGTCGTATTTTAGTTTGTTTATGGTGACCACGCAATTGCTGTACGTCAGTAGCGCTGATCCGTTTAGGATGAATGGCTGATGACAGTCTGAAGATATCCTGGTTGCGCCCTCTATAGCTTGTGATTTGCATATATACTCGTTGTGAACAAAAGTGCACTTATTATTAAAGGCCTTAATATTATTAGTGCTTTTATAAGCTATGCATTTTGGAATTTTTAGGAATTTCGAATTATTTAATGGTAAGGGAATAATGCTAGCGAAGTTATAGCTTGTCTGTTCAAAAATAGGTATTTTTATATGAAAGATTATATTTGTATTATTGACTGATGTAGTCATTTCTAATAGATTGTACAAATGTTCATTTGTCTTTATTGACATATTTTGTTTGAAGAAAATTTGTTCAATTTTAATAATATCCTCAGCTGACAATATAAATTTTGGTGTAATGTTCAATTTAGTTAATAATATGCTTTCGAGTATATTATTTAAGTGATTATACAATACATCGATGTTGTAACCTATTCTGTTTATGTATTGTAGCATGTGGATTTCGTTTTGTTCTACGCTTAGTTTCTTAAATATTTCATTCTTGTAGTTTCTTAAAAATACGTTTATTATTTCTTGTTCTTGGTTTATGTGTCTACTAATGTTTTCGAATCTGATAAATGTTTCCTGATTCTCCATGTTTAATTCCTGAACGTTAGTTGCTAGTTCTATAATATTATTTTGGACCGTTCTGACGTCTTTATTTATTTTGTCAGAGTCTACTGCGTCCATGTTTCCCGTGATCTGTTTAATAATGGCCTAGGCCATTAACTTATCCTCTCTTCTGTCTTTGTCTTGGAACTACAACGTCGAGTCTTTCTTTTAATTGAGATAGTTTTGTCTTTAATATATCTTCTGCTTCTCCTGAAAATTTGATTTATTTTAGGCTGTTCAGTGTGGTTTCAAATTCTTGGATATTATTTTTAAAATCTTGAGTCTGGATACAGTGTGAAAGGATTTTGTAGGAATTGATTACCCTAGCCGTACCTAGTTCTAATTTTACTAAGGGGCTTCCATGATCAAGTCGTTGTATATTAAGTGATTGCCCGAGTACGAGCGCACAGTGGGAGAAACGGCTGATTTAGCGGCGATTTATTAATAACTTCTGTAAAAATTAAGTTTTTTTTGTACGGATAATTTTGTTTTGTAGATAAATATGCCACAAATCAAAATTATTATATAAATTATTTATTTGTTTGGTGCACATAATTTTTTTTTTTTTTTAATTTCGTATTAAAAAAATGAGAAATGTTCAATCTAGCAAAAAAATATTTATAACTTTTGGGAAGAAAAATTTTTTTTTAGAAGTATAGATTTGTTTTATATTAAATATTACGCAAATAAAAACTAATTTTAATATATTTTTTTCAACTTATATTTTATTTTCTTATTTTTACAATTGTAGCTCTACTCGGTATCTGATGAGGTATCATCTGATAAGTCATCCTCTTTATTTAAAATAAGGCTGATTATATCTTTATCTATTATTTCATCCTTTTTGGAAGAGGAAACTGAACCATTGGATAGCATCGTCATTAATGGGTCCGATGATATATAAAGTCTGTGAGCCAAGTCTTCCATCGTGTTTTTGCGCGAATTTTTTCGAGTGTATTGTAAGCGATATTTTCTCAGGTCTTTATTTCTGGCCTCGAGAGCTTCCTCTGACATCATACCTATCGAAAGTGCAACATGTTTTATAATTTCTGCACCATGTATTAAAATGTTATGCACAAATGAAGGCATATAAAACCATGGATACAGATCTACAAATATTGTTGCTGTTTGAAAAGCATACTGTTGAAAGGCTTCTGTGTTAATTTCAAATCCAGATGCTAGTGTTCGTAAGATTACACTAAATCTATAAATTAATTCAACGTTTACGCCAGTTGTTTTGGCAGCCAATTTGGGTTCTTGAAAAAATTTTCTCGCTGTATTGCCGTTGTTAGTATTGCCTGAACCAGGCTTGGGAATATCAATTAAGATGCCCATCTGCTTCCGCAAATTCTCTTGTATGTCTAGTCTCCTAATATCAACAGCTGCTTTATCTGCACTGCGAACTTGCCAATTTTTATACCCTGTGCGCATTGAAAATGGGCAAAAGTGGTATAATGAATTTGTGTGAATGTATGTAACAGGCAGAAGGAGGCATCGCCGACCATAGAAAGTATATATATTCTTGATCAGTATCAATAGCCGAGTCGATTGACACCTGTCCGTCTGTCTGTCCGTCCGTCTGTCCGTCCGTCTGTATGAACGCGTGGATCTCAGCAACTATATGAGCTAGAGACTTCAAATTTGGAATGAAGGTTCCTGAATACCATACGCAGATCAAGTTTATTTTTGATTCTTGGTATCTCACCCACCGCCCACGCAAATAAAAGAAAACCTCAAATTCCAAGATAATTCAGCCTTACATGACTGATAGTTGAAGTACAACTCACGCTGAGCAATTTGCTGCAAGTTTCATCGCGATCGACCCATAAATAAGGAAGATATTAAGGAATTTGTTTTAATTCCATTTTTTGGCCAAAGCGAGAGAGCATATGAAAATTCCATTTGCGCAAACGAGAAAGCATATGATAATCTGATGTTTTGCACTGTCGGCCGCTGTGTGGCGCATTGTGTCATGTGACATGTGGCGCCATCCATCGGCCACACACAGAACTATACATTGTAATGTAAATTTAAATTAGCGATTGTTTACAATTTTTGTTAAGATAATACAGCTTAACTAAACAGAATAACCACGCTAAGCTATTTGCTGCAAGTTTCATAGCGATCGACCCACAAATAAAGGAGATATTAAGGAATTTCTATTATTAACATTATTTCATAGTTGTTGGCAAGAGCGAGAGAGTATATGATAATCTTCTTTGCACTATCGCTCGCCTTGTCTTTCTTTCGGGAATGTAAAATTAATATTTGCGACTGTTTACACTCATCTTCGTTGATATAACACAGCTTAAATTGACAGTACGACAACGATAAGCAATTTGATTCAAGTTTCATAGGGATCGACCCAGAACTAAAAGAGATATTAGAGAATTTCTTTTCTTGCCATTATTTCATTATAATTGGCCAGTTGTCCAACACTATCTTACAACAGTCTGAGAGTTGTCCAGCACTGACAAACAGAATAATTACTATTATTATATTAATTTATATTTGCGATTGCTAACACGTATGGTTGACAATTCTACGTTTCTATCATAGTATTAAAATAACTTAAATTTTCTGAATTACCAAAAACCATATATATAAACATTGCCTTATATTTCAAAAATAAATGGTTTGGCGCGCAATATAATAACAGCTGTGTGTAAGAGAGAGAAACATGGGGTGTTGCCAGACTACATGCAGAGCAATTCCACTATAATTTAAATACTTTTCCCAAAACACTTTTATTTAAAGACCTGCACAGGGTATCCTACTGTCGCGCCCGCTCGACTGATCGGCTTGTTCTTTATACAATTGCAAAAAGTTGAGTTGTAATACTATGCAATCAATTTATATGCAAATTTCAGCACGTTGTCAAAATTGGCGGGAAAGCGATTGCTTACAGCAGGAGGAACATATGTTGTGTTTAAAGCTTCACAGCTGTGCGAATATTAAGAGAAAAGCAAAACGAAATGTGTTTTTGGCCTATCGGATATATTAGTAATCGATTACAAAACGATATTGGCGCCAAGACTTAAGTTCAAATTTGAATTATTCGCTGCTAAATCAGCCGTTTCTCCCACTGTGGAGCGGTAACCTGCAAAAATTGTAAAATTCATTAGTCGGTAGTACTGTTAGCTCTAGTTCTGTGTCTTATTTTGGATTTATGTATCTTTTGTTGTCTGGTTGATATTATTGTGGGGCCGCTGTCTTGGAACACCTGTTGTTTTGAAAAGCGTGGGGTTAGTTTGATTCTTCTGTTTTCCTTGCGAAAAACTATTGTGTCTTCTTTTAGAGCTATGGGTTCTATTCTATCTTCGTTCAAGTTTGCGTTTCTTTTCTGTTTGATGTTTAGTAGTCTGTTTCTAATTTCTGGGTATAGTTTTTCTTGGTAAGTGCTTAAAGTCTGTAGGTATTCATGTTCATTGTTAAATGTAATCGTTTTTTCGAATATGTGGGTCTTACCCGAAAATAGCTCGAACGGTGTGAGGTTTGTTGCAGAATGAATTGCGTTATTGTATGTGGTCAGTGTTTCCCACAGTATGTCGTCATGATCGCATGGCAATTTTTCTCTCTTTCTTGTTTCGTAAATTATTCTGTATATTTCCGTTAAGGAAGAGTGAAGTCTCTCCACCGGGGAGTTACTTGAAGATTGTTGAAAGGCCGTTACATGTCTTTGCATATCGTATTGGGCACAGAAGTCGATGAAGATTTTTCCTGCAAATTCTGATCCCTGATCGTGTATAAATTTTTAGGATATTCCGTGAATACTTAAAAATTGTCTAATATATTTAACCATATGAAAACTATCTCTCGCTGCTACTGTGTATGCTGTCGCGAATCTAGAAAATTTGTCTATAATTGTTAGTATGTTCTTGCCGTTTATCGTATATATATCTATGTGTACTATGACCATTGGTCTCAGTGGGGTCTCGGTCTCTTGAAATACAATCTTTTGAGGTTGTCTGTCGTACTTTAATTTCCGGCAGGTACTACAATTATTAATGCATTGTCTGATTTTTTCTCTTAGTTTGGGGTTGTATACTGTTCGTTTTAGGTGTTTAAATGTTTCTTCTATTCCCCTATGGTTGTTCTTGGTGTGATAGTCTTGTATCAGGTGTCCTAATGTTTCTTCGTTCTTAACATCTTCTACCATGTGATTGCATCTAGTTATTTGGTATAATCCAGAATTCTTGAAGTATTCCTCATATGTGGTTTGAATAACTGTGAATATATCTTCTGGGGCGAGTATTGCTACGACTCTATTAGGTTTAAGTATCTTCTTGAGCAATCTTGCTGGGTTCTCTATGTCGTAGCTTTCCTCTGAGACGATTTTTCTTATTTTGTGCAAGAAGGGGGTAGAAAATTCTATTTTCTGTGGTGATTGTGTTTGAAAAATTATCTGTATGTGAAATTCATTTATGGGTCTATCGGACAACGTTATATTATGATTATTCTTGTCTTGTGGTGTGCAATTGCAATCATGTACGTTAGTGTCCGCTGGAACGCGACTAAGCGCATCGGCCACTACGTTTTGAGAACATTTTGTGTACACAACTTCGTAATCATATTCCAATAGTTGGAGTTTCCAACGAACTAATTTTGAATTGGGTTCTTTGAAATTCATCAGATATGTAAGAGGCCTATGATCTGTGACCAGTTTAAATTGTTGACCGAATGTGTAGGGTCGAAAGTGTTTAGTTGCCCAAATAATGGCCAACATTTCCTTCTTTACTGTTGAGTAGTTTTGTTTTGTATCAGTAAGTGTTCTGCTGGCGAATGCCACTGGTCTGTCATTTCCTACATTTCCTTGAGAAAGTACTGCGCCAATAGCTACATTACTAGCATCCGTTGTCAGGATGAATGGTTTTGAAAATCCAGGGTGTTGTAATACTGGCTCGTTACATAAAAGTGTCATACATGTGTTAAATGTTTTTATATATATATTTTTCTCCGAATATTCCTGAAGCTTTGCTTTTTAACTGCTGGGTTAGGGGTTTTGTGATTTGTGCGAAATCTCTAATGAACTTCCTATAATAGCCCAATAGGCCCAGGAATGATTTAATTTGCTCCTTTGTTTTAGGTATAGAGAAAGCTATAATTGTTTCTAGTTTCTTGGGGTTGGGTTTGATACCCTGTTCGGAAACTACATGTCCTAGGTATTCGATTTCTTTCCTGAGGAATTCAGATTTTTCGGGTTGTAGCTTTAAATTAGCTAGATTTATTTTATCGAAGATTGTTTTGAGGTCGTTGATGTGCTCTTGGAGGGAAGGAGAGAAGACAATTATATCGTCTAAGTATATGAGACAGCTTTTGCCGTTTAATTCGGCTAATATGTTGTCCATAACTCTTTGGAACGTAGCTAGAACATTAGTTAAGCCAAAAGGCATTCTAATGAACTCGAAATGTCCGCCTTCAGCAGAGAATACCGTTTTTTCTGTGTCCTTGGGATCCATCTCAATCTGATGGTAGCCACTAGCTAAGTCTAGGGCTGAAAAGTATTTTGCCCTTTCTATTTTGTCTAATACTTCGTTTATGATGGGCATAGGGTATTTATCTTTGACTGTCTTTTCATTGAGTTTCCTATAATCTACTACAAGTCACCATTTTTTTCCTTAGAGGCGTCCAATTTCTTCGAAACTAAGAATACTGGAGCACTCCATGGAGAATGACTATGTCGAATTTTGTTTTGATCTAACATTTTGGAAATCTGTTGCTGTATTTCTTTACGTTCAATTGGACTGTATCTAAATGGTCGATTATAGATTGGTATATCGTCCGTGGTTTTAATCTTATGTTTTACTAGGTTCGTGAATGTCAATCTCTCTTCGTTGTTAGGGAAGATGCTGGGAAATTTTCGAAGTAATTTGTTTAGTGCTTCTCTTTCTTCTGAATTAAGATGTTCAGTCCGTAGTTTAGTATCGACGTTGAATTTGTTGGTCTTATCTACTCTATTTGTTTCTGACATTAGATTGACTTCAATATGGTCGTTCTCGTTGAACTGTTCTACTTCTAATTGGAAATCTAGACAGAATCTTTGTTCGTCGGTTGAATAGTTGACGATTTCCATATAACTGATGTTGTTATGGGCGTTATTCAAGCCGCCTGAAATAACTAAGTCTTTCTGAATTTATATAGGGTCACACAAAAATGAACCAGTATTTAGCTTGACTGGTAAAGGTATTATTAGTTTCGCTGATTCGTCTATAGTAAATACTTGTGTAGCGTGGTTGTTTTCGGAATGTATTTCGGTTCGGAAGTTTTCGGTTTCTAAAAAAGAGTTTTTAAAGTTTACGTTGGCTTGTAGTTCCTTTAAGATATCCATTCCTATGAGTCCGTCGAAGTAAGAATGGAAATTGAATAGTATTAAGGGAAATTCTCTATTGTCTTTTAATTGTTTAATTAAGCTGATGTTGGTTTTTGTGTACAAGGTGTGTACGTTAAGTACTGTTTTGATTGAAACGGGGGTTTTTAATTTGATCCGATCCGTCTTGCTTACTAAGTCTAGTTTGATAAAAGAGAAGGTTGAGCCTGTGTCGATTAAGAACTTGGAGGTGCATCCCTGGTACAACTCTAATAGAATAAACGGTAGAGCTGAGCCATGTTTGGCTTTATTTATGAACCCCGTGTGCTTGTCGAGGCTGCGTTGCAAAAATTTGCTTGTTCGTCTATGTTATGTAGTGAAGCTTGTTGTCCTTGTTCTGTGTCTTCCTGGATATTGTGGAACGAAGGTCTGTTCCTTTGGGTGTTGTCACTTCTCTGTTTGGATCGTTCGTCATAAGTTTTGTCAGCTTTAGGCATTATAGCCGGAGTGTGACGAGAGTTTGAATTTTGTATGTGGTTGTTGTTTCCGTAAGAATGGATTGAAATGTACTGAGTGTTATTTTGTGAGTATCTGTCTTGTCTGTAGGATCTGTTTCCGTACGGGCGATTAGAGTTGTTGTCCTTGTCTTCAATTTTCGTTTATTCTGCTGCAAGTATATCTGTCTTTCCTTAATAGCCCATTCATAAGTCTCTTTGAGGTCTTGGGGTCTCATGGCTCTAATCGTTGCCCCTAGTGGGCCTCTCATGCCGCTTAAAAATATATTCAAGCAAGTCTTGGCAAAGAGTTCCTTTTTGGTTCTAATCAGTAGTGGCTCGGATTCTTTCGTTTCCGTTAATTTGAATAGAGCTATTTTGATACCGGCTACTTTTTCATAGAAATCTTTAAAGGGTAGTTGCCTTTGTATTAGTCCGTGAAGCTCATACATTAATGCTGGCTCGTCCCTTTTGTCTGAGCAGTGTAAAAGGAGGGCGTCCTTTATTTCGTCCCAGTTAAGGCTAGCTCCTGATGCGTGTAAAGCATCATTTGCTTTCCCTTCGATTTTATTTCTAAGTGATCTCAATAAAAACTGTACGTATGGGGTCTGGTCGGTACCTCTGATGAACAGAAGGATTTCTTCAACGTTAATTATGAAGTCGCTTAGAGTCTTAGTGTTCCCGTTATAGTTAGGGAGGAAGCGGATTGCGTCCGGAATTCTTAGAGACGAAAATACGTTCATTGGGTTGGAATTAACGGCTGCTTGATTGGGTGGGGGAGACATCGTTTCTGACGGCATTGAGAATGAACTGGTTGAAGCTCTGATTAAGTCTTGTTCTATTTCAGTTGTCTGTTCCCTAATGTCTTCTAAACTAACACTACATCTAGTCTTGCTTCTAGTGGCTGGAATCAATTTCCTTACTTTCTGAATATTATTCATCTAATCCAATTTGTGTTAATATAACTTGTTTATTTATGTGTATGTGTGAGACTAACGTGTGTATATATATTCTTATATTAGATAATGTGTGTGTGTGTATGTGTGCATAAGACTTAATTTAATTCTTATTAATTACTCGATGTTGTTGGTGTTTTGGTTCTGGAACGTGAAGTAAGTCTAGTGTCTGAAATAAAAGGTGTGCGAGAGTGTATGTGTTACATGAGTGAATGTTTTTGTATTTACTGTATACTTGTAGACGATCTGTATGCTGCGCCCTGCAGGTGTTCCTTCAAATTAGTGCGCACTGCAGCTAAGGTGAAATGAAACATAAAATCGATAAGTATAACGAATTGTTTTTTGTGTCTTTTTATATTTTGTTTGCCCTTAATAATGTATATTTTGCTATGTATTGCGGTTGTCTTTTTCGTGCTAATGCGCACTGCAATTAACACGAAGTAAAATATATTTTCAGACATTACCATTAATAAGTATTTTCATGTAATTTTATTATTTTTCAATAATTTATTTGTTCAAATTATTATTATTTAGGCTTTAGATGTGTTGCTGTTTGTTTTGCGTGTTGGTTTTGCATGTTCGTTTCCGTTTGACACGAACTGTGACGTATACAAAGGTTTGAACAAACTTGTTCGCGTTGGCCACGACACTGTTCGTAGCGTCAAACAAATGAAACGTCACATAGCTTACAAACCGCATTTAGTTATTTGTTGTGTATTTAATTTAAGTAGTTCGTCCTACTTGTTTGATTCGGCTTGCCCCTCACGCTGGCCAAGGTTTGAACGAACTAGTCCGTTCGCGTTGGCCGTTGTAAGCTTCGTCGAACTGAATCTCACGTCATTTGTAATTCGAGCTTTCCATATTAGTGTGTGTTTAATGTGTCGCGTCACGTATGTTCCATTCGTACTATGCCATGATACCAAGGTATGAATCGAACTTGTTCGTTCGTTGTTGCGTTGGCTCAAGCGGTCGTGTTGAATAAAAACATAGTATGAGTTGCACTTGAACTAGCTCGTTTTACTTGTTGCATATATGTATGCCTTGGATTGATCAATTATATTATTGTTCTGTTACACATTTTAATCTTTCATGTTCGTTGAGAAGTGGGGATTCCTAGTCCGTAGATGCGGCTGCGCCAGTTATAAGTGTGGATCCAGTAGTATCCAATAAAAAGCCTTTGCGTTTATAATTATGTGTTTTTCTTTTAAGTAAAATCAACTTGTCCGGTTTACAATCAAATGTGGAGTGAATGCCTATCTGAGTATGCAAAGCTATGTTGGCTCGGAATCCAGAAGTTGTCGCAGATTCCGAGAATTTGGGTGGGCGAAAGTTGCAGCGTCGGCGGTTTCGCAATAGCTGTCTTGGGAGTTGGCATCTGAGTACATTGTGCTACATTGTATATAGCGTACTCAGCATTTAAACAGGATGTCCAAATGTGTCGAAATGTCTTTAGTGAAGTCGCAGCGGTTTTGGAGAAGGTGAAGTGAGGGGTGCCGAGTAGGTAACTCGCGTAGACTAAGAGAGAAAATTACAAAAAAATCACTGCGGACGGCAGTCCGCGCTAGTGACGAAAGCAGACCCCAAAAACGCACACGTAGTGAAGTTTGCTGGGCTGCAGGCCGCTAGCTATATATACACGCAATATTGGATATAGAGATCGGTGGTTTGGTGGTTTTAATATGACATAATATTATTTCTGATCTACCAGATATTTTTCGAGATATAGCCGTTTGCATATCTTTGTCAAACTTTGCACGTTTGAATGTGGAGCTTCGGTTGGAGCATAAAGCCCCAATTTTTAGATGCAGATAGTTGGTAGAATTGAATACGCGTCGAACGGTACTTCATTCACCCAAATCGGACTATCCATTCCAAAGATAATGGAATGATGATGACGTCATCGATCTGAGATGGAAATCTTGTGTGTTGGTTTGTCTGGACCAATCTTTGAGATATCGGAATGAATTTTCTTGAGCGTGTTTCTTCCAGAAATCTAAGAAACTTTTGTTCCACAATTTTTTTGAAAAACCGCTAGCTTGGCGGGAAAAAGCTAGAATACTTGAAAATTCAATTGAAAACTGCGGCCAAGCCATAGACCCTATGAAAAAAATTTTACATCACCCGAAAGGTTATTAAAATAGCTTTAATATAAGTCTAAACTAATTCTGTAAGATTATTACATGATGTAAAAATTACATAATTGATTTTTTTTGACTTTTTGTGAATTTGAAAAAAATAGAGTCCTTAAGTTTGTATTTTTGATTATTTATTCTAAAGCGTGGAGACATTGCGCAAATTTTGATATATAACACTTGTCAGGCAAAATTCGGGTTGACAAAATATAGCGTTTTCAGATTGGTGCCGTAAAAAAATCCTGTCGAGGTATCAGTTGTTAGATTGGAGCTGGTGGGCCCGTTAGTGCCTAATGAGAGAAAAATTTAATGTTATATAATGCCAATGTTAACTACAGATCGATTGGTACCTCAGTAATCCAAATCCGTTAACTCGTTTAAAAGTTATTATAATATTAAGTCGTATGTTACAGTATCAAAATTTTATGTAAATTTTAGTGTGCTTGCATATTTATGCAATTAATAAGAAAACGGCGCCTACGATTTTGGTATATTTTCAATATACCATAGATAATGAAATTATGCAACTTTTGGTATAAAGGTCATATCTGGGATAATTCGTTTTGCCAAGATATTACATTGGCATTCGGCACTGCGCAGAAAGGTTTTTTAATTACACAAATGCTGCACCTTTTTGCGCAATGTGCGGAATGCCAAACTATTATTTATATTAGAATAGTTTATATATTAAAATTAATATTGTTCGTCACAAAATTTGATATCAGTAATTTTAGGGCGTGAATATGCTGTCGTCACTAGACTTTTACCTCGTGTAGAGGTATTTTTGGGGTAGTGTATTTATGTATTTATTACATTAATTTATATATTTGTAGTAAATACAAATATACATTTAAATCAGTGATGGGCACAACCTTACACGAGTGTGTAGATCAGCTGTTCAAATTTACTAATACACACGCACTCAAGAGCACATAGGAGCGCAACGAACAGAGCGAAACAGTCGCAGCCGGAACGTCAAACGTGAAGCATGTGCGCGCTTTGACTATTTTTCGTGTTTTATGAAAGGATACATTAATTGAACTGATATTAGAAGGACAATATGCCGACGGCATTTTTATACAACCCATTGTTGCATGCATTTAACTTTTTCCCTCAGTGTATTACAAAGTCTACTTGCAAAATCAAGCGACACAGACTCCGCCTTCGTTGAAGACACGTTGTCAGTGTTGCCAATTTGTCCTTTTTTAGGACAGATCTGTCCTTTTTGAAACAGCTTTGTCCGCAAAAATTTTAAAACATCATCTATCCTGAAAAACAGCCTTTTTATTTTATTCTGTCCTTTTATTCATCCTTTCTTCATAAATTTTTTATTTTTTTTAAACATAAACATTTTTGAAAGCGGTGCAACCCTGTCTTGTCTTTGTGTAATCGACATAAAACGTATTGAGCATCGGCTAATTTTGCTAAAAAGTTTCAAGATGCCAAAAGAGATATATAAACAGAAAGAGGTGCCTCAGATTCACCTTGTAGAATGGCAAAATAAAGAAAACACTGTTTCGTTTTGGACTGAGGCTAACACTCCGCAGGCAATAAGCCATTTTGTAATTTAGCTCGCTTTGCTATTAAATTATTGTCCTTGCCATGGTCGAATGCTAAGTTAATTTGGTGAAAACAAAATTGAGGGATAGAATCAATATTGACACGCTAAATTCGATTTTGGCGATTAGGTTAGTTTGATTACTCCACAATTGCATACATATTTAATATAATTTAATATATTTCTTTCTTGTGGGTTTGGATTACGTCGAAGCGGTGCATGTTGTCATGACTATAAAGTGCCTAATAGTTGCCTTCAGCTTATTAGGTCGAATGCAGCATATGCAACAAACGGAACAAAACTTCAATGACGAAATTGACGAAATTTTATTTGAAATAAATTAAAACTAAGAAAACTATGTTGGTCTTTATTTTTTTGTCCTTAAAAAAAATATCTGTCCTTTTTTTTTGTCATTTTTTTGCGATCATCCGTCCTTTTTATGAGTTGAGGCGCTGGCAACACTGCACGTTGTGCACTGATTCAAAGTTACTCTCGCGACAGCCGTGTCTGTGTGAACAGCTGAAGAAAGTCGAGCCCATCACTGATTTAAATTATAAGAAAAACATACGATGAATGTCGTGACTCCATGCAAATATATCGTACAAGCCCCCCTGAACAAAAAATTCAACTTTGTCCACCTGTTGACAAAAAGTCTTCTGTCTGATCTTGCACTCATCTTAAAGCTACGGAAATTACCTATTAAATGTTTTTTTTTAATTTATTGGCGATATCTTGTTTGAATTAAAAGATATGATTTTGGCAAAGTAGATTGAGAAAACGAGCCACTGTGCGTCGCACTATATAACTGCTTATCGATAGTTAAAATAACTATCGATCATCGCACAATTTTTAAATGATCGATAATATCGATTTTACCATCAATGATGTTGCAGCCGTACCCTCTAGCTCACTCTGTCCCTCTTTTGCTACAACATGCAT
This sequence comes from Drosophila histrio, assembly GCA_958299025.2. Lineage (NCBI taxonomy): Eukaryota > Metazoa > Arthropoda > Insecta > Diptera > Drosophilidae > Drosophila > Drosophila histrio. The sequence continues at coordinate 3,425,091 of OY282582.1, forward strand.
CCTATCGCATGTGCCCTCTTTTGCTTTAAAATATCATTTATTGATTGATCATTTGTTTTACTATCTGTGATCTGCTTTATTCTCTTTTGTTTATTTTGATACTTTTTTTCTTTATTTTCATGTTCCATTAAACTGATTCGCTTTGTGCAAATAACTGAAAATTATAATATGAAACTATATTTACAAATCAAATATTTTGACCGCAATCAAATCATTAAAACTAAAATACTCAAAATTATAATAAAATTAATCGATAACAATTAAAAATGTGTACATAAATACATTTATTGTATTTGTACATGTGCATTATTTCAACACCATTTATTTAATCCAATATTTGAACCTTAATATCGTATAAAATTAAACTGACAATATCGAAAACCATACTTCCATAAATTGTGCAACAATCCGGACATAAATTAAACTCCTGTTTAATATCACATTACTAAAATACTAACACACTCATTGATCCATGACACGTTCATTTATCCAACTAACTCAACACACCTCACTCACTACACAATGAAACCACCACGCCACTTGCAAAAATAAAATTAATGGCATGTGTGCATCAAATTGACCAATATACCATCACTGCGCTGTGTCAAATTCTACGGTGTAAAATCTTACAAAACACACTGCAACCCATAATTTAAATTCCGCACTCCACACTTACCCATCGTTCACAATGCTCATTATAAACTAAAAAATTTCGAATTGCTTCAACACAAATATGAACCATTTCAACAAACGTCCGGCCAACCCTGTTCCCGTCACAGATCGGCGCTACCGATACAAAAATAAATCTTTCGGCCATTAACAAACAACTCGAGGAAACCATAAGAGTAGCACGTCAGGTAAAAGAGGCAGAGGACGCTGCGGCTTCAGTTGCTCAATCAGTCAGCTCTCGCGTTTCCCAAGTGTCAATCCCTCTCAAAACCAGTGAGCCCATACAGATAAGTTTTAAAAAAGAGCTACCCACGGTTAATATTGACAGCGAAGCTACTGATCACAAAACTTTGAGCACCAACGATTTACAGTTATCGGAGTCGAAAACTCCAGCAATCGATGAGCTGACAATTGACTCTGCAGAGAATACAGCTGACATAGATGATCGTAACAATAGGTAAGTGGCAATCCCAGTACTGTAAAAAATAAATTAACCATGTACAACACTAAAACCATTAATTTATAATCAATATATCAAAACATATATTTCTAAAAATTTGTTTCAACATATGTATTTCTGAATATTATTTATTATATATTGGGTTGCTAAAAATGCTACGTCGGATATTTATATTTAATTAGGATGAAATTCTTTTTAGACCCTTTACTTTAAAAAAGTAAAACGGGTCTATTAAGTTTGTCAATAAAAAAATGTGCGTAACAGGTCGAAGGAAGTCCGGCAGACCCCATAACGTATATATATTCTTGATCAGCATCACCAGCCGAGTCGATATAGCCATGTCCGTCTGTCTGTATGAGCGCCTAGATCTCAGAGACTATAAGAGACTATAAGACCAAATTTCGTATGTAGGTCGTCTATCCAGCTAAGCAGATAAAGTTTATCTTAAAATTTTGACATGCCCCCTTCCGCCTCCGTAAATCGAAAACAAAATTTTTGAAATCCCATAAAACGAACAAGCCGATCAGTCAGGATACCCTGTGCAGGTCTTCAAAGAAAAGTATTTTCATTATAATGGGATTTAAATATATCGCTGAAGTCGATTTTGCTTGCATCGAGAGAAGGTTGCTTGCGATAGTCTGGCAACACTGGACTGCGGCTGTTGATTGTTTATGTTTAGCGCCACAGCAGATGAATGGCATATTAAACATACATGAACAAACGCGTCTTTTCGTTCATTATATCGTCGGCGCGGCGCAGCGACTGCGCTGCTACTGCGCTGCAACGCATCTGCTGCGCTGCATAAATTTGTTTCTTGAATAACTTCTGAGTTCAATATCCGATCGTACTGAAATTTGTTGCACACATTGAGAGTAGGATACTTATTACGTGTGCCTAGTCTCTAGCTATAAAACTTCCCTTGTTATCAGCTTTTCCGAGTTATGGGCGAATGGGGCGGGGCATCGCGATGAAATTTTCAGGACACATTAAGCCCATGCTTTTTATCATGTGTGCCAAATCTCAAGTCTCTAGCTTAGACATTGCTTATGTTATGGTGACTTTTCTAATTTTAAAACCAACGGGACTTGATATCGAAAATTGAAAATTAACTTGATGGGCGTATGGTATTCAGGAACCTACATTCCAAATTTGAAGTCTCTAGCTCTTATAGTTGCTGAGATCCACGCGTTCATACAGACGGACAGATATACGGACGGACGGACAGACAGACGGACAGGTGGCAATCGACTCGGCTATTGATACTGATCAAGAATATATATACTTTATAGGGTCGGAGATGATTCCTTCTGCCTGTTACATACATTCACACATATTCAATCAACCCTTTTTTGCACACTTTTAATGGGCACAGGCTATACAAATATTAATGCTAGAGTCCGGAATTTTGGCACACAGGACGAATATCAGGGTCCCAACGTATCCGTCGCGATGGGATACTAATCTCGGAAGTGATTCAAAAAAAATCCCATACAATGGTCAATTTTAAAACTGGAGCCTTACATTTTGGCACACAGGACAAACATCGGGGTCCTAATGTATCCTGAAAATTTAATCGCGATCGATAAATACGGAAGTTATTCAAGACTTAATACTGGTCAGTGTCGGTCCAAAGGAAGAAGAGCATATTGACGTTACAACGCGTTATGGGAACTATTAGTGTTACTCTTATTTCCATTTTGAAGAATAAGTAAAATAAGAATAAATAAAAGGGTCTCTCATAGTCGACTTTAGCCTTTCCGACTGGTTATATTTTTCGAAGTTTCAATACCGAAAACTACAGGAATAAGCGAACAGAATCGTTGACTGTGCAACGGGTTGTGGAAATATTATTGCATGCACCCGTGTATTGTCATATCTATTTTTTTTTTTTAATTTTTAAGGCTTCTTCATAATTTTCGCTGCTGATATACAAGTGCCTTATTGATTGAGCTGCTTCTCCTCTTACGAGCTATTTTAATCATATTAATTTCGGTACTGAATTCAGATCGATATTTGTATCTATTATTTTTTTGAACATATCGGTGGTATTTCTATTCGTTTTACTTTAACATTTTGTTCTGATTCCCTGAAAGCCATCTTATTTTGTCAATTTTTGCTTCGTTGAATACTTCGTAAGCGTTGTTTGCCTATGCTCTTTCATTTTTTTGAAGATCTCCGTGAGTTTATCGAACTCTTCTTTGATTTCATTATAATCCTTTTTTATGTTATCTGTGATTTTGTCCAGCATTGTTTATCGATGTTTGTTGCTCGGCTAAATTTTTACGATCGAGTCTCATTTTCTTAAATTTGCTGTAGCATTGTCTCGTTCAATGATTTTTTTTTATCGTGGTTTTGTTGATCTTAGAGATTATTTTCTTTGTTATAGCTAGTCTCTTGTCGAATGACCCTTTTGCGAAATAGTTGCCTTCACAAATGAATTCATTTTGTAGCAACTTCTGATGATGGCTCTTGAACAATTCCTATTGTTCCTGTACTTTTTTTTAATGCTTTGCTGTTATTTATTGAATCTTCTCCAGAGGGAGACTAACAATAAGTTTATCAAATCTCAAAAGAATACGTTAGATAACAGCCATGTTGACTGAATCCGAGATAAAGGGCCCTAATGGATTATTGCTGGGCTGGGAGGTCGTTGCGTTGGAGGCGTATTTGGTTGCACACCAGAGATAAGCACCTTGCAAGATGATTTGGGTGCAAAGATAGTTTGAGGTGGTAGTTCGCATTTTGTTGGACTATCTCATCTTTTACGGGTAGAATGTTTCAATCTCTGAGAAAGTTTTCGTTCCAAACATACCATGGCGCATGGTGATGGTTCTCAGGATTTTGGATTGTTGGCGCTGTATGATGTCAATGTTGCTGCTACTCGCATTTCCCCAAAGCTGCGAGCCGTAGGTCCAGATTGGTTTTAGAGTGGAGATGTAGAGTAGGACCTTGTAGTCCAAGCATAGACGCGATCGAGAATTTAAATTCCAATGGAGGCTACTAGCTTTTTGTTTTAGGTGCATTTTTTTAGCTTCGATGTGTCTCCGCCAGGTAAGTCGCATATCAAGGTGTATGCCAAGATACGTCACTTCATCAGCTTGGGGGATCTGCGTATTGTATAACGTTAGCGGAGGGCAAGTCTGTCTATTAAGAGTTAACGTTACGTGTTTACACTTTTGCTCGTTTATTTTAATACGCCAGTCTGATAGCCACTTCTCCACCACCACCAGATGGTCAGCTAGCTGTGCTGTAGCTTGTATTGGACATCTAGAGCGACTTAAGATAGCGGTATCGTCAGCAAATGTAGATGTTGTCAGTCGCTCGTTTATGGGTATATCCGCCGTGAATAGAACATAAAGGGTTGGCCCCAGTACGCTGCCTTGAGGAACTCCAGCTTCTATACTGTGATCGTCGGATGTAGTAGCGTTGCATCTCACTGCGAAGACTATGTTGTAGAGGTACGACTCAAATAGCTTGTGAGTATGTTCAGGCAGTAGTATTTTGATTTTATGCATTGGACCTTCGAGCCAGACTCAGTCGAATGCTTGAGAGACGTCGAGGAATATCGCACTGCAGTATTCCCGGTTTTCGAATGCAGTACGTATGTTATTCGGTTGACTTGCTCAATAGTTCCATGGTTCTCCCGGAAGCCAAATTGATGTGTGGAATAACATTGTTTGTCCTCAGGTATGGGATTATCCGCGCAAGGAGGCATTTTTGAAGCAGTTTTGACAAGCATGAGAGTAAGCTTATTGGTCGGTACGATGATGGTATTGTGTGGTCTTTCCCATGGTTTCGGTATCATTATAGTGGTCGATTTTTTCCATTTTTTTTTGGAAAGTATCTAAGTCTTGTAATTGCGTGAAAGATCTTACAAACGAGGCAGATAGCGCAGTTTGGAAGTTCAATTATCATTTTTGGAGTTATTAGATCACAACCTGGTGATTTTTTTGGTTTCAGTTGTTCTCTGATGACTTTTGCAATCTCGTTAGGCAGAAACTCAATTGGCTCAGTCTCAGTTTGGTTACGAGTTGGTAATGCGTCCAGTTCAAATGAATTAGTTGCGGGATTTGGCTGGAACACATTTCGTAGGTGAGAAGCAAATGTGTTGGCTCTGTCTTTGTCGCTGCGGGTCCAGCTGCCTGCAGAGTTTCTTATGGGAATGACAGGTTCGGTCGGTGCGCTAAGATTTGGATGAGCCCTCCACAGCGGATTCTTTGTGGTGGTTGGCGATAGTTGCTCTATGTATCGACGTTGAGCGTCTTCTTCATCTTCTTTTAGAGCCTTGGTGAGTCTGCGAGTAGCTTCTTTGAGGCGTTGTTTTGAAGATGGCGATCTGTAGGTCTGCCAAACTCGTCGCAGTCGTCTTTTTTGCAGAACAAGTTCTTCAATTGGCCGATAGGTTTTGTACTGGCTGGACTGCGCATATATCCCTTGCGGTGTTGAGATTTTGGCTGCTGCTACGAGTACAGATTCCAGAGCATCAGCAAAGCAGTCGATGTTCTCTTCGTTGTTGAGCTGCGGGGTTAGCTGAACATGGGAACTAACATATTTCTTGTATTTAAGCCAGTTGGTTCTGTGCGTTGTCAGCCTATGAGGATGCTCTATGATTTGCGGGCGTTGGGGAAGATTTAGTAGCACCGGGGAGTGATCGGATGATAGGTCCGAAAGTGATTCGGCACTTATCAGATTGCGTAGAATGTTCTTTGTGACTGTGAAGTCAATTAGATCTGGTAGCTTCCTGGGGTCTGCTGGCCAATATGTGGGCCTACCAGGGGATACGTAGTCCAGTTTGTTGTTTGGTTTGATGATTGCGTTGTATAACTGCTTTCCTTTGGGGGTCACAAGGCGGGATCCCCAGTGCGTGTGCTTGGCATTGTAGAGTCCTGCTGCTATAAATCGCTCCCCTAGAGTATTGTAGAAGTCCATGAATTGACCCTCAGAGATTGTAAAGCGAGGTGGGCAATAAACAGCGGCAATGGTGAGGTTGCCGTTACCCGATTGTACGTTTATGGATGTAGATTGCAAATAAATTGTTGCAAACCTTTTATGAATTTGGAAGTTGTATTTGCATGTGAGGTGCGTCGATGTGTCGGTCGTCCAGGAATTGAGTTAGTTCAAGTTTGTGCCGTGAAACACCATTGGCATTCCACAGAGATATTCGTAGAGACGCATTTTATTATTTGGACTGTTGAAATGCAAGCATCTGTACTAGTGTGTTTTCATAAATGACATAAAGTCCATCATACTTTGTTGCAGAGAAAAGATTATGGCTTCAATATTGTTTTGTGGCTGCCCCATGGGCCGGTGAGAGTTAACCATACTTGGCTCTACTTCAATAAAATGTGGAATCGCTGTTGTGTGGGTTCAGTTTTCTAGTCCTGTTTTTAAAGCACTTGCAAACGAGGTACCTTTGATAATGTTTGCGGGACCAAATGAACATCTTGCTGCTTTAGCGAAGATGTCAGGTGTAGTTTGGGATGGTATAAATACATTTGGTGTGTTCTGGGAGCGTCTCGTTGTCGCTTTTCGGATTCGGCTTTTTCCTGTGTGATTTTGTTAGCAGGGCAAGGGTCAGAGCCATGAGAGTCTCCGCAAGCTACACAGACTGGCCGAAGAGTGCAGTAGGATCTAGTGTGCCCGTATTCTTGACATTTTTTACATTGCACTGGTCCGTTGCGCTTGTGTGGTTCTTCAACAGTGATCCTGCGATGCAGCAGGAACTGCAGCTTGTAGATTGGATGTACTTCGCTTTTCTTCAATGTTCTATTGTCTGGCTCAAGCTCGACCTTGATGAGTGAGTGCGGCTTCTTATATTTGTAAATAATATTTGTCACCTTCTTGGTGAGAAAACCCTTTTCATGTAGAGCTTCTGTGATTTCGCCAGGCGTTACTTCTGGTTCTATGCCCTTAAGTACCACTTGCAAGCCCTTACTGCTTTTTAGTTGGTATGTGTAATAGTTCTTCTTAGTGTCAGTTCTTCAGTTTTTGTTTGTAGCTTGGTTTCACGAATATTCCCTTTAGTGAGTGAAATAACATGAAACTTGTTATTCCCGACCAGCTCAACAATTTTGTTAACAAGTGTGTTGGAAATCTCCACCCGAATGTATATTGGTGGTGGCTTTTGTTTCTTTGGGACCTCTTGCCCAGTTTCGGGTTGACGAGTCTCAAGATCAGCCAGAATGGAGTATCTATTTGAGTTTAGCGTCTCAGGAGTTTCGCTTACATTATTGGCACGGTTAATTTTTGGTTTGTTTCCATCCTTTGCCTTTTGTGGGCTGAGTTTGCGCTTGATTTGGATGTAGCGATCCATACCAGTCTGCACAGCCGGTCTTGTTTTCTTGTGTTGTTTTGGTTCCATTGTTTGCGTGTTGTTATTATTGCCGGTATTGGCACTTGAGCTTGAAATTGATGATATTGCTGTAATTTGAGCTTGCGCTGCAGAAGAAGAGCAAGAATGTGCTCTCTGGTAGCCGTTTCATTGATCGATGGAGCTTCTACGCTCTTTCATTTGTTCATTGAGCGGTTTAATCGTGGCACTTTTTATAACTATGCACTTGTTTTTTCACAAAAAACAGAATTTTCTTTATATGTAATGCGTCCTTTCGCTATACAATTTGCAATTATTTTACTTTTAAGTTCGTCCACTACTAGAGATTTTCCGGAGCGCGCGCGAAACACTTCCGTTCACTACCAAGGCCAAAACTAATCTAAATCTGCATGTTCTTCCTGCATCAATTCCGCAACACTAAAGTTGTACTCTCTTGTTCCATTCACTGAATTAGTTCATTAGTTCATTTTTTTACTGAACAATCTAATATTTTATTTAAAGCACAGTATCCTGTAGCTCGAAAAAGTTTGAGCGCTCAAAATGCTCGATTTTCTTAATGCCTGCCAGGCAGAAAACAGTGTGACAGCATAACACCAAAATTACCAAAAAAAAAAAAACCTGAAAAGTTGAGTGGTCACACTGTTGCGTCAGCTGTGCACAACAAACAAATAATAAATAATAAATAAAATAAAATAATAAATGCCGTCAAAATGCTTTTTGTCGGTCAAGTCCCAAAATATGGGTCTTTGTTGAACCTCTTGAATTAGCTGCATTTTTTCGTTGTTTTCAAACATTTCAATTCGGCTTTTTTTATATTGCTTGCTTGTTGCCGCCATGACTTCAAAAGTATTTTAACTAGTCGAAAGATGAAAAAGTTTCATCTTCCAACCTGTCAAAAATAAACAACAGCTGTTTATGAAACAGTGTTGTAAATCGCCAGCCACTCTTTGAACGCCAAAAGTTTTGATGTACTGGATACCGACTATCAAAACAGCCTCTCAAAAATATTTTGAGCATACTTTGAGCTCTTTTTTTTATATGGAGTTGATACCTTTCAAACAGAATTTCGTGCTACTGGATACTATGCTTAAGTCTTTCGCTTGTTCTCATTCGATCTCGTTCACTTTCGTTTATTATCTTTCACCGTAGTCATTTGAGACCCTTATCGTTCGAACGTGTTATTTGATCCTCTTTATAATACAATCGTATCTTCTTATACTAAATAAAATTAAATTGATAGCATTAACTAACCAGCAATTAATACTAGCCTACCATCAGAGCCAGCAGTAGATAAGCTTGTTTCTGTTTGTGGCTGGCGCTCCACATTAATTGTTGGATGCCGCAGCTTCAAGTGTCTTTGTAAATTACTGATTGATCCTCCAGTAATACTTATGGCAATGGCAATCTGCCAAGTCTCTGGCTACAAAACTTTTTTCGTTATGAGCTTTTTCTTGATTTGTGGGAGAAGGGGGCGTGGCATCCAAGAATATAAATAAACTTTATCTATCTGTAAATATTAGCAGTGCTGAGAGACCAAGCTTAAGCTTCTAGATATTATCATTTCTCAGATCTTTCGTTCATACGGGCGGACAGACGGACATGGCTATATCGACGCGGCTATTAATTTTGATCAAGAATATATATATTTTATATTAAACAAACAGAGTTGGGACCTAGTGTAATTAGCAAATACAACTCGTAAAATTTTGTCCCCGACATTTTACAATTGCACACTTTAATTAACTTTTTTTAACGCTGAATCCCCCTTTTAAAATACAATCCAACACCACAAAAGTAATCTATTCAAGAGGTTCCTGAGCTTCGGAGGCGCTGGTCTGACTGGCGGTTCAAGCGGTGGCGATGTTAGCGCCGGCGCCTTGCCAAGTGTCAACAGTTTGGGTGGCGGATCTGGTAACTTTTTGTTAGATGCAGTGCGCGTAAGTTAAACTAAAACTAAGACCATTAGTGTTGTAGCAACTATTTTTCGTCGACTTTTCTCAGCTTTTCTCGGGTAGTGTACAGACCCAGCAAGGCGATGAGGCAGCCAATAGCGTAGGCGGGGACAACAGCAGTACCGGAGATAATACGGATGACGGCATCGATACCTCACGCACCCTAGACGGCTACACCGAAGGTATTCCCGGACCTGTGACGCGTCTCGTAGTCCTGGCCAATCGCGGACTTGCTAATCTGGTACAAGACCTGATTTTGGTAAGAAATATAAGTGATCTTAATATTTTAATGCTAAAGCTTAAATATTTAACATATGTTTGCAGCGCGTTGCAGCCACAAGCGAGAAATTTGTTAACTTCAAGGCCAAATTGATAACAGCACTGATCTAGATTAGCACGTCATCCCTGCCCGTGTTAGTCAACTCAACTTAACTGTACAGAGTTAACACACCTTACTGTCCATTTAGAAATACACACCAACACACAAAAACATTTTATACATTATTGTGAATATTTTTTCGAAACTAATCAAAATTAAAGCTCGTAAGAGTAGTAACAAAATTGCATGCCCTCTCTCTTTCCTGTAAATTTTAATCTTAAACGTATGTAAATAATTTTCTATTGACTAAATATGAATGAACTTAACTATATTTCCTGAATCATTCGTAAATTTCGTCCTTTGTTTGTTTAGTTTAAAATTAATTACTGTGGTGTTTTACATACTATTATATTTATACCCTGTGTCCATTAAAAATGAGCAAAAAAAGGAATAGCCGAGTTGGTTGACACCTGTCCATCTGTTCGTCCTTCCGTCTGTATGAATGCGTCGATCTCAGCAACTATAAGAGCTAGAGACCTCACATTAAATACCATATGCAGGTCAAGTTTAATTTAAATTTTCGATATCTAAACCCCGACCACGCAAATCGACCAAAAACTATCACAGCCTCAAATTTTAAGATAACACATCATAACTTAGCAGATAGTTGAAGCATACCAAACGTTGAGCACTATCGCACGCTTTGTTGCGCTTTCGCGCAATGTATTATATCCATTAAAAGCTGAAAGTTTCTGGCGAACGTAAAATTAATATTAGCGATTGCCTATACACATGTTTATTTAGATAACATAGCTTAACTTAATGGTAACGGTAAAGCAAATATTACAAAAATTTTAAATGAATTATTTCATGGCCAGAGCGAGAGCGCATATAATACAATTTTTTGAGCAATATTCTTTCGAGCACTAAATTATAGGAATAATAATTATGGCCGTTACTATAAAAATGTTTGACAATCGTACATTTCGAACGTAGTATTAAAATAATAATACATTTTTGCACTAACAGTCCCAGTCCAGTGTGCCCAGACTATCGTAAGCAAGCTATTCTCGACGCAAGTAACATCGATTTCGAGCGATATATTAAACTATATGTATACATAAGTAATAGCAGTCCCATTTTAATCAAAATATATTTCTTAAAGACTTGCACAGGGACTCGACTGACCGGCTTGTTTTGTATATTAAAACGAAATACACCAGCACACAATTTTCTATCCAGATATATTTTAAATTAACCATTTACATGCGATAAACAGTGAAAACTAATAAAAAATATATGTAGTATGCAACATCAGTTTCTTTTTTCTCATAAAAGCAATTGAATTTAAAGGTCATCAGTTCCAATTTTGACATTATTTAATTTTGTTGAGATTTCCAGATACTTCTAAGTACATTTTTTATGTGACAAAGCTAATTATTAAATCAAACTGTTTTAGTTGAACATTTTTAATTTACGTCTAATCGAAATCTTTTTTAATGGATTTTAGCAAATTAAGTGAGTTTTAAATGTATATAAATAAACTTTATTGTTGAGAGACGGTTTATACATATGTTCGCTAATTTACGTTAAATTTTAATTTTGTTCGCACTATGATTGAAATATATTTACCAAAACACATTTAAAATTTAAGTCATTTTTAAGCGTGGCGTGCAATTTCATCATAAATGTTTCAGGATTTTGGGACAAAAAATTTGATCAGACTTTTCGATGACGGGCGGACGCGAGGTGCATCTTTAACGTTGAAATTTCCAGAACAGAACCTTCGAAACCATAATTTCGCATTATTAGCCTAGACACACAACTTCAGTGGCCTTGCGTTTTCGCCATTATCAAAAATAAATTGTAAAATATAGCAAATGTTTTTTGTTGGTCTCCATGTTTAACAAAATTACTAGCAAGTTTTAAAAGGGAATCCGAACTTTCCAAGAAGCCCAAGTGTAATTCAGTGTGACCAATAGTTTACAAATCAACACAAATCAATCACAGAAGAAAATAATGAATTACTTTTTTCCCAAACATATAAAAACAAACCGAAAAGTCGGGACCCCGACCGCAATATGCCCTGTATTAATTCTGTTGTAATTATTTTTTTTTATTTGTGGGCGAAGAGGGCGAGGGATCATGTTAAACTTTCTGGACACATCGACCAAAATACTCATCATGTGTGTCAAATTTCAAGTCTCTAGCTACAAACCTGCTTTTGTTATAAGCTGTTTATTTATTTGTGGGCGAAGGGGGCGTGGCATCCAAAATTAAAGATAAACTTGATCTGCCTGTAAATATTAGCAGTATTGGGCGATCAAGTTCAAGCTTCTAGTTCTCACCATCTCTGAGATCATTTCCTTTATACGGGCGGACCAGCAGTCGGTTAGGGGTAATTCGCCTTAGGAGGGATGTGTGAATGTACCGCACAATAATTAGCCAGACGTGTTTTTTTCTGCTTTTCAAATTTAATTTTTTGTGCTTTATTTTCTGCATATCAATTAAATTTTGTTTGTAAATTGCACTGTGATAGTTTTTTTTTTTTTTTTTTTAAATATATGACCGGAATTAACGGTTTCCCCATATTTAGGGTCCTAGAAATCAAACTGCATTATTACTATTGTCAGTTATAATGAGGGTTTCAAGCAAACATTGTTCGTGAAGTTTTTGAGCCAGTTTGTTGCTTTTAAGGAAATAACGAATATTTCTTAAGTCTCTTACTTGATTTTTTGACAAAATTTCTTGGTCAAATTGCTTAGAATGTTGCAAGCTTTAAGTTTTAAGAACCTATCAATACCCGAAACTAGCTTTTTGGGTGTCTCTTGGGTCACTATGTTATATGAATTTGAATCTACACCACCATTTTTTCTAATTTTTTTCCAATAATCGGATATTCCCATCCGATACTTATTTAAGGTAATCGAGCGAAAACAGCTCAGAACAATCCCCAACAGTGGGATCAGACTTTCAATACGAAAGAGGTCGAATCGTAGCTTGGATCACCATCGAGGACAAGGCCTTGGTAGCTACGATTGACACCGGAGCCACTCGCAGCTTTGTGAGCGAAGCAATCGCGTGGGAATTGGCGACTATCCACAACTAACGCACCGGGTTCACCCGAATCGGACTGACCGACAGATCCCGAAGAGAAGTGACCCAAGCTATCGTTGAATGCATACGGCTGGGGCAACGCTGCGTAAGCATGCCGCTACTAATCTTGCCCACCGTTCTAGATGACGTCAACTTAGGAATGGACTTTCTCTACGGGATGGAAGCAGGGATTGTGTGTGGCCAAGCTCAACTTTCGGTCCACAGTCGGACCTGCCGCTCATTGGTGCAGGATGATACAACGGGTTGCCGAAAACTTGTGAATCAAGCCTGCTCCAATCGATCCGGAGCAAGCATAGATAGCACGATTCCTGCAGGAGGACCTAGCCAAATTCGAGGGACACACCGGGACCCTGGGTATCGCTGAGCACGTCATCGTCTTTATGGACAGGAGCTACTACCCCAAGAACCCGGCAATGTAGAAGATCATCGATGACCAAGTCGACGAACTCTTGAAGGACGATCGGATCGAGCCATAAAGGAGTCCTCACAGCGCACCGATAGTTCTTGTTGGAAAATAGACTGGAGACGTACGCATGTGCGTGGACTACCGACAACTAAGCACCAGATCATTGTGTGATGCGTACCCGATGCCACGCATAGACCATATCCTGGAAAAGCTTCGAAACGCTAAGTTCATCTCGACATTGGATCTCAAAAGTGAATATAGGCAGATACCAATGGCACAAGCGAGTCGCGAGTCGCGAGTGCACGGCATTTACCGTCCTATGCCGGGGATTATACCAATTAAAGGTAATGCCGTTCAGACTACATTCGGCACCCGCAACGTTCCAGCGCGCTCTAGATGGAGTCATCGGACCAGATATAGAGCCGCACGCGTTTGCGTATCTGGACGACATCATCGACGTGAGAGCTTCTTTCGAGGATCATGTCCGGAATCTACGCGAAGTTTCAAAAGGTTGAGGACAAGTGCAGCTTCTTCCAGAAGAACCTCGAGTATCTAGGACATCTGGTTAGCGAAGCTGGGATCCACACCGACCCATCCAAGATCGAGGCCATCAAGGACTACGTCGCTACCTAGGTAATACCCGGACGGGTATCGCCGATTTATGCCGAATTTTACAAGCAGCCGATGTCTTCCCTGCTCCGGAAGAGACAGAAATGGTCATGGGAGCAAAGTCAACAGCAAGCTTTCGAGGACCTCAAGGCCAGACTCACCGAAGAACCCGTCTTAGTCTGTCTCGACTTCAACGAGCGTTTATCTCTGCAGACGGGTGCCAGCGACTATGCTCTCGGCGCAGTACTAACCCAAAGGATCGAGGGGACGGAGAAGGCCATCGCCTACGCGAGACGACGCACAGTGGCTCACTCACAAGACTCACGCAAAAAAGAAATAGGTCATTTCTCGCCATGGAAAATCCTTAAATGCAGTTTGATAGAAAATTGTCCAAAATTTATAAATCCGTTTAGTTTTTTTAATTAGGGCAAACGGTTTTGGCAGTAGAGCCCATCAAATAAGAACAAAAATCTCGCTTTTTTTTATAAAAAATGGTTTTTTATGAAAATTTTTTCATTTTTGCTTCAATGAATTTTCAGTTATAACCCTTTTTCGTACTCAATTTCCGCGTTTACCAAACCGAATTACCTAAGTTTGTAGATTTTAAAGGACTGCACATGTTTAATCTTTTGTGCTACCTAAGTTAGTAATTAATAATAGGGATTAAGGGTATATATTCAACAATTTAGGTGCATTGTATCACAGTCTTCTTTTGGCAACCATCACGATATTAAACAAAATCAGTGCTGATTAGTATTATTTGATATAAATCAAAATGTCTTTCAAAATTCGAGATGTATTTCAGATGTTTATTGATGCTCCAAGATAAGAAGAGTTTATATTGACCGTTATGACTACAATAGACTTTGCAAAGGAAAATATGGCGGAGGTCGACAAGATCAAAAGCAAACTTCATCAAATTTTGGTACACGGAGGAGATCTCAATGAAAACCAATGTCTATCAATAGGGGAATTATCAGAAGAAGTCCAGAAATCTATAAACAAGGAGTACAAGAAATATAGGTACTCGAATACTTGCAAGGTGACACGGTAGAGACAAAATGAAGACTATTTTAATACGTTATCAGTTTCTTTAGATTTACTGATATCAACAAAAAGATTTGTGAGAAGTCGCAATGAACTGCAAGAGTTTTATACTAAAAAAATGGAAGATTTAATGTACATAGGTTACGAACTTGAAGACAAGGCTGAGGAAAATTAAATAAATAAGAACATTAGTTGAATGCTTTTATTGTTATTAATTTATATAAATATAAATTAAACCAAATATATAATATGAAAGTTTAATTGAAATTTCCTTTTGTTTTTACGGGAGTTTATACGATATATTTGTATTGGAAAAATGACATCCATCAAATATGTTCTCTCTAGTGTATATATGTATTTAAAACATTTATTTATATATAATTATGTATATAAAATCACAAATTTACACAAGATTAGAAAAAAAGCATACGATGAATGTCGCGTTTCACGAAAACCATCGTATAAACACAAAATCATACTTTGAACACCTACTGACAAATTGTCTGTCGTCCGATTTTTAATACCTTGAACTCATTTAAAAGCTATAGGAATTCTCTATTAAATGCTTTTTTTTGGTGATATTTTACTTGGATCAAAAGATATGATTTTTGCAAAGTAGACTGAGAAAACGAGCCACTGTGCGACGCCTCACACCGGCCGAGGAGAACTATTCCACCACGGGAAAATAGTGCCTTGCCATCGTGTGCGTTTCAAAAGAACACCGACTGCGAGTTCTCACAGAGTGTCACGACCAGCCGATTGCGGGATACCAAGGAATCCGGAAGACGATCAACCGAGTCACGCAAAGGTACCACTGGCCAGGACTGTTCCGCGAATTGGCAAGGTATGTTCGTAACTGCGAGACTGGCCAAAAATACAAGGTGAGCCAGTTACATACGCGGGTCGTTTAGGAGCCATTTGAAGTACTATGCGCTTCCAGAACAAAGTAATGTCATACCGTCCTACTGATATTCTTTGACCACTTTAGCAAATGAGTCCAACAGGTCCCGCTTCGGAATGATACAATCGCTCAGCTAGTACGATCGATCAGGGAACGCATTTTGGCCCGCTTTGGCGTGCCCAAAAATTTCGTTTGCGATAACGGGACGCAGTTCACCAGTCGCAACCTTCAGGCTTTTTGCACACAGCTCGGGATGGCTCTAACACGCCGCAGCGTACACCCCGCATCAGAACCCCACCGAGCACGCTAATATAACTTTCAATACGATGATCGCTCAATATCTGGACGGAGAGTGGCTGGGATTCTTTGCTGTCAAAAACTAGCTTGGTCATCAACTACAGCCCGTAGGACAACAGTGGATTCAGTCCCGTCTATTTGGTACAAGGAAGAGAGCCACACCTTCCCCATATGTTATATCATGAGGTGACCCCTAGTCTCGGAGCCACGTAAACCCTACGACAAGCCAGACATCTAAGATAACTTCAATGTGGCAAAGGAGAATATGCACCGCACTACTGCCGAACAAGGAAGGCACTACATCATGCGACATGCCTTAGAGGACTTGGTGCTGTCTCGTTAGCACCACTTTTCCAAAGCGGTCGACGGATTCACAGTCAAGCTCG
The DNA here is from genome assembly GCA_958299025.2 of Drosophila histrio. Classification (NCBI taxonomy): domain Eukaryota; kingdom Metazoa; phylum Arthropoda; class Insecta; order Diptera; family Drosophilidae; genus Drosophila; species Drosophila histrio. Next base: position 3,441,585 of record OY282582.1, read on the forward strand.
CGCCACGGTATGATGGACCATACAGGGTGATCAAGTTCACGTTTTTTAACAACGTGAGGATTCAGCATACCCAGAGAAAGAAGCGACGGATGGCAGGGCTGACCGATTACAAGGCGTTTCACAACAACCAAGCTAAGGAGGAGAACGACGAAGCAGACAAGGCTCTACGGACCAACGACAGCTTGTGTCTGAACACCTCGTAATAGATTTTAGCCGACCCGTAACGAGTAACATTAAGATTAGGAATTTTGTAAACCGCACTCTATGTAGGATAAGTAATAGGTTGTAATATTAAGACATCGTTTTATTTAGCATGCCGTCAAGGATCCGGAGCCGCAAATCGCGGCCGCCGGTCACATCAACATCATCCCGAGTACGACAAGGACCAATCGCCGAGGCCGAACCGGTCGCCAGAAATCCACATAACGACCGATCCTTGTCGTCCCCCATCACAAATGAAGGTCGAGGTTGAGCCCGACCCCAACACCGATTTCACCTGGCGAACGCCGCTGGCATGTACCACCATTTGGTGGGAAGTCGGCATAGTACGCAGCACCCCGACTTCTCCGGTATCAGCTCGGACGAAGATGGCAGAGCTACGCCTCGCCGACCCAAAGCTGTGCCTCCAGATACCACGGAGCCTTCCTCCTCGACCGAAGCACAATGCCGATGGCCATCGGACCACCCGAATAGAGAATTTTCACTCCCGATTATCGCGATGCTGCAAGCGTGAGTAGCGCAACTCAAAGGGCGCAACGCACGCTTCAAACTGTCAGCCGGAGGTCGGAACTACTCCATCAAAATTGCGAAATAGTCTGAGGACGCGCAACTAATTTTGTCGCGTGACAGTCGACCAGGATCTCCGGAAGCGAACAGACGCGTGTAACACATCGATCGGTAACCACGAAGATTTTGAAGTGTCAAGTGAGCCACGTGCCGAGGCAACAACGACACCGCGAGTGCATAACAAAAACAAGCAAGGAAGAATTCAACAGGGAAAAGCCAAGTCGGAAAGCAGCGACGCCGATGGAACAACGCAGCTAACGCCGATTAGAAAATTCACCCACAACCGGCAGCAAGGTGAGCAAGTAGCAGAGTGCGGTATAGGAAGTTTTTATAAAAGCGATCAAGGAATAAAAATAAAAGTTACACGTGTCTAGCGAAATCTCAAGTCAGTTGATTTACTTATTTATGAAAGAAGAGAGCCTGTGCAAAGTCCATCTTATTTAGTGCCCGAGAGTGTTGTTTTTCTGCGCCACAACTGCAAAAGAGTACACCCTAGCTGTGTTCGGAGCCAAGGGACCACGTGTACGGACCGCCTAGTTTTGTGTAAATCAAAAATATATATTCCAAAGAAAAGAAATATGGGAACGTACACCAGGAGAAAGGGACGCAACGGGTTATGTAATGGTACATTAGCAGAGCATCTCCGGAGCAGCTGCAGACCATCGTCGAGGTGCAGCCAGAACAAAAGCAGCAGAACGAGAGCAGTAGAGCAAGATAAAACGCATAGGAGTCGTCGAGGTACAGTTAGAGCGAAAGCAGAAGAGCAAGAGAAAACGCATAGGCATCGTCGATGTACAGTCGAGCCAAAACTAGGCAGCAAAAACAAGCATAGTTTCACTATACGCACAATGAAGCTCTAGTACTGAGTAGTCGTCAGCAAAAAGAGATAGAGAGTGAGAGTGCGCGTAGTCGTGCCGCCGCCGATGCATCGACGAATGCAAGCACTATAAAGCACACGGGCAGCGAATATGGGGGACTGTAATTAACCGGCATGGCAAGGAGCAGCAAGTCAACGCAACTCAAGGATTATCAGTACAGAGGACTACAACGCAAGGATGACTAAAAAGGACTACAACGCAAGGATGACTAGACGTGTTTATCTCTGATCCGTGACTTTATTGTTTTCTATTGAGTATTCCCTTAAATTCTTAACTAATTTGTGTCATATTGTGTTGTGATGATATTCGGTGTGTATTACAAACTAATTTTGTGTTATATAATATTATAACTAAAAGTTACTAGATGACGCCTCTGTGCCTAATGCGAATCCTTTGTTACCCTCATCTGCCTATCTAAACTGATAAAAATAATCTTATTCTTTTAAATACTCCTGCTCCTTCCCGGAGCAAATCTGTAACTACTTCGTCTATTAGTGACTCCCCTCCAACTTTATCAGTACCTCCTATCGAAAATAAGACTGTTAAGCCTCTTTCAGCTGTTCCACCTAGTCTCTCAGCTTGCCCCTAAAACTTCGGTTGATGATGTTAAAGCCTACATTCAAGCCAAATTAAAAACCTAATGGTAGTGGCAGTGGAAAAATTTAAATTTACTTACACAAGGAAGTTCTCCGCTTTTAAGATTAGTGTTTCGCCAGATATATTCACTTCTATATGTTGTGATTCATTTTGGCCGTCGGATCTAATAGTTAAAAAGTATGTATATACCAAAATAAAATCGGCCTCCGATTACACTGCCTCGAAGTTCTACTTTTGCTTTATCTTCCAATGTTGTGCCAAAAAATTAAATTCTTCTCTTCTTTTATCCTATCAGAATGTTAGAGCTCTTAATACTAAACTCTCTAAATTATATGTTGATAGATTATCATTTGATTCTAGCATAATTCAATTAATATCAAACTGATATCTCCTTATACCCTGAGCACCTATCTGCTATTCGTTCTATTTCCTCAATGCTATCTGATAATGATTATTTGTTTGTATTTGGAGACTTTAATTTGCCGGAAGTGGTGTAGTCCGATTCACCGAATGATCTGGTACCGTCTAGCTTTCATGATTTCATGAATTCACTTTTTGAACAGTCTCTGTCAAGGTGGGAAACTGTAACGGCCGTATTCTTGATCTTATATTTATATCTGATCCGTTGTGTTGTACCGTATCACGCATTAACACACTAGTTCTTCCTGAAGATCCCTATCATCCCACTTAGACTTAGTTATGGAAATGCATAGAGAGCCTTTTGCTTTTACTAATGATGCGGTTAGACCCCGTTTCCGCAAAGCCGATTTTGTAAGATTAAATTCCTTAATTCTATCAACTAACTGTACTCTTGTACAAATATCAACATTGCAACCTCAGTTTTCTATGATGTCATGAATTCTCTTTTCGATCAGTGTGTTCTTCGTGAGCTTCCTAGGCGAACAAGTAGTCCTCCTTGGTTCTCGCGAGAGTTAACTAGGTTGAAGAATACGAAGTCACGATATTACAAGAGGTTAAAGAGATTGGGGAATCTTTCTGATTTTTTCCGTTATACTTTAGCCAGATCAAATTTTATAAAGTAAATTAGCGTTGTTATAACAATTATTTGTCTCGCTGTAGATTACAATTTGCTCAAAATCCTAGACAGTTCTATAACTTTGTGAAAATGAAACGCAAATCTTCTTCGTTGCCTTCATCTATTTCTTTTGAGGGAAGGAAAGCAAATACTGATCATGCTGCAACCGATCTGATTGCAGAATTCTTTCAGTCCACTTATTCTTCGTCTAACTTTGCAGCTAATTCGCCATACTCTTATACATTACAAAAGTCTAACTGCATTTTCGGGCCTGTGATCACAGAAAGTTCGTTACTTAACGAATTTAATTTAATCAAACCTGTCATTACCCCGGGCCCTGACGGAGTGCCGGGATGTGTACTTGGATACTGGATCTCTATGTGGACCATTACATTCGTTATTTGTGTTGTCTGTGAACTCTTGTTCTTTCCCATCATTTTGGAAGGAATCATTTAAAATTCCTCTTCACAAACATGGATTAAAGTCTCATGTTATAAACTTTAGGGGTACTTCTAAATTGTCTGCAATGCCTAATGTGTTTGAGAAACTGATAACGTCTCAACTGAAGCACTTATGTAGTTCTATTATCTCACCATACCAACATGGTTTTGTGAAATCAAGATCTACTACCACTAAATTACTTGAATTTTCTTCTCTTATGATCAAAGGCTTTACAAATAAAATGCAGACTAATGTCAATTACACGGACTTCAGCAAGGCTTTTGATTCTGTAAATCGCTCTCTCTTACTACATAAACTAAACAATATCGGATTTTCTCATATCCTCCTCTCATGGATCTCCGAATACCTTAATTCTAGAGCACAAAAAGTAGTTTTTAGATCCTCTCTTTCTAAACCCGTATTCGTAACATCTGGCGTACCTCAGGGTAGTCATCTTGGTCCTCCACTCCCGTGTGTTAATGTTCGCCGATGATGTGATGCTTTGCCTATCGTATAGTGACATCAACGCGCATTCTTGATTACAAGCAGATCTTAACTCTTTTTCGCTTGATGTAAATATAACTTGTTACAATTAAACTGCTCTAAATGTTAGGCTATGTCATATTGTAGGGGCTGGGCTCATCTCATTAATGACACGATCCACCTCATGACGCTTGAGAGATTATGTCACGTAAAGGATTTAGGAGTTTATCTTGATAACAAATTTAAGTTCGATCTTCATATTGAGTATATTGTCAATAAGGCTACTCAGGTTCTTGGTTTCATTAAGCGGTGGTCTAAAGAATTTGACGAACTTTATGCGACAAAACTACTTTATACCTCTCTTGTTCGACCTATTGTGGAATACAGATCTTGTGTGGCCTTCACAATAATCGGTACACCAAGACAGAATTGAGTCTGTGTAAAAGAAGTTCTTACTTTTTGCGCTTCGTGGCTTTAACTGGGTTTCAGGAATTGATTTGCCATCTTACTCCAGTAGACTTCTATTGATAAACCTTCTATCTCCAGCTAACCGACGCATTATGCTGGGTGTGGTCTTCTTAGTAAAATTAATTAATGGTGACATTGAATCCTCTGTTTTATTAAGCAAAATTAATTTCTCTGTTCCTTCTAGACCTACACGTAACTTTAACCCACTATCTTTAACGCGTGTACTACTAATTACTCTTTGCATGAACCCTTTAGAATTCTTTGCGTTGACTACAATAGACCTTGTCGAGTTTTCGTCTCAGATGCCTCGTTTCCTACTATTAAAAACCATACTTTAAACTTTTTAATATCTAATTCTACATAACAATTTTACTTTTCCCTCATTGTTCTGATTGATTTTTTTTCTGGGTTTTCCCCAATCCTTGCAACAAATGTTGGATCAATTAGATAATTGTTTCAATATCTCAGACTTAACTTAAATTAAATTAATAATGCTTCTCATATTTTCTATACTAGTTTTAAATTGCATATAATATAATTTTATTGTTAACTTCTTATTATATTGTCGATTGTCTTGACTTGACGTTAAATAAATAAATTAATTAATTTCTACGAAGAACTACAACGCAAGAATCATCAGTACGAAGCACCACAACACAGGGATAACTACGAAGAACCACTACGACGGATCATTCCTACGAATGAATTTCTCGCGCAGAGGAAATATTTACAAGGAGGGAGTGCCACGAAAGCTCGGCTATTCTACAGGAGTTCGGACAGGATGCGGAAGGCACCATGGAGGAGATGCGAAGCCGGTTAGCAGCTTTCGCGAGTCAACCTAACCTATCGATCTATTTCTATATTTATTTCGAAAGCGAACTAGAAGAAAAGGAGACATGCCTTCTTTTTCCCATCATTTGTGCTCTTGCTGCCCAGCATCGTTAGCATGGAGCGGATCCATATAGGTTTTACTCAACCTCCGACCCCCGCAACAATATCACACGCTTCAGCACGCTATGATCGAGCACTTGTGCACAGCGTCACTGCTGTGGTGCGGTCATAGCCATCGTATATGAGCTTATTCGCACTCACGTAGTGTTACTGTATCTTGACCAATATTTTCAGAATTGTCACTCAATTCATATTCCAGATAATCAATTAACCAATCCGACACATCATTGCTTGGTAAAGCTCTTAAATATTCGTGCGCTTACAAGTCAACGACTCTAATAGGTATCGGTCTCCCTCAAGGATGTGAGTTACCACGAACGATCCCCTAAATTTGGGATCCAACTTTGTTTGATTTATTCCTTCAGCTTTGAGTAGGACATGATCACCAACCTTATGTCTTACAATTTTTGGATTGTTTCTGTCAAACCTAGTTGTATCACATTTGTCTTTTATATTGATGTTGTTAGTGGCTTGTATTCTTATCAAGTCTCTATAAATTTGGCTCTCACTCCCAATTGTCATCATACCTAAAGGTTTTGCGCCCCCCATTAACAATTCTAACGGACTATATTTTGTTACACGATTTGTCGTGCTGTTAATTGCCAGCTAAATATATCATTTAAAGCATCCTGCCAAGATCGCTTAGCAGTCTCTACCGCAGTCAAAATACTCTCCATAGTACTCATAAGACGCTCTACTTAGCCATTGGCTCGACTGGCGCCTGTCGCAATGCGATGTAATGCAATTTGTTGAGTAGACCAGAATTCCTTAAATGTGGTACTAGCAAAATATCTGCCGGTACTCCAAGTAGTGAAATGGATTCCTTGACAGCTTTGATGCAATTGTCTGCATCAAGGTTTAGTGTATGATGCAGATGTAAAAATTTTGTAAAAGAATCAATTTGTACTATTACATATTTTTTATGTCATTTTTGACACTTAATTTTCCACTTACGTCAATATGCACGGTGTGCCAGGGTATGTCAACCTTGGAAATAGGGTGCATTTCAATTTGTGCTGATGGTGGTTTCGCCACCTTGCAGGTGACGCAATTTTCCACAAGCTTCCTTACATATTTAGGAATTTTGTCAAACCAGGAGTTGCTATACATTTTGTCAAAGGTTTTCAGAAATAAACTTTTCAAATGCCTTATTACTTCATGTACGTTGTTAATAACAGATCTCCTGAAAGCTCTAGGTATTACAGGTACATTTTTTTGTATCTTGCGATACAACATTCCTGATCTTAATTCGTAGGTTAGGTTAGGTTAGGTTTAATTGGAATGCTCAACAGAGTGTTGAGTTCACCCAGAGGCCATTCGTCCCATTGTGATGTCCGTTACCTGTGGGAGTAGAAAAAGGATTGTTGGAGGGTTGAAGGGAGTTGGAAAGGGAGTTTGGGTTGTCCTGGTCCCGAAAACCCTAATTGGTCCCGTTTGGCGGGATTCGCCTTTGGAACCAACCAGTGGAGTCCAGGAAGAGTACCAGATCCTCCAGTCGCAGTTTTGCAAGACTGCTCAGTTCCTCGAAAAAGGGTTCCCCGAGACAACGGGTTCTCCTTCTAAGAAGTGCTGGACAGTCACACAGAAGGTGTTGGATGCTCTCCTCTTCCTCTTCATTCCCGCAGCTGCGACAGAAGTCTTGTGATGGTACACCATACCTTAATGCCATTCGGCCAATGGGACAGTGACCCGTCAAGACTCCTATCAACACCCTTATCCTGTTCTTGCTAAAGTGTAGGAGTTCAGATGATCGCTTTGGGTTGCGGTCTGGCCAGAGTGCTTTGGATATGTTGCAACTGCTTCTCTGCCGCAGTCCTCGCCGTTCTTGCTAGTTCGGAGAGGACGTACTGAAGGGGTCTTTGTACATCAGTCACCGCACTACCTACCGGTAGTGCTGATCCTTGCCTTGCACATTCTTCAGCCCTCTCGTTTCCTGGTACACCGGAGTGCCCAGGTACCCAGACAAGTCTGATTGAATGGTGGCAACGGTTCAGCGCTGTGACTGTGTTTCGAATGAGTTTGCTCTTGGTGGTGTTTGAGGACAGAGCCTTGAGGGCTGCCTGACTGTCGACGTTAATAGATATGTTCCTTGAAGGTTCCTCCAAGGTGGATATCAGTTTGGTCGACTGCCAGACAGCATAGATCTGCGCCTGGAAAACACTGCACCAGTCCGGAAGACGGTATGAAAGATTCGCAGCATGGTATATAGAGTACATAACTGCTCCAGTGCCTTCATCCGTTTTCGAACCATCCGTGTAGATTGACAGCTCGTTCCCACATAGAGGGGCTTCTTGCTGCCAGTCGGTCCGTGATGGGAACACAATGTTCAACCTGTCTTCCCACTTGTTTTCAGGAACGCAATAGTCCTCCTTGTGTGGCCCAGCATTGCTTTCTATTGAGCGTAGAATGGCGCTGTGACCTACCGCACATGGGCTAAGGAGGTTCAGAGCTCTAAGCCTGACCGCACTCCTGGCTGCCGCGTACTTCAGGAAGATGTCTATTGGTTACATATCTAACATGACGGGAGTGGAACGTATACATCCCGTTACACCCAAGCAAGCCAGTCCTTGCACTTTTTTGAGATTATCTAGGTGAGATTTGGTGCATGCCGTTTCCCACCATACCAATGCTCCATAAGTAAGTATGGGTCTGACAACAGCCGTATAAAACCAGTGGATATTATACGGTTGTAGCCCCCATATTTTCCCAAAAGTCTTATTACACACAAAGAAGGCTTGTAGTGCCTTTTTCATCCTCTCCTCCGAGTTTCTCTTCCAAGAGAGTTTCGAGTCGAGAATTACTCCTAGGTACTTTGCCTGCTTTGCCAGTCCCTCCTAGTGTAGGAAGTCTAAAGCTCGGTATCTTGTATTTTCTAGTAAACAGGACCAGCTCGGTCTTTTGTGGGTTTGCCCCAAGACCATTCTGCTCTGCCCACCTTAGAGTAAAGCCGAGTGAATTTTCCATCAGTTCACTGATTGTTGGCAAGAACTTGCCATTGACTAGTAAAGTCAGGTCTTCAGCGTAGGCCGTTACTCTGCATTCTCTATTTTTCAGTTTTAGAAGAAGGTCGTTGAGAACGAAATTCCACAATAGAGGAGATATAACTCCTCCTTGAGGCGTTCCCCTCTTGGCCAACTTTCTAATTTTCGAAGTGCAAAGATGGGAGTTGATCACTCTGCAGCTGAGCATATTGCTGAGCCAATGATGTATCATCGGATGAGAGCCAATTTTGGCAAGTGCTGCCGTTATTGACTCGATCCTGACACTGTTGAAGGCTCCTTCTATATCGAGGAATGCCATCAGCGCAAACTCCTTTCTATGCAAGGTGTTTTCAATATTACTGACTACCTCATGTAGTGCTGTCTCAACGGATCTACCTTTGAGATAGGCATGCTGAGAGCTGCTGAATACATATGGAGTCAGCTTCGTTCTTAGATATAGATCCAGAAGTCGTTCTAACGTTTTTAATAAAAACGATGATAGACTAATTGGTCTATAGTCCTTCGCTGAGCAGTGGTTTATCTTTCCTGCTTTGGGAATGAATGCCACTCTCACTTCTCTCCAGATACGTGGGATGTATCCTATAGAGAGGCATCCTCTGAAGATTCACAATAACCATGGCAAGAGGTCATGATACGCAGCTTGCAACATAGCCGGTCTAACGCCATCCGGTCCTGCAGATTTGTAGGGTTGAAATGACTTGATAGCCCAGATTATCTTCTCTTCATTGATAATTTCCTCTATAACGGCTCCACTTTCCACGTACACCCCTCCTCAGGCTCTTCACTGATAGTGGAGGCGGTGATCCCGCCCCCGTCATCCGCTTCCAAGCAACCCGGGAAGTGGGTGTTCATGAGAAGTTCCAAAGACTCATGACTGTTTCTCGCGAAATTGCCGTCCAGGTCGCATAGGAGACCTGGTTTAGCGGGGTCCTTAGCCAGTAGCCTTCGAAGTCTGGACGATTCAGTGGTACTGCTCAGATCATCGCAGAAAGCAGCCCATGAGTCTCTTTTGGCCTTCCTACAGAGTCTTTTAAAGGTCTTGAAAATCACTTGATAGGTGTCCCAATCATCCTGACAATTTCTCGCCTTAGCCTTGTTATTTCGCCTCCTTGTCTCCTTCCTGGCTTGACCTAGCTCCTGTGTCCACCACACGCTGCGATTGGACATTGGAGGTCGGCTAATGGGGCAGGATACAAGAAAGGCTTTACAGAGCGCCTCGGTTATGGTTCGGGTCGATTTCTCCAGAGTGCCAGTGTGTCTCATTTGTCCCACTGGGTGTGACAGTAGAGACTCCCTGACATACTTAACAAACTTACCCCAGTCCGTTCGTTTCGGGTTTCTGAATGGCGTTTTTTCCGTCTACCCTCTCCCTGTCCATGAACCGTAGTAGGTCAGCCGAGGGAACCCCAGAATGATGCAGATTAATCTGCACCAGGGATGTATGCTCTGATGCATCCTAGACCCAACTTCAACTGGCCTTGCTTCTTCTGGATTTGGCTCCTGGACTCTGCACCAATGCTGATCCAGAGATCCTTGCCGTTTCCCTTGTCGCGGGCTAGCCCTCGCCTGATCGTCCAGTCCCCGGTAACGCAATCCTCGTTCTGGCGCTTGATCATGTTAAGGATGGTTCGATCCTCCATTATCGGAGGTAAGATACAAACCTTAATGATCGTTCGCTCAGGGACGAGATCCTTGGAAACGACGTCAATCTTCGCACCAGGCCAAAGTTCACCAAAACTTTGGATTGTGTCTTTGAGAAACCGCAAGGATTCCTCGTTGGCACAAGCCACTGCCTTAGCGCCCTTATACCACTTGATGCCATCAAACTCGGCCAGGAACGAATTCTCTGGTCGGGACATGGCATCATGTAGGGCCTGGTTTATGGTCTCACGTTGTATTCGTGCTTTTTCTTCAGCTTCCTCTCCTTCGCGTTCAGCGACTCTGGATTGCGGCCTTCAAGTCCCCTAAGGAACTTGAGTGAGGCCTTGTACCCTGAGCGCTGTTTGCGTCGGAGGTCCTCCATCTCGACGTTGCTTCACGGCGCGACCGTGACAGCTTTAGTGACCTCATCGTGCCTCCTGTTCTGTGGCTCGTCCTCCAACGGCATACGAGCAAGCGCGAGCGCTAGCTCGTGGTCCGTTATGGTCGGGCCTGTAAACAGGAATTCCGATTTGGTGGCCACTGGCTCCAGATCAATGCCTTCCTGCCGTCGAAGCAGACTTTCGCCCGCTGCAATGTGACCGCTGGCGACACGCAGAGAGGATTGCTCCTCACCGTGCCCGCCGTTTGAGCTGACATCACAGCCTGAGTTGCGTTCTCATCTTCCATCTAGGGGGGGGGGGGGGGTGGTTAATTTTATTCTTGGGAACCACCCCATAGCGTTTTAGGCCTATCCGCCAGGTACCTCTAAACCATGGTAGCGTTCAGTACACTCCATCGATTAGTTTCGTAAGTCCTTGCCATGTTCTCTCCCAATTCATTTTTGCACAATTTATAAATTATGGAAGTAACGTCAGTACTTCCAACGACAAGCCAGACATCTAAGATATCTTCAAAGTGGCAAAGGAGAATATGCACCGCACTACTGCCAAACAAGGAAGGCACTACATCATGCGACATGCCTTAGAGGACTTGGTGCTGTCTCGTTAGCACCACTTTTCCAAAGCGGTCGACGGATTCACAGTCAAGCTCGCGCCACGGTATGATGGACCATACAGGGTGATCAAGTTCACGTTTTTTAACAACGTGAGGATTCAGCATACCCAGAGAAAGAAGCGACGGATGGCAGGGCTGACCGATTACAAGGCGTTTCACAACAACTAAGCTAAGGAGGAGAACGACGAAGCAGACAAGGCTCTACGGACCAACGACAGCTTGTGTCTGAACACCTCGTAATAGATTTTAGCCGACCCGTAACGAGTAACATTAAGATTAGGAATTTTGTAAACCGCACTCTATGTAGGATAAGTAATAGGTTGTAATATTAAGACATCGTTTTATTTAGCATGCCGTCAAGGATCCGGAGCCGCAAATCGCGGCCGCCGGTCACATCAACATCATCCCGAGTACGACAAGGACCAATCGCCGAGGCCGAACCGGTCGCCAGAAATCCACATAACGACCGATCCTTGTCGTCCCCCATCACAAATGAAGGTCGAGGTTGAGCCCGACCCCAACACCGATTTCACCTGGCGAACGCCGCTGGCATGTACCACCATTTGGTGGGAAGTCGGCATAGTACGCAGCACCCCGACTTCTCCGGTATCAGCTCGGACGAAGATGGCAGAGCTACGCCTCGCCGACCCAAAGCTGTGCCTCCAGATACCACGGAGCCTTCCTCCTCGACCGAAGCACAATGCCGATGGCCATCGGACCATCCCGATTATCGCGATGCAGCAAGCGCGAGTAGCGCAACTCAAAGGGCGCAATGTACGCTTCAAACTGTCAGCCGGAGGTCGGAACTACTCCATCTGCATCAATACAAGTGATCAGGTCACCGTTGTGCTTCGCGGGGAGGAAAGAGAATTGTGCAACGACCAGTAAAAAGAGCGCCACAATCAACGTGAATTAGCCGCTAAGCCGCTAATGATGAGCATTACTCTCGGCGGCCGGCAAAGCAGCGGCTACAGAACACACACACACCAAACCCACCACCAAACGTCACTGTGACGTCACGCCAGCAGCCACGAGGCTGCCAAAAACGATCACTGCACACAAGCAAACGCTCACTCACAAGCAAGAAGCCTAACATACGCTACGCAGCACGCGCGGTTTTCGGCTTCGTGAGCAGAGACAGAGGCAGCGAAAATTGCGAAATAGTCTGAGGACGCGCAACTAATTTTGTCGCGTGACAGTCGACGAGGATCTCCGGAAGCGAACAGACGCGTGTAACACATCGATCGGTAACCACGAAGATTTTGAAGTGTCAAGTGAGCCACGTGCCAAGGCAACAACGACACCGCGAGTGCACAACAAAAACAAGCAAGGAAGCATTCAACAGGGAAAAGCCAAGTCGGAAAGCAGCGACGCCGATGGAACAACGCAGCTAACGCCGATTAGAAAATTCACCCACAACCGGCAGCAAGGTGAGCAAGTAGCAGAGTGCGGTATAGGAAGTTTTTTATAAAAGCGATCAAGGAATAAAAATAAAAGTTACACGTGTCTAGCGAAATCTCAAGTCAGTTGATTTACTTATTTATGAAAGAAGAGAGCCTGTGCAAAGTCCATCTTATTTAGTGCCCGAGAGTGTTGTTTTTCTGCGCCACAACTGCAAAAGGGTACACCCTAGCTGTGTTTGGAGCCAAGGGACCACGTGTACGGACCGCCTCTCGCCGGCAGTTTATCCGGTCGCATTAGAACTGTCGTGTCCAAGTGCGTCATCCCTGCCCTGTCATAGCGGAACACCTCTGCTGTGCCCAGGACCAGGACGATCCCGTGGTCATTCTCCTAGTGCGCGGAGAGCTTTTCTCGACAGTTACAAACGGTCACACCGAAACTGCCGAGGAAGCCCTCTTCGCCGTGAGCCCTTCCCCCCTCTCTTTGTGTTTTCCCCTCTCGTTCATAACTTATTTATTTATACGGTCCCCGCATAGTGGTCGTTGACCCCAATCCGGATTGATCTCAGTAATTGACCCTGGCTAGACCGAGCCATACCTCAGCCTAAGAAAACTTCCTTACATATGGCGCCTGAGCAGGGACTCTGATAGCTAGTTTTGTGTAAATCAAAAATAATTCCATTATATTCCAAAGAAAAGAAATATGGGAACGTACACCAGGAGAAAGGGACGCAACGGGTTATGTAATGGTACATTAGCAGAGCATCTCCGGAGCAGCTGCAGACCATCGTCGAGGTGCAGCCAGAACAAAAGCAGCAGAACGAGAGCAGTAGAGCAAGATAAAACGCATAGGAGTCGTCGAGGTACAGTTAGAGCGAAAGCAGAAGAGCAAGAGAAAACGCATAGGCATCGTCGATGTACAGTCGAGCCAAAACTAGGCAGCAAAAACAAGCATAGTTTCACTATACGCACAATGAAGCTCTAGTACTGAGTAGTCGTCAGCAAAAAGAGATAGAGAGTGAGAGTGCGCGTAGTCGTGCCGCCGCCGATGCATCGACGAATGCAAGCACTATAAAGCACACGGGCAGCGAATATGGGGGACTGTAATTAACCGGCATGGCAAGGAGCAGCAAGTCAACGCAACTCAAGGATTATCAGTACAGAGGACTACAACGCAAGGATGACTAAAAAGGACTACAACGCAAGGATGACTAGACGTGTTTATCTCTGATCCGTGACTTTATTGTTTTCTATTGAGTATTCCCTTAAATTCTTAACTAATTTGTGTCATATTGTGTTGTGATGATATTCGGTGTGTATTACAAACTAATTTTGTGTTATATAATATTATAACTAAAAGTTACTAGGTGACGCCTCTGTGCCTAATGCGAATCCTTTGTTACCCTCATCTGCCTATCTAAACTGATAAAAATAATCTTATTCTTTTAAATACTCCTGCTCCTTCCCGGAGCAAATCTGTAACTACTTCGTCTATTAGTGACTCCCCTCCAACTTTATCAGTACGTCCTATCGAAAATAAGACTGTTAAGCCTCTTTCAGCTGTTCCACCTAGTCTCTCAGCTTGCCCCTAAAACTTCGGTTGATGATGTTAAAGCCTACATTCAAGCCAAATTAAAAACCTAATGGTAGTGGCAGTGGAAAAATTTAAATTTACTTACACAAGGAAGTTCTCCGCTTTTAAGATTAGTGTTTCGCCAGATATATTCACTTCTATATGTTGTGATTCATTTTGGCCGTCGGATCTAATAGTTAAAAAGTATGTATATACCAAAATAAAATCGGCCTCCAATTACACTGCCTCGAAGTTCTACTTTTGCTTTATCTTCCAATGTTGTGCCAAAAAATTAAATTCTTCTCTTCTTTTATCCTATCAGAATGTTAGAGCTCTTAATACTAAACTCTCTAAATTATATGTTGATAGATTATCATTTGATTCTAGCATAATTCAATTAATATCAAACTGATATCTCCTTATACCCTGAGCACCTATCTGCTATTCGTTCTATTTCCTCAATGCTATCTGATAATGATTATTTGTTTGTATTTGGAGACTTTAATTTGCCGGAAGTGGTGTAGTCCGATTCACCGAATGATCTGGTACCGTCTAGCTTTCATGATTTCATGAATTCACTTTTTGAACAGTCTCTGTCAAGGTGGGAAACTGTAACGGCCGTATTCTTGATCTTATATTTATATCTGATCCGTTGTGTTGTACCGTATCACGCATTAACACACTAGTTCTTCCTGAAGATCCCTATCATCCCACTTAGACTTAGTTATGGAAATGCATAGAGAGCCTTTTGCTTTTACTAATGATGCGGTTAGACCCCGTTTCCGCAAAGCCGATTTTGTAAGATTAAATTCCTTAATTCTATCAACTAACTGGTCGCAACTGTACTCTTGTACAAATATCAACATTGCAACCTCAGTTTTCTATGATGTCATGAATTCTCTTTTCGATCAGTGTGTTCTTCGTGAGCTTCCTAGGCGAACAAGTAGTCCTCCTTGGTTCTCGCGAGAGTTAACTAGGTTGAAGAATACGAAGTCACGATATTACAAGAGGTTAAAGAGATTGGGGAATCTTTCTGATTTTTTCCGTTATACTTTAGCCAGATCAAATTTTATAAAGTAAATTAGCGTTGTTATAACAATTATTTGTCTCGCTGTAGATTACAATTTGCTCAAAATCCTAGACAGTTCTATAACTTTGTGAAAATGAAACGCAAATCTTCTTCGTTGCCTTCATCTATTTCTTTTGAGGGAAGGAAAGCAAATACTGATCATGCTGCAACCGATCTGATTGCAGAATTCTATCAGTCCACTTATTCTTCGTCTAACTTTGCAGCTAATTCGCCATACTCTTATACATTACAAAAGTCTAACTGCATTTTCGGGCCTGTGATCACAGAAAGTTCGTTACTTAACGAATTTAATTTAATCAAACCTGTCATTACCCCGGGCCCTGACGGAGTGCCGGGATGTGTACTTGGATACTGGATCTCTATGTGGACCATTACATTCGTTATTTGTGTTGTCTGTGAACTCTTGTTCTTTCCCATCATTTTGGAAGGAATCATTTAAAATTCCTCTTCACAAACATGGATTAAAGTCTCATGTTATAAACTTTAGGGGTACTTCTAAATTGTCTGCAATGCCTAATGTGTTTGAGAAACTGATAACGTCTCAACTGAAGCACTTATGTAGTTCTATTATCTCACCATACCAACATGGTTTTGTGAAATCAAGATCTACTACCACTAAATTACTTGAATTTTCTTCTCTTATGATCAAAGGCTTTACAAATAAAATGCAGACTAATGTCAATTACACGGACTTCAGCAAGGCTTTTGATTCTGTAAATCGCTCTCTCTTACTACATAAACTAAACAATATCGGATTTTCTCATATCCTCCTCTCATGGATCTCCGAATACCTTAATTCTAGAGCACAAAAAGTAGTTTTTAGATCCTCTCTTTCTAAACCCGTATTCGTAACATCTGGCGTACCTCAGGGTAGTCATCTTGGTCCTCCACTCCCGTGTGTTAATGTTCGCCGATGATGTGATGCTTTGCCTATCGTATAGTGACATCAACGCGCATTCTTGATTACAAGCAGATCTTAACTCTTTTTCGCTTGATGTAAATATAACTTGTTACAATTAAACTGCTCTAAATGTTAGGCTATGTCATATTGTAGGGGCTGGGCTCATCTCATTAATGACACGATCCACCTCATGACGCTTGAGAGATTATGTCACGTAAAGGATTTAGGAGTTTATCTTGATAACAAATTTAAGTTCGATCTTCATATTGAGTATATTGTCAATAATGCTACTCAGGTTCTTGGTTTCATTAAGCGGTGGTCTAAAGACTTTGACGAACTTTATGCGACAAAACTACTTTATACCTCTCTTGTTCGACCTATTGTGGAGTACAGATCTTGTGTGGCCTTCACAGTAATCGGTACACCAAGACAGAATTGAGTCTGTGTAAAAGAAGTTCTTACTTTTTGCGCTTCGTGGCTTTAACTGGGTTTCAGCAATTGATTTGCCATCTTACTCCAGTAGACTTCTATTGATAAACCTTCTATCTCCAGCTAACCGACGCATTATGCTGGGTGTGGTCTTCTTAGTAAAATTAATTAATGGTGACATTGAATCCTCTGTTTTATTAAGCAAAATTAATTTCTCTGTTCCTTCTAGACCTACTCGTAACTTTAACCCACTTACTCTTAACGCGTGTACTACTAATTACTCTTTGCATGAACCCTTTAGAATTCTTTGCGTTGACTACAATAGACCTTGTCGAGTTTTCGTCTCAGATGCCTCGTTTCCTACTATTAAAAACCATACTTTAAACTTTTTAATATCTAATTCTACATAACAATTTTACTTTTCCCTCATTGTTCTGATTGATTTTTTTTCTGGGTTTTCCCCAATCCTTGCAACAAATGTTGGATCAATTAGATAATTGTTGCAATATCCCAGACTTAACTTAAATTAAATTAATAATGCTTCTCATATTTTCTATACTAGTTTTAAATTGCATATAATATAATTTTATTGTTAACTTCTTATTATATTGTCGATTGTCTTGACTTGACGTTAAATAAATAAATTAATTAATTTCTACGACGAACTACAACGCAAGAATCATCAGTACGAAGCACCACAACACAGGGATAACTACGAAGAACCACTACGACGGATCATTCCTACGAATGAATTTCTCGCGCAGTGGAAATATTTACAAGGAGGGAGTGCCACGAAAGCTCGGCTATTCTACAGGAGTTCGGACAGGATGAGGAAGGCACCATGGAGGAGATGCGCAGCTGGTTAGCAGCTTTCGCGAGTCAACCTAACCTATCGAAGGTGAGCGTCCAGCGCATAGTCGAGCTGGAAGCTCAACTGGGATCTATTTCGAAAGCGAACTAGAAGAAAAGGAGACATGCCTTCTTTTTCCCATAATTTGTGCTCTTGCTGCCCAGCATCGTTAGCATGGAGCGGATCCATATAGGTTTTACTCAACCTCCGACCCCCGAAACAATATCACACGCTTCAGCACGCTATGATCGAGCACTTGTGCACAGCGTCACTGCTGTGGTGCGGTCATAGCCATCGTATATGAGCTTATTCGCACTCACGTAGTGTTACTGTATCTTGACCAATATTTTCAGAATTGTCACTCAATTCATATTCCAGATAATCAATTAACCAATCCGACACATCATTGCTTGGTAAAGCTCTTAAATATTCGTGTGCTTACTAGTCAACGACTCTAATAGGTATCGGTCTCCCTCAAGGATGTGAGTTACCACGAACGATCCCCTAAATTTGGGATCCAACTTTGTTTGATTTATTCCTTCAGCTTTGAGTAGGACATGATCACCAACCTTATGTCTTACAATTTTTGCATTGTTTCTGTCAAACCTAGTTGTATCACATTTGTCTTTTATATTGATGTTGTTAGTGGCTTGTATTCTTATCAAGTCTCTATAAATTTGGCTCTCACTCCCAATTGTCATCATACCTAAAGGTTTTGCGCCCCCCATTAACAATTCTAACGGACTATATTTTGTTACACGATTTGTCGTGCTGTTAATTGCCAGCTAAATATATCATTTAAAGCATCCTGCCAAGATCGCTTAGCAGTCTCTACCGCAGTCAAAATACTCTCCATAGTACTCATAAGACGCTCTACTTAGCCATTGGCTCGACTGGCGCCTGTCGCAATGCGATGTAATGCAATTTGTTGAGTAGACCAGAATTCCTTAAATGTGGTACTAGCAAAATATCTGCCGGTACTCCAAGTAGTGAAATGGATTCCTTGACAGCTTTGATGCAATTGTCTGCATCAAGGTTTAGTGTATGATGCAGATGTAAAAATTTTGTAAAAGAATCAATTTGTACTATTACATATTTTTTATGTCATTTTTGACACTTAATTTTCCACTTACGTCAATATGCACGGTGTGCCAGGGTATGTCAACCTTGGAAATAGGGTGCATTTCAATTTGTGCTGATGGTGGTTTCGCCACCTTGCAGGTGACGCAATTTTCCACAAGCTTCCTTACATATTTAGGAATTTTGTCAAACCAGGAGTTGCTATACATTTTGTCAAAGGTTTTCAGAAATAAACTTTTCAAATGCCTTATTACTTCATGTACGTTGTTAATAACAGATCTCCTGAAAGCTCTAGGTATTACAGGTACATTTTTTTGTATCTTGCGATACAACATTCCTGATCTTAATTCGTAGGTTAGGTTAGGTTAGGTTTAATTGGACTGCTCAACAGAGTGTTGAGTTCACCCAGAGGCCATTCGGCCCATTGTGATGTCCGTTACCTGTGGGAGTAGAAAAAGGATTGTTGGAGGGTTGAAGGGAGTGGGAAAGGGAGTTTGGGTTGTCCTGGTCCCGAAAACCCTAATTGGTCCCGTTTGACGGGATTCGCCTTTGGAACCAACCAGTGGAGTCCAGGAAGAGTACCAGATCCTCCAGTCGCAGTTTTGCAAGACTGCCCAGTTCCTCGAAAAAGGGTTCCCCGAGAAAACGGGTTCTCCTTCTAAGAAGTACAGGACAGTCACACAGAAGGTGTTGGATGCTCTCCTCTTCCTCTTCATTCCCGCAGCTACGACAGAAGTCTTGTGATGGTACACCATACCTTAATGCCATTCGGCCAATGGGACAGTGACCCGTTAAGACTCCTATCAACACCCTTATCCTGTTCTTGATAAAGTGTAGGAGTTCAGATGATCGCTTTGGGTTACGGTCTAGCCAGAGTGCTTTGGATATGTTGCAACTGCTCCTCTGCCGCAGTCCTCGCCGTTCTTGCTAGTTCGGAGAGGACGTACTGAAGGGGTCTTTGTACATCAGTCACCGCACTACCTGCCGGTAGCGCTGATCCTTGCCTTGCACATTCTTCAGCCCTCTCGTTTCCTGGTACACCGGAGTGCCCAAGTACCCAGACAAGTCTGATTGAATGGTGGCAACGGTTCAGCGCTGTGACTGTGTTTCGAATGAGTTTGCTCTTGGTGGTGTTTGAGGACAGAGCCTTAAGGGCTGCCTGACTGTCGACGTTAATAGATATGTTCCTTGAAGGTTCCTCCAAGGTGGATATCAGTTTGGTCGACTGCCAGACAGCATAGATCTGCGCCTGGAAAACACTGCACCAGTCCGGAAGACGGTATGAAAGATTCGCAGCAGGGTAAATAGAGTACATACCTGCTCCAGTGCCTTCATCCGTTTTCGAACCATCCGTGTAGATTGACAGCTTGTTCCCACATAGAGGGGCTTCTTGCTGCCAGTCGGTCCGTGATGGGAACACAATGTTCAACCTGTCTTCCCACTTGTTTTCAGGAGCGCAATAGTCCTCCTTGTGTGGCCCAGCATTGCTTTCTATTGAGCGTAGAATGGCGCTGTGACCTACCGCACATGGGCTAAGGAGGTTCAGAGCTCTAAGCCTGACCGCACTCCTGGCTGCCGCGTACTTCAGGAAGATGTCTATTGGTTACATATCTAACATGACGGGAGTGGAACGTATACATCCCGTTACACCCAAGCAAGCCAGTCCTTGCACTTTTTTGAGATTATCTAGGTGAGATTTGGTGCATGCCGTTTCCCACCATACCAATGCTCCATAAGTAAGTATGGGTCTGACTACAGCCGTATAAAACCAGTGGATATTATACGGTTGTAGCCCCCATATTTTCCCAAAAGTCTTATTACACACAAAGAAGGCTTGTAGTGCCTTTTTCATCCTCTCCTCCGAGTTTCTCTTCCAAGAGAGTTTCGAGTCGAGAATTACTCCTAGGTACTTTGCCTCCTTTGCCAGTCCCTCCTAGTGTAGGAAGTCTAAAGCTCGGTATCTTGTATTTTCTAGTAAACAGGACCAGCTCGGTCTTTTGTGGGTTTGCCCCAAGACCATTCTGCTCTGCCCACCTTAGAGTAAAGCCGAGTGAATTTTCCATCAGTTCACTGATTGTTGGCAAGAACTTGCCATTGACTAGTAAAGTCAGGTCTTCAGCGTAGGCCGTTACTCTGCATTCTCTATTTTTCAGTTTTAGAAGAAGGTCGTTGAGAACGAAATTCCACAATAGAGGAGATATAACTCCTCCTTGAGGCGTTCCCCTCTTGGCCAACTTTCTAATTTTCGAAGTGCAAAGATGGGAGTTGATCACTCTGCAGCTGAGCATATTGCTGAGCCAATGATGTATCATCGGATGAGAGCCAATTTTGGCAAGTGCTGCCGTTATTGACTCGATCCTGACACTGTTGAAGGCTCCTTCTATATCGAGGAATGCCATCAGCGCAAACTCCTTTCTATGCAAGGTGTTTTCAATATTACTGACTACCTCATGTAGTGCTGTCTCAACGGATCTACCTTTGAGATAGGCATGCTGAGAGCTGCTGAATACATATGGAGTCAGCTTCGTTCTTAGATATAGATCCAGAAGTCGTTCTAACGTTTTTAATAAAAACGATGATAGACTAATTGGTCTATAGTCCTTCGCTGAGCAGTGGTTTATCTTTCCTGCTTTGGGAATGAATGCCACTCTCACTTCTCTCCAGATACGTGGGATGTATCCTATAGAGAGGCATCCTCTGAAGATTCACAATAACCATGGCAAGAGGTCATGATACGCAGCTTGCAACATAGCCGGTCTAACGCCATCCGGTCCTGCAGATTTGTAGGGTTGAAATGACTTGATAGCCCAGATTATCTTCTCTTCATTGATAATTTCCTCTATAACGGCTCCACTTTCCAGGTACACCCCTTCTCAGGCTCTTCACTGATAGTGGAGGCGGTGATCCCGCCCCCGTCACCCGCTTCCAAGCAACCCGGGAAGTGGGTGTTCATGAGAAGTTCCAAAGACTCATGACTGTTTCTCGCAAAATTGCCGTCCAGGTCGCATAGGAGACCTGGTTTAGCGGGGTCCTTAGCCAGTAGCCTTCGAAGTCTGGACACTTCAGTGGTACTGCTCAGATCCTCGCAGAAAGCAGCCCATGAGTCTCTTTTGGCCTTCCTACAGAGTCTTTTAAAGGTCTTGAAACTCAGGTGATAGGTGTCCCAAACATCCTGACAATTTCTCGCCTTAGCCTTGTTATTTAGCCTCCTTGTCTCCTTCCTGACTTGACCTACCTCCTGTGTCCACCACACGCTGCGATTGGACATTGGAGGTCGGCTAATGGGGCAGGATACAAGAAAGGCTTTACAGAGCGCCTCGGTTATGGTTCGGGTCGATTTCTCCAGAGTGCCAGTGTGTCTCATTTGTCCCACTGGGTGTGACAGTAGAGACTCCCTGACATACTTAACAAACTTACCCCAGTCCGTTCGTTTCGGGTTTCTGAATGGCGTTTTTTCCGTCTACCCTCTCCCTGTCCATGAACCGTAGTAGGTCAGCCGAGGGAACCCCAGAATGATGCAGATTAATCTGCACCAGGGATGTATGCTCTGATGCATCCTAGACCCAACTTCAACTGGCCTTGCTTCTTCTGGATTTGGCTCCTGGACTCTGCACCAATGCTGATCCAGAGATCCTTGCCGTTTCCCTTGTCGCGGGCTAGCCCTCGCCTGATCGTCCAGTCCCCGGTAACGCAATCCTCGTTCTGGCGCTTGATCATGTTAAGGATAGTTCGATCCTCCATTATCGGAGGTGGGATACAGACCTTAATGATCGTTCGCTCAGGGACGAGATCCTTGGAAACGACGTCAATCTTCGCACCAGGCCAAAGTTCACCAAAACTTTGGATTGTGTCTTTGAGAAACCGCAAGGATTCCTCGTTGGCACAAGCCACTGCCTTAGCGCCCTTATACCACTTGATGCCATCAAACTCGGCCAGGAACGAATTCTCTGGTCGGGACATGGCATCATGTAGGGCCTGGTTTATGGTCTCACGTTGTATTCATGCTTTTTCTTCAGCTTCCTCTCCTTCGCGTTCAGCGACTCTGGATTGCGGCCTTCAAGTCCCCTAAGGAACTTGAGTGAGGCCTTGTACCCTGAGCGCTGTTTGCGTCGGAGGTCCTCCATCTCGACGTTGCTTTACGGCGCGACCGTGACAGCTTTAGTGACCTCATCGTGCCTCCTGTTCTGTGGCTCGTCCTCCAACGGCATACGAGCAAGCGCGAGCGCTAGCTCGTAGTCCGTTATGGTCGGGCCTGTAAACAGGAATTCCGATTTGGTGGCCACTGGCTCCAGATCGATGCCTTCCTGCCGTCAAAGCAGACTTTCGCCCGCTGCAATGTGACCGCTGGCGACACGCAGAGAGGATTGCTCCTCACCGTGCCCGCCGTTTGAGCTGACATCACAGCCTGAGTTGCGTTCTCATCTTTCATCTAGGGGGGGGGGGGTGGTTAATTTTATTCTTGGGAACCACCCCATAGCGTTTTAGGCCTATCCGCCAGGTACCTCTAAACCATGGTAGCGTTCAGTACACTCCATCGATTAGTTTCGTAAGTCCTTGCCATGTTCTCTCCCAATTCATTTTTGCACAATTTATAAATTATGGAAGTAACGTCAGTACTTCCAACGACAAGCCAGACATCTAAGATATCTTCAAAGTGACAAAGGAGAATATGCACCGCACTACTGCCAAACAAGGAAGGCACTACATCATGCGACATGCCTTAGAGGACTTGGTGCTGTCTCGTTAGCACCACTTTTCCAAAGCGGTCGACGGATTCACAGCCAAGCTCGCGCCACGGTATGATGGACCATACAGGGTGATCAAGTTCACGTTTTTTAACAACGTGAGGATACCCAGAGAAAGAAGCGACGGATGGCAGGGCTGACCGATTACAAGGCGTTTCACAACAACCAAGCTAAGGAGGAGAACGACGAAGCAGACAAGGCTCTACGGACCAACGACACCTTGTGTCTGAACACCTCGTAATAGATTTTAACCGACCCGTAACGAGTAACATTAAGATTAGGAATTTTGTAAACCGCACTCTATGTAGGATAAGTAATAGGTTGTAATATTAAGACATCGTTTTATTTAGCATGCCGTCAAGGATCCGGAGCCGCAGATCGCGGCCGCCGGTCACATCAACATCATCCCGAGTACGACAAGGACCAATCGCCGAGGCCGAACCGGTCGCCAGAAATCCACATAGCGACCGATCCTTGTCGTCCCCCATCACAAATGAGGGTCGAGGTTGAGCCCGACCCCAACAGCGATTTCACCTGGCGAACGCCGCTGGCATGTACCACCATTTGGGGGGAAGTCGGCATAGTACGCAGCACCCCGACTTCTCCGGTATCAGCTCGGACGAAGATGGCAGAGCTACGCCTCGCCGACCCAAAGCTGTGCCTCCAGATACCACGGAGCCTTCCTCCTCGACCGAAGCACAATGCCGATGGCCATCGGACCATCCCGATTATCGCGATGCTGCAAGCGCGAGTAGCGCAACTCAAAGGGCGCAACGTACGCTTCAAACTGTCAGCCGGAGGTCGGAACTACTCCATCTGCATCAATACAAGTGATCAGGTCACCGTTGTGCTTCGCGGGGAGGAAAGAGAATTGCGCAACGACCAGTAAAAAGAGCGCCACAATCAACGTGAATTAGCCGCTAAGCCGCTAATGATGAGCATTACTCTCGGCGGCCGGCAAAGCAGCGGCTACAGAACACACACACACACACACCGCACCCAAACCCACCACCAAACGTCACTGTGACGTCACGCCAGCAGCCACGAGGCTGCCAAAAACGATCACTGCACACAAGCAAACGCTCACTCACAAGCAAGAAGCCTAACCTACGCTACGCAGCACGCGTGGTTTTCGGCTTCGTGAGCAGAGACAGAGGCAGCGAAAATTGCGAAATAGTCTGAGGACGCGCAACTAATTTTGTCGCGTGACAGTCGACGAGGATCTCCGGTAGCGAACAGACGCGAGTAACACATCGATCGGTAACCACGAAGATTTTGAAGTGTCAAGTGAGCCACGTGCCAAGGCAACAACGACACCGCGAGTGCACAACAAAAACAAGCAAGGAAGAATTCAACAGGGAAAAGCCAAGTCGGAAAGCAGCGACGCCGATGGAACAACGCAGCTAACGCCGATTAGAAAATTCACCCACAACCGGCAGCAAGGTGAGCAAGTAGCAGAGTGCGGTATCGGAAGTTTTTATAAAAGCGATCAAGGAATAAAAATAAAAGTTACACGTGTCTAGCGAAATCTCAAGTCAGTTGATTTACTTATTTATGAAAGAAGAGAGCCTGTGCAAAGTCCATCTTATTTAGTGCCCGGGAGTGTTGTTTTTCTACGCCACAACTGCAAAAGAGTACACCCTAGCTGTGTTTGGAGCCAAGGGACCACGTGTACGGACCGCCTCTCGCCGGCAGTTTATCCGGTCGCATTAGAACTGTCGTGTCCAAGTGCGTCATCCCTGCCCTGTCATAGCGGAACACCTCTGCTGTGCTCAGGACCAGGACGATCCCGTGGTCATTCTCCTAGTGCGCAGAGAGCTTTTCTTGACAGTTACAAACGGTCACACCGAAACTGCCGAGGAAGCCCTCTTCGCCGTGAGCCCTTCCCCCCTCTCTTTGTGTTTTCCCCTCTCGTTCATAACTTATTTATTTATACGGTCCCCGCATAGTGGTCGTTGACCCCAATCCGGATTGATCTCAGTAATTGACCCTGGCTAGACCGAGCCATACCTCAGCCTAAGAAAACTTCCTTACATATGGCGCCTGAGCAGGGACTCTGATAGCTAGTTTTGTGTAAATCAAAAATAATTCCATTATATTCCAAAGAAAAGAAATATGGGAACGTACACCAGGAGAAAGGGACGCAACGGGTTATGTAATGGTACATTAGCAGAGCATCTCCGGAGCAGCTGCAGACCATCGTCGAGGTGCAGCCAGAACAAAAGCAGCAGAACGAGAGCAGAAGAGCAAGATAAAACGCATAGGAGTCGTCGAGGTACAGTTAGAGCGAAAGCAGAAGAGCAAGAGAAAACGCATAGGCATCGTCGATGTACAGTCGAGTCAAAACTAGGCAGCAAAAACAAGCATAGTTGCACTATCCGCACAATGAAGCTCTAGTACTGAGTAGTCGTCAGCAAAAAGAGATAGAGAGTGAGAGTGCGCGTAGTCGTGCCGCCGCCGATGCATCGACGAATGCAAGCACTATAAAGCACACGGGCAGCGAATATGGGGGACTGTAATTAACCGGCATGGCAAGGAGCAGCAAGTCAACGCAACTCAAGGATTATCAGTACAGAGGACTACAACGCAAGGATGACTAAAAAGGACTACAACGCAAGGATAACTAGACGTGTTTATCTGTGATCCGTGACTTTATTGTTTTCTATTGAGTATTCCCTTAAATTCTTAACTAATTTGTGTCATATTGTGTTGTGATGATATTCGGTGTGTATTATAAACTAATTTTGTGTTATATAATATAATAACTAAAAGTTAGTAGATGGCGCCTCTGTGCCTAATGCGAATCTTTTGTTACCATCATCTGCCTATCTAGCCACACCTGCCCAGCCTCCGTCTCTGTGTCCGATTACTCCAACTAACAATAATATTAATAATAATAACAAAACTGATAAAAATAATCTTATTCTTTTAAATACTCCTGCTCCTTCCCGGAGCAAATCTGTAACTACTTCGTCTATTAGTGACTCCCCTCCAACTTTATCAGTACGTCCTATCGAAAATAAGACTGTTAAGCCTCTTTCAGCTGTTCCACCTAGGAACAAATTTTCGTCTCTCAGCTTGCCCCTAAAACTTCGGTTGATGATGTTAAAGCTTACATTCAAGCCAAATTAAAAACCTAATGGTAGTGGCAGTGGAAAAATTTAAATTTACTTACACAAGGAAGTTCTCCGCTTTTAAGATTAGTGTTTCGCCAGATATATTCACTTCTATATGTTGTGATTCATTTTGGCCGTCGGATCTAATAGTTAAAAAGTATGTATATACCAAAATAAAATCGGCCTCCGATTACACTGCCTCGAAGTTCTACTTTTGCTTTATCTTCCAATGTTGTGCCAAAAAATTAAATTCTTCTCTTCTGTTATCCTATCAGAATGTTAGAGCTCTTAAGACTAAACTCTCTAAATTATATGTTGATAGATTATCATTTGATTCTAGCATAATTCAATTAATATCAAACTGATATCTCCTTATACCCTGAGCACCTATCTGCTATTCGTTCTATTTCCTCAATGCTATCTGATAATGATTATTTGTTTGTATTTGGAGACTTTAATTTGAGCACTTTTTGAGCAGTCTCTCTCAAGGTGGGAAACTGTAACGGCCGTATTCTTGATCTTATATTTATATCTGATCCGTTGTGTTGTACCGTATCACGCATTAACACACTAGTTCTTCCTGAAGATCCCTATCATCCCACATTAGACTTAGTTATGGAAATGCATAGAGAGCCTTTTGCTTTTACTAATGATGCGGTTAGACCCCG
Organism: Drosophila histrio; assembly: GCA_958299025.2. Taxonomy (NCBI): domain Eukaryota; kingdom Metazoa; phylum Arthropoda; class Insecta; order Diptera; family Drosophilidae; genus Drosophila; species Drosophila histrio. Next base: position 3,468,734 of record OY282582.1, read on the forward strand.
TTTCCGCAAAGCCGATTTTGTAAGATTAAATTCCTTAATTCTATCAACTAACTGGTCGCAACTGTACTCTTGTACAAATATCAACATTGCAACCTCAGTTTTCTATGATGTCATGAATTCTCTTTTCGATCAGTGTGTTCTTCGTGAGCTTCCTAGGCGAACAAGTAGTCCTCCTTGGTTCTCGCGAGAGTTAACTAGGTTGAAGAATACGAAGTCACGATATTACAAGAGGTTAAAGAGATTGGGGAATCTTTCTGATTTTTTCCGTTATACTTTAGCCAGATCAAATTTTATAAAGTAAATTCGCGTTGTTATAACAATTATTTGTCTCGCTGTAGATTACAATTTGCTCAAAATCCTAGACAGTTCTATAACTTTGTGAAAATGAAACGCAAATCTTCTTCGTTGCCTTCATCTATTTCTTTTGAGGGAAGGAAAGCAAATACTGATTATGCTGCAACCGATCTGATTGCAGAATTCTTTCAGTCCACTTATTCTTCGTCTAACTTTGCAGCTAATTCGCCATACTCTTATACATTACAAAAGTCTAACTGCATTTTCGGGCCTGTGATCACAGAAAGTTCGTTACTTAACGAATTTAATTTAATCAAACCTGTCATTACCCCGGGCCCTGACGGAGTGCCGGGATGTGTACTTGGATACTGGATCTCTATGTGGACCATTACATTCGTTATTTGTGTTGTCTGTGAACTCTTGTTCTTTCCCATCATTTTGGAAGGAATCATTTAAAATTCCTCTTCACAAACATGGATTAAAGTCTCATGTTATAAACTTTAGGGGTACTTCTAAATTGTCTGCAATGCCTAATGTGTTTGAGAAACTGATAACGTCTCAACTGAAGCACTTATGTAGTTCTATTATCTCACCATACCAACATGGTTTTGTGAAATCAAGATCTACTACCACTAAATTACTTGAATTTTCTTTTCTTATGATCAAAGGCTTTACAAATAAAATGCAGACTAATGTCAATTACACGGACTTCAGCAAGGCTTTTGATTCTGTAAATCGCTCTCTCTTACTACATAAACTAAACAATATCGGATTTTCTCATATCCTCCTCTCATGGATCTCCGAATACCTTAATTCTAGAGCACAAAAAGTAATTTTTAGATCCTCTCTTTCTAAACCCGTACTCGTAACATCTGGCGTATCTCAGGGTAGTCATCTTGGTCCTCCACTCCCGTGTGTTAATGTTCGCCGATGATGTGATGCTTTGCCTATCGTATAGTGACATCAACGCGCATTCTTGATTACAAGCAGATCTTAACTCTTTTTCGCTTGATGTAAATATAACTTGTTACAATTAAACTGCTCGAAATGTTAGGCTATGTCATATTGTAGGGGCTGGGCTCATCTCATTAATTACACGATCCACCTCATGACGCTTGAGAGATTATGTCACGTAAAGGATTTAGGAGTTTATCTTGATAACAAATTTAAGTTCGATCTTCATATTGAGTATATTGTCAATAATGCTACTCAGGTTCTTGGTTTCATTAAGCGGTGGTCTAAAGAATTTGACGAACTTTATGCGACAAAACTACTTTATACCTCTCTTGTTCGACCTATTGTGGAATACAGATCTTGTGTGGCCTTCACAATAATCGGTACACCAAGACAGAATTGAGTCTGTGTAAAAGAAGTTCTTACTTTTTGCGCTTCGTGGCTTTAACTGGGTTTCAGGAATTGATTTGCCATCTTACTCCAGTAGACTTCTATTGATAAACCTTCTATCTCCAGCTAACCGACGCATTATGCTGGGTGTGGTCTTCTTAGTAAAATTAATTAATGGTGACATTGAATCCTCTGTTTTATTAAGCAAAATTAATTTCTCTGTTCCTTCTAGACCTACTCGTAACTTTAACCCACTTACTCTTAACGCGTGTACTACTAATTACTCTTTGCATGAACCCTTTAGAATTCTTTGCGTTGACTACAATAGACCTTGTCGAGTTTTCGTCTCAGATGCCTCGTTTCCTACTATTAAAAACCATACTTTAAACTTTTTAATATCTAATTCTACATAACAATTTTACTTTTCCCTCATTGTTCTGATTGATTTTTTTTCTGGGTTTTCCCCAATCCTTGCAACAAATGTTGGATCAATTAGATAATTGTTTCAATATCCCAGACTTAACTTAAATTAAATTAATAATGCTTCTCATATTTTCTATACTAGCTTTAAATTGCATATAATATAATTTTATTGTTAACTTCTTATTATATTGTCGATTGTCTTGACTTGACGTTAAATAAATAAATTAATTAATTTCTACGAAGAACTACAACGCAAGAATCATCAGTACGAAGCACCACAGCACAGGGATAACTACGAAGAACTACTACGCCGAATCATTCCTACGAATGAATTTCTCGCGCAGAGGAAATATTTACAAGGAGGGAGTGCCACGAAAGCTCGGCTATTCTACAGGAGTTCGGACAGGATGCGGAAGGCACCATGGAGGAGATGCGAAGCTGGTTAGCAGCTTTCGCGAGTCAACCTAACCTATCGAAGGTGAGCGTCCAGCGCGTAGTCGAGCTGGAAGCTCAACTGGGATCTATTTTGAAAGCGAACTAGAAGAAAAGGAGACATGCCTTCTTTTTCCCATAATTTGTGCTCTTGCTGCCCAGCATCGTTAGCATGGAGCGGATCCATATAGGTTTTACTCAACCTCCGACCCCCGCAACAATATCACACGCTTCAGCACGCTATGATCGAGCACTTGTGCTCAGCGTCACTGCTGTGGTGCGGTCATAGCCATCGTATATGAGCTTATTCGCACTCACGTAGTGTTACTGTATCTTGACCAATATTTTCAGAATTGTCACTCAATTCATATTCCAGATAATCAATTAACCAATCCGACACATCATTGCTTGGTAAAGCTCTTAAATATTCGTGCGCTTACTAGTCAACGACTCTAATAGGTATCGGTCTCCCTCAAGGATGTGAGTTACCACGAACGATCCCCTAAATTTGGGATCCAACTTTGTTTAATTTATTCCTTCAGCTTTGAGTAGGACATGATCACCAACCTTATGTCTTACAATTTTTGCATTGTTTCTGTCAAACCTAGTTGTATCACATTTGTCTTTTATATTGATGTTGTTAGTGGCTTGTATTCTTATCAAGTCTCTATAAATTTGGCTCTCACTCCCAATTGTCATCATACCTAAAGGTTTTGCGCCCCCCATTAACAATTCTAACGGACTATATTTTGTTACACGATTTGTCGTGCTGTTAATTGCCAGCTAAATATATCATTTAAAGCATCCTGCCAAGATCGCTTAGCAGTCTCTACCGCAGTCAAAATACTCTCCATAGTACTCATAAGACGCTCTACTTAGCCATTGGCTCGACTGGCGCCTGTCGCAATGCGATGTAATGCAATTTGTTGAGTAGACCAGAATTCCTTAAATCTGGTACTAGCAAAATATCTGCCGGTACTCCAAGTAGTGAAATGGATTCCTTGACAGCTTTGATGCAATTTTCTGCATCAAGGTTTAGTATATGATGCAGATGTAAAAATTTTGTAAAAGAATCAATTTGTAATATTACATATTTTTTATGTCATTTTTGACACTTAATTTTCCACTTACGTCAATATGCACGGTGTGCCAGGGTATGTTACCTTGGGAATAGGGTGTATTTCAATTTGTGCTGATGGTGGTTTCGCCACCTTGCAGGTGACGCAATTTTCCACAAGCTTCCTTACAAATTTGGGAATTTTGTCAAACCAGGAGTTGCTATACATTTTGTCAAAGGTTTTCAGAAATAAACTTTTCAAATGCCTTATTACTTCATGTACGTTGTTAATAACAGATCTCCTGAAAGCTCTAGGTATTACAGGTATATTTTTTTGTATCTTGCAATACAACATTCCTGATCTTAATTCGTAGGTTAGGTTAGGTTAGGTTTAATTGGACTGCTCAACAGAGTGTTGAGTTCACCCAGAGGCCATTCGGCCCATTGTGATGTCCGTTACCTGTGGGAGTAGAAAAAGGATTGTTGGAGGGTTGAAGGGAGTGGGAAAGGGAGTTTGGGTTGTCCTGGTCCCGAAAACCCTAATTGGTCCCGTTTGACGGGATTCGCCTTTGGAACCAACCAGTGGAGTCCAGGAAGAGTACCAGATCCTCCAGTCGCAGTTTTGCAAGACTGCCCAGTTCCTCGAAAAAGGGTTCCCCTTCTAAGAAGTACAGGACAGTCACACAGAAGGTGTTGGATGCTCTCCTCTTCCTCTTCATTCCCGCAGCTACGACAGAAGTCTTGTGATGGTACACCATACCTTAATGACATTCGGCCAATGGGACAGTGACCCGTTAAGACTCCTATCAACACCCTTATCCTGTTCTTGCTAAAGTGTAGGAGTTCAGATGATCGCTTTGGGTTACGGTCTGGCCAGAGTGCTTTGGATATGTTGCAACTGCTCCTTTGCCGCAGTCCTCGCCGTTCTTGCTAGTTCGGAGAGGACGTACTGAAGGGGTCTTTGTACATCAGTCACCGCACTACCTGCCGGTAGCGCTGATCCTTGCCTTGCACATTCTTCAGCCCTCTCGTTTCCTGGTACACCGGAGTGCCCAGGTACCCAGACAAGTCTGATTGAATGGTGGCAACGGTTCAGCGCTGTGGCTGTGTTTCGAATGAGTTTGCTCTTGGTGGTGTTTGAGGACAGAGCCTTAAGGGCTGCCTGACTGTCGACGTTAATAGATATGTTCCTTGAAGGTTCCTCCAAGGTGGATATCAGTTTGGTCGACTGCCAGACAGCATAGATCTGCGCCTGGAAAACACTGCACCAGTCCGGAAGACGGTATGAAAGATTCGCAGCAGGGTATATAGAGTACATACCTGCTCCAGTGCCTTCATCCGTTTTCGAACCATCCGTGTAGATTGACAGCTCGTTCCCACATAGAGGGGCTTCTTGCTGCCAGTCGGTCCGTGATGGGAACACAATGTTCAACCTGTCTTCCCACTTGTTTTCAGGAACGCAATAGTCCTCCTTGTGTGGCCCAGCATTGCTTTCTATTGAGCGTAGAATGGCGCTGTGACCTACCGCACATGGGCTAAGGAGGTTCAGAGCTCTAAGCCTGACCGCACTCCTGGCTGCCGCGTACTTCAGGAAGATGTCTATTGGTTACATATCTAACATGACGGGAGTGGAACGTATACATCCCGTTACACCCAAGCAAGCCAGTCCTTGCACTTTTTTGAGATTATCTAGGTGAGATTTGGTGCATGCCGTTTCCCACCATACCAATGCTCCATAAGTAAGTATGGGTCTGACAACAGCCGTATAAAACCAGTGGATATTATACGGTTGTAGCCCCCATATTTTCCCAAAAGTCTTATTACACACAAAAAAGGCTTGTAGTGCCTTTTTCATCCTCTCCTCCGAGTTTCTCTTCCAAGAGAGTTTCGAGTCGAGAATTTCTCCTAGGTACTTTGCCTCCTTTGCCAGTCCCTCCTAGTGTAGGAAGTCTAAAGCTCGGTATCTTGTATTTTCTAGTAAACAGGACCAGCTCGGTCTTTTGTGGTTTTGCCCCAAGACCATTCTGCTCTGCCCACCTTAGAGTAAAGCCGAGTGAATTTTCCATCAGTTCACTGATTGTTGGCAAGAACTTGCCAGTCACCAGTAAAGTCAGGTCTTCAGCGTAGGCCGTTACTCTGCATTCTCTATTTTTCAGTTTTAGAAGAAGGTCGTTGAGAACGAAATTCCACAGTAGAGGAGATATAACTCCTCCTTGAGGCGTTCCCCTCTTGGCCAACTTTCTAATTTTCGAAGTGCAAAGTTGGGAGTTGATCACTCTGCAGCTGAGCATATTGCTGAGCCACTGATGTATCATCGGAT
>OY282582.1:3474803-3670405 GCA_958299025.2 Drosophila histrio
GCCTGTAGGGCTGCAAAAAAATCGATGGCATTTTCGATATAATCGATTTTTTGCGAATAATGCGATATCTCGATTTTTTGTTCTGAATATCGATGGTTCACTGCATAGTGAGACGCTAAAGAAAGAGTAACTACTTTTAATGAATTGCGCATGTTTAAAATTGCATTCATATATTACGGGTATACGTTGAAATAAGCGGTTCCTCACAGACAGGACAGGCTCTTGCGCAGACCAAGAAAGCAAGAGTCTTAGCAGTTGTTTCCTTATGCTTAACACTGATGCTGCATCGTCTGCTTCTTCTTCGCTTGCCGCTGTTTCGTCTGCTTCTTCTTCACTTGCTGCTGCTACTGTTGATTATGATCGCGAGCCTGTTGCAACGCACAAGAAAACCAAAGCTGAATGTTTGCCAGATATCGGCTTTGTGGAAGGGAGTACGGAAATACATCTAACATGAATGAGCACCTAAGGCGCATCCATCCATTAAAGACAAATGGGAGTAAGGATAACTTTCCCAAGCTTGACGAGTTTTTAAAGCGATTTGAAGACAAAGGTCTTGCTGAAATGGTGGCGTCAGATATACAACCTTTCAGAATCGTTAACGGTTAGGGGTTTAAAAAGTTTGTACATTTACTCGATCCAAAATACAAATGCCCAGTCGAACAACTTATCAGCATGTGCATACAAAAGATATTTGGATCAAGAATGTCAATGAGTGATTTCAAAAATGGATGCACTAAACTGAAAGTGCTTTATTTATATTTTAGTTTTGCTTTATTTTGGTTTTTCAACAAGAGGTTATGTTTCTCTATAATAATTCATTATGTTTTTTGACAAGAACTCATTGTTTTTAGTATAATAAATACAAATGTGTATTTTAGTAACATAAAACAATTATTTTATTACAATTTTCAGCATTTTTTGGTTATTTTAACTACCTTAAAAATTTCCGATATTTTTTAGCGATATATCGATTTTTGAAAATATCGATGGTGAAAAAATCGATGGGCGCATTATCGATTTTTTTGCAGCCCTACTAGCCTGGACTTTATGTTAAAAGTCTATGTAAAGTTCAAAAACTATGTCAAAAAAGTGCTTTAGTAGCAAATTTATTTAAAATACTTAAGATTAAGAAAATAAAAACATAACATTTGTATATCATTCGCTTTAGGCTAGGCACATCTATTAAATAAAATTAAGGATATTCTTGCAAACTGTCAACTCTACAATGATATCAGAGCCCGAATATTCATAGACACATCCCCTCCGATAGCTTAATATCACCAACCACCGAAAACATCAATAGAATTTACACTTTCCTTAAAAATTGTAAAATATCCGACAACATATAACCATAACATAGAGTCGAAGGTCTAGCTACTAGTACTCTAAGCACCACTGCCCTTAGATTTAATATTGTATATTATATCTAAATTTGTAAATAAATAAATAAAATTAAGGAACTGAAAATTAATTGTACCATTTGGATATAATTTCATCGAATGGATGAACATTTTTTCTACCGCCAAAACCGTTTGCCCAAATTAAAAAAACTAAACGGACTTATAAACTTTGGACAATTCTCTATCAAACTTCATTTAAGGATTTTCCAGGTTGTGAAATGACCGATTACCTTTATGCCATGTTAGTCTCGTGAGTGAGCCACTGTGCGACGGTACCGATTTTGCCAATGCTTGGGCCTGGTGTGGAATCCTAGCCCGAATAGTCTGCTGTTTAATTTTTCGCAAGTTAACTCTTTAAATCGACCAATGAAGTGGTCTGTTTTATTAAAAATCGCTAGATTTTACGACCCTCTCGGATTAATTTTACCCATCGTAACATCCCAACCCATCTTTTTACCTGAGGTCGGAGGCGAATGGATCCATATCATCCCATTTACTCTGCGCAAAACCCAGGTTAGCTTCTTTAAAAACTTTGACAATCCGAAAATTAGAGTTGTCTGCGGCGCTGCCACTTGCCGAGCTACTCACTAGCGTCAAGGAAAGCGTTTCATTTGCCAACATTTTCTGTTGGTCTGGTTCGACCACTGTGCTATCTTGGATAAGTCATGCATCGTCATATTTTAAAATATTTGTTTCCAACAGAATCACGCAAGTCCAGAAAACGACCAAAGGCATGGCATTGCGTCACGTTCCTACGGAGCTAAATTCAGCTGACGTTATTTCTCGAGGTTGCACTCCAAAGGAACTGTTGGTTATTGATTTATTGCTGAATGGACCTCCTTTCCTCCTATCAAACAGCTCGGATTGGCCTAAACCGCTTCAAGCTCTGAGGAATCTTCCAGAGCTACGAGGCATAGTAATAGTTGGATCCGCGAAGTTGGATATATCCGTTAACTGCATGTATCACAATTCTTTCGGAAAATTGCAACGAATATTCGAATACGTTTATCGATTTTTGACATACTGCAATAAGGATATCCAAAAAGCAAGAGGCGAGCTCACGGTCCACAAAGTCGTAGGAGTACGCCCCCTCATAATGGGATTTCAGCAAGTGCACTTCGCTGAGGAGCTTAATGCGCTCAGTGCCGAGAGAATGATTTCGAACAAAACTAAACTGCTTTCGCTCAGGCAAGAGCTTGGAAAGCCACGCACCTTATGGACAGACAATGCTATGAATTTCGATGGAGCAAACAACGAGCTTGCAGAGCTCAAGTAGACGGCATCATCAAGGGCGCCATGACCCGCACGGCGACCGGTCTAATCAAGAGAGTCGTGGCTAAAATAGCTATTCTTCCCGACGACTCAAATTTGGTTGGAAGCATGTCTTTTCCAACGGGGCCAGGATGTTCGGAGCACAACATATACTTGTTTTAAATCTAACCCCATGTTATCTGTATTCATGTAATCTTTACATTACATTGTAATGCAATGTAATGGTATTGTTATGCTCATTTTGGCACGCATTAGATACACTTCTGAATTATCACCAGCTGCTTTGATGATTCGGCTAGCTATTTCTTATTAGCATGAGTCGGCAATAAATACATAACAAATCGATTTCGTTCGTGCGTTTTTCTAATTAAATTGCGCTTAAAATGCCCATATCGTTTTGCCTTCAAAACAAACACAATTTAAAGAGCCATAATCCAATATCCAAGCAAGATGTTATTTGAAATTGCACAGAGAGTAAAAAATTTCGGACAATTTACATGACAGCTTAAAAGAATTACAGGAAGTCAAAACTACTAGAAACATAAAGAAAATTAGATCAGATGTAAAAACTTGTCAGAGAAAGCTACAGGATTACAATAAGCAAGCAGTAAGTGCAAAACAGCAAGCACCACAGTCTTATCAAGAAAATGATCTAGTTATGTTTAAAAATTTCGACACTTACATAGGAATATATAACCAGTCGGAAAGGCTACAGGCGAAATTGACTATGAGAGACCCTTTACTTATTCTTCAAAAAGGAATAAATAGTAACAAACTCAGTTACTTTTATATATGTGCTCTTCTTCTTCCTTGGGCCCGACACTGAGTAGTATTGTGTTTTGAATAACTTCCGAGATTATTATCCGATCATTAGGATGCATTGAAAGCACGATGCTTGTCCTGTGTGCCAAAATTTAAGACTCCAGTTTTAACATTGGCCATTATAGGGTAGGTAAAGTTTTTTTAATAACGTCCGAGTTTATTATCCAATCGCGATAAAATTACATTGAAACCCTGAATTTCGTCTTGTGTGCCAAAATTGAGGATTCTAGCTTTAATATTATTATAGCCTGTGCCCATTAAAAATAGGCAAAAAAGGCTATAATGAACTTGTGTGAATGTATGTAACAGGCAGCAGGAGGCATCTCCGACCATATAAAGTATATATATATTCTTAGTCAGTATCAATAGCCGAGTCGATTGACACCTGTCCGTCTGTCTGTCTGTCCATCCGTCCGTCCGTCCGTCCGTCTGTATGAACGCGTGGATCTCAGCAACTATAAGAGCTAGAGACTTCAAAATTGGATTGTAGGTTCCTGAATACCATACGCAGATCAAGTTTATTTTCAATTTTCGATATCAAATCCCGTTCTTTTTAAAATTAGAAAAATCACCATAACATAAGCAATGTTAAAGATAGAGACTTGAGATTTGGCACACATGATAAAAAGCTTGGGCTTAATGTTTCCTGAAAATTTCATTGCGATGCCCCGCCTCCTTCGCTCATAACCTGGAAAAGCTGAACACAAGAGCAGTTTTATAGCTAGAGACTTGAGATTTGGCACACATGGTAAGTATCCTTCCTCTCAACGTGTGCTACAAATTTCAGTACGATCGGATATTGAACTCAGAAGTTATTCAAAAAACAAATTTATGCAGAGCAGCAGATGCGTTGCAGCGCAGTAGCAGCGCAGTCGCTGCGCCGCGCCGACGATATAATGAACGAAAAGACGCGTTTGTTCATGTATGTTGGATTTGTCTTTCGTCTGCTGTGGCGCTAAACATATACAATCAACAGCCGCAGTCCAGTGTTGCCAGACTATCGCAAGCTACCTACACTCGATGCAAGCAAAATCGACTTCAAGCGATATATCTAAATCTTATTATAATGAAAATACTTTTCTTTGAAGACCTGCACAGGGTATCCTACTGTCGCGCCCGCTCGACTGATCGGCTTGTTGGTTTTATGGTATTTCAAAAATTTTGTTTTCGATTTTTGGGGCTGGAAGGGGCGTGCAAAATTCTAAAACAATCTTGACCTTTTCGGGAGCTGCAGGAGTATTGTCACCAAATTTGGTGACCCTAGCTCTTATAGTCTCTCAGATCTAGGTGTTCATACAGCAGGACAGCAGGACAGACGGACATGACTCGGCTGTTGATGCTGATCAAGAATATATATACTTTATGGGGACTGCCGGACTTCCTTCGACCTGTTACGCACATTTTGACAAACATAATAGACCTTTTTTTGCTTTTTTAAAGTAAAGGGTCTACAAAACTTATATATTAATTCAAAGGCCCATAAAGAATATCGGCAGTGGCAAATATGAAACCTTGGATGGGAAATAATAATGACAGTGTAAATTTAAATAATTAACGTGTATATCGAGGTAAAGTAAAATTACTATATACAACTATTAAACTAAATTAGCTAAGGAGTTCTGGAGACCCCCGGTGAAGATGGCCGCATTGTAGTAGAATTAAGTGAAAATTCATAAGAGTTTTTATGAGAAGAAACTTGTGGTGGCGTTTTAATAAATCGAAAAAATGCGGATGACTTCGTGCGCTTAGTTTGTAATTGATTCGACAACTGACTCTTACAAATATTCTAAGCCTACACTAAGCTAAGGTGGCGGAGCGAGGCGAATTCGCTCTCTGAGCAATAATCGAATGAGTACTTTATTATGCTCTCGCTCCGTCCTAAACCTAACTTACACTAGACTTCTAAATTTGACAACAACTAACTTAAATAACTACAAAAATACGATAGAATAAAAATTGCGCTGAACTGCGCCAACACCGGCCCCCATGAAGCGGTGTGGGCTTCATGAAACCGGCAACCGAGCCAGCTTGTGGATGGCCCGCTTGAACACCCCTCCATTGGCCGTCCTAAGGTCGACGACTCGAACGACCCCGTCCTGTCCCGCGTGCACCGCTGTCACCCTGCCGATCAGCCACTTCTGAGGCGGCAGGTTGTCCTCGGCGACGACCACCAGCTCTCCAACGGCGACGTCTGGCTCGCGCTGGTGCCACTTGGCTCGTGCTTGGAGCCCCAGGATATATTCCCTCGACCATCGCCGCCAGAACTGACGCTTGAGCAACGAGACAGCTCGCCATCGACTTAAGCAGGTCAGGTGCTGCTCCTCTCCCCTTTCCGGCATTGCGCTCAATGGCCCTCCCTAGAGCAGGTGGCCTGGCGTGAGTGCCTCGCCGTCGCTGGGGTCCTCGCTCATCGCTCCTATTGGCCGCGAGTTGAGCACGGCCTCCACTGCTACCAGCGTCGTCTGCAGCTCTTCTGCCGTCAGCAGCAGGTTGCCGACCGTCCGTAGGAGTAGGTGCTTTGCACACTTCACACCTGCCTCCCACAGTCCCCCGAAGTGCGGAGCCCTGGGCGGTATGAACGCAAATTCGCATCCGCTTTTTGATGCGAATTCGCGAATTGCGTCCGCCTCGCCCTCTATTTTCGCTCGCAGCTCCTGCAGTAGCCGACTCGCTCCTACGAAGTTTGTTGCGTTGTCGCAGTGCACTGTCTGGGGTATCCCTCGACGGCCGACGAACCTTTGAAAAGCCATAAGAAAGGTATTAGTCGAGAGATCCGATACTAATTCTAAATGAACCGCTTTGGAGGCGAAGCAAACAAACAATGCGATATACGACTTATATGTGGGCTTTCCACGCATTCGATAAGTCGTGCTAATTGGGCCACAAAAATCAACGCCGCAGATGGAAAATGGGCGGAGCGCTCGGAGTCGATCTGCTGGTAAATTTCCCATAATTTGGGTGAGCAGACGGGGTTTGCATTTAAAGCAACGGATACATGATCTCACTGTCTGACGACAGACCTCTTGAGCGTTAACTATCCAAAGTCGCTCACGAAGAAGACTCACGAGCGCTCTTGGGCCAGCATGACAATTTGTTAAATGCAAGTATCTTATATAGCTTCTAGCAAATTGCGAGCTTTTTGTAAGGAGCATCGGAAACTTAGCATCATATGAAAGAGGAGCATTCGCAAGTCGTCCCCCTACTCGCAACATCGAGAAAGAGCACCAAGATCCAGTATACTCCTGTATAAACGGATTGAGACGCTGCAGGCTATGACCCACACGCGTGCCCTTTCGAACCCTACTTAAGTCATCTTTGAACTCAACTTGTTGGATGACTTCAACTATTTTCTCAAAAGCTTCTTTTCTTTCAAGTGCCGTAGGGATTTTTTCAAAATGAATGTCTTTATGCTTGCATTTCTTAATGAAACGGAACACATAAGCGAACACTCTCAGCAGTCTAGCATGCGATGAATAACTATTGATCGCGTCGACAAGATCTGGTCGGTCTACCATTGCTGCCAGTCCAACAGCTGTTTTACGCACCTCCCACGTACGCATCTCATCTGTTACCAGATGCTGGTTAACCGGCCAGAATTCTTTCGGTTCCTTCAAAAATGAAGGCCCTTCGAACCAAATCGACGCGGGCAAGTCGTCAACATTGCAGCCTCTCGAAACCATATCTGCTGGGTTCTGCTTTGTAGGTACATGGCGCCATTCAGCATTCTCTGTCCACTCTTGGATCTCAGCTACACGATTTGACACAAAAGTTGCCAAGGACGAAGGATGCGTCCGAATCCAATGTAGCGTGACTTCCGAATCAGACCAAAGGACAGTCCGTTCAGTTGGTAATCTTATGAGATTTCTGATTCGGTGACAGAGATCTGCGAGAAGGTGAGCCGCACACAGCTCAAGTCTAGGTAGAGTCTTAGTCTTGAGGGGGGCTACTTTGGACTTCGCTGTTAATAAGGATATCCGATAACCTTCTGCAGTATGACTGCGTATGTATACGCATGCGCCAAACGCTCTCATTGATGCGTCGGCGAAACCATGTATCTCGATCGGTGAAGTTGGCTCAGTGTGCACGTATCGTGGTATCTTGATTATTTGCAACTGAATCAAAGTTGATTTTAGCTGCTGCCACGATGTGTCCAAGCTTAGAGGAATGGATTCATCTAGCTTTTGAAGCCAAAGCTCTTGAAGCAGTATCTTTGCTTTAATTATTAGAGGGCTTAACAGCCCTAGCGGATCAAATAACCGCGACGTCACCGAGAGAATATTCCGTTTTGTCGCTTGAAGACCCATGAACGAATCGTCCATCTTAAATTGAAAGACGTCTTCATTTGGCAACCATAACACGCCAAGTGTCTTAGTTGTGTCTGACTCTGATATCGCTATCGGCTTGGCGGCATTTGTGGCGGAGAACTCTGGCAAATTGGAAAACCACTTGGTCAGTTCGAAGCCTGCGCCAAGTAGTATTTGCGACACATCTGACTTAATCGTCTGAAGGTTCTCTACGCATGCAGCACCAGTTAATAAATCGTCGACGTAAAAGTCGTGCCTGATAACTTCAGCAGCTTTTGGGTGTGACGATTCGAACATCTCACTCAGCTTTGTTAAACACCGTATTGCCAAAAATGGGGCAGGCGCAGTGCCGTAAGTTACGGTGTTCAACCTGAAGGACCTCAAAGAGTCAGATGGGTTCTTTCTCCACACTACGAGCTGAAAATCTCGATCTGCTTCGTGCACCATGACTTGCCTGTACATCTTCTTGACGTCAGCTTTCAATGCATATTTGTGCAATCTAAATCGCAGCAGAGTCGAATATATCTCTTCTTGAATGGTCGGTCCAACCATAAGAAGATCATTCAACGCAATTTAAGACGAAGTTCGACAAGATGCGTCAAACACAACGCGTAACTTCGTCGACGTGCTCTGTGGTCTTAGAACACACTGATGCGGAATGAAATAGTGAGGAGTACTTGGAATCTGGTCGTCTAATTGAGACATGTGACCAAGTGAAACATATTCGTTCATAAATTCCAAGTACATACGCTTAAGTTCGGGATCTCGACATAAGCGTCTTTCAAGCGACAGAAACCGCCGCTTAGCAACTTCGTAAGAGTTTCCAAGCTGATTGGGATCCGATTTAAATGGCAGTCTCACTTCAAATCGACCTGACGGAAATATTTTCAAATTATCTAGAAAGTGGCTCTCACATAACTGCTGTTCAACTGTTCGTAAATTTTTATTTGAAGGCAACTCTTCCAATGACCAAAATTTCTGCAAAGTGTTGTCTATTGATTTACAAGAGTCTTCTTGGCAGCTCAGATTGACAACCTGAGACTTATTGGGATTTGTCGACGTAAAGCGTCCAGAGACAATCCAACCAAGAAGAGTTTTTTGCAGAATCGGACAATTCGGACCTTGTTTAATTTGACCGACAGAAAGAAGTTCAAAGAACGTCTCAGCTCCGATAAGCATGTCGATCTTCTGTGGCTTGTGGAAATATGGGTCAGCCAATTGCAGGTTCTCCGGGATTTTCCAACCACTAACATTGACCGTGTGGTCAGGTTGGTAGCCGGAAATGGTTTTTAAAATCCACAGATCTAACGAGAACTCGCTACAATTGACTCGCGACTTCACCATTGTATGTATCTTTTTCCGAACTTGTGTATTGCACTGAGCAATTCCAAGTAAGCTGATACTAGCCTCTTCTCTACGCAGCTGCAATCGTTGAGCTAGCTCGTCTGTTACAAAATTAATTTGTGATCCAGAATCGAGCAGAGCTCTGGCCAAAACGAACTCGCCACTTTTCGTTTTAACGTTCACGACTGCTGTAGCCAGGATAACATTATCCGACACATTCGCATGCATCGCATGTGAGGTGGATGGTTGATCCTGTGCGGAGTCAAGGGGTGGTGGCAACGCTCGAGTGTTAGAAACTGCAGAGTATCTATGCAGTAGCGTATTATGAGAACGACTGCATACTCTGCACTTGTTTGCCTTACATCTGGCAACAGTGTGTCCCTTCCGAAGGCAATTGATGCATAAAGGAGCCGCCTTAGCAAACTCAAACCGCTGTTGCACTGATTGTGCAGCGTATGCAGAACAATTTAATATTGAATGGCCATCGGAACTACAATATACACATTTTGGGGACACCTGGTCGTTTCTAACACTAGCCACAGAACACGAAAATGAACTTCGATTATTTTTGGAAACAGCCTTAGACTCTGACTTAGAGCCATCGGACACGATTCTTACTGAATCCTCAGCAGACAGATGTTGATATCTGCGGTTTAAGGCTGTTTCACAATCAGTCCACAATGGAATAGATGAATAATCGAGTTGGTCCTCCCATTTTCGTCTGGTCATTGGGTCAACTTTGTTCATAACTAAGTGGATAAGAATTGCGTTGGAAATTTTCTTATCATCACCGATTGAAAGAAGTGAGCCATAGATAGCAGAGACAGTGTCAATCATTGTTTGTAAAGCTGGAGCCGAAGGATGTGTCAACTTCGGCAAGCTGAAGAGAGCTGCGATATTCTCATTGAATATCAGACACTCATTGTCATAAACTTTCTTCAGGCTTTCCAACGCTTTAGAATAATTGTCCTCAGTGACTTGGAACGCTCTCACCGTTCCTAGGGCTTCACCAGAGAGACATGACAACAAATGATTAAACTTCTCGATTATCGGAATTGTGTCATCGTTATGAACAAGTGTTTCGAACAGGCTAATAAAATTCTTAAACTCGGAGTATTTTCCACTAAACTTGGGAAGCGCCAGATGCTGAAGACGTGTGCGCGGAGCTGCGACGGGAAGAGCTGCCTGCGTAGCAGGACTTAAATTCTTAATAACGGACTTTAATTTAGCTTTCGTCGTTATGCAGAGCTCTTCTAGCTCACTGCGATATTCATCTTCGGGATCAAAGGTTTCTACTCGAGTCTGATACTTTAACGCATTTTCTATATGTGAGGCCAACATTTCTAATCCACACTCCAATTCTGTAGATTCTAGGTTTAATTTACCTTTATTTAGCTGGTAATATAAGCGCAAGATGCTTTTAACGCACATATTTCGTTTCTTTTTTGAATCGTCAAAACTTTCTTTAGTCGCCATTTAATTTAAAATTCGATCCTTTATTTAATTAACAAATTATGAAATTATAATTTATAATAATCAATATTAATTAATAAAATTTAATATCAATTATTTCAAACAAATATCGAATTAAAAATATTATTAAAGTGTTTGCGATTCAATTTTCCACGAAATAAACTCAAGTTGGCAAACAACTTGAGAAAAGCAATATGCCCGACCAGCAATGTGTAGGGTAGCTAACCTCACTTGACCGAAGCGCGCCAACGCAAGTGCGTACAATAACAATGCACAGCCGCTAAGCACAAAGCAAAACGAAAATAGCGGACTGCAGCTGGCTTGTTATGTACGTGTGAGTGTGTATGTATGTGCTTACTGCACTTATATACAAGCGCTTGGTAACAAGCAATCGCCGAATTCACAGTGATTGTGAGCGATTGTACGGCAAGGAGGGAGGGGAACAACAACGACTGAGCGAAATGAAATTGAGTAGCAATTAATAATGCTAACAATTTAACAGTCGCTCAGAGCACTAAATCGCACATATATATATATATACTTATTTACTTCACTCCAAAGTGGTAAATAACTAGTGCATGCAAATCTCAACTACTTTACATATGTGCCAAGAATTGAAAGCGTCGGCTTTATTAGCACAACCAATGCCAAACTGTTTGTTGGGCTTTCAATTTTTAGCACAGTACCTGCTGTTCCGGTTTCTTGACTTCCGACGCTACTTTCCTTGGCATAGTCCAACGGTGATGGCAGATGAAGGGCACAGCGAGAGCAGCAGCTGATATTTTGCAGCAACAGTCTGTTTGTTTGCAACCGGCGCGATTAATTTGTTGGTTTTGAACACTCAAATGCAATCGCGTCGCGAGCCACACACAATTAATTGCACTTGTTATTTAGTTATTTAGAGCACTGTTTATAAATAATTATATCACTTTATCAAAACTGTCCACCCGGGGGCGCCATGAAAATTCATAAGAGTTTTTATGAGAAGAAACTTGTGGTGGCGTTTTAATAAATCGAAAAAATGCGGATGACTTCGTGCGCTTGGTTTGTACTTGATTCGACAACTGACTCTTACAAATATTCTAAGCCTACACTAAGCTAAGGTGGCGGAGCGAGGCGAATTCGCTCTCTGAGCAATAATCGAATGAGTACTTTATTATGCTCTCGCTCCGTCCTAAACCTAACTTACACTAGACTTCAAAATTTGACAACAACTAACTTAAATAACTACAAAAATACGAAAGAATAAAAATTGCGCTGAGCTGCGCCAACATTAAGGATTATTATATAAATGAAATGTAAGTATCACCTATTTGCATCTGGCTGTTGTATGTATACAACAGCTCTTATTTTATCGCACCGAAGATTTTCGACATAACCCAATAAAGTTGCCAAAATTATAACACAAGGACATGCCAGGACATGAAGACTAAGTCATTTTAAATGCTTGCTATATTGTACTAATAAAATATTAAGGAGTTATATTATTAACATTTTTGTGCCGGGCGAAGTTAAAGTCGAGCTGGGACGATTTCTTAGAGCACCGTTAAAAGCCAAGTTATATGCAATAAATCAATTTTTTTATATTTAATTATTACCACCATTCTGCAAAGTGAGTGGAATTTGCGGAGAGCTTAAAAATAGATCGTGTTGTTCATCTCACTTGTTTTAGACTAAAGTCGCTAAAAATTCTCGGCTGTCTTGGATACAATTTCAAATTATCGATATTTATGTTTGTACTTAAATACTAAAAGCTATCGAAATAGATAAATTCGAGTATCGACCCCATTCAAGGTTCGATACTGTTCGGAGCAGCCGCAGCAGCAGCAGCCGCCTCTCAACAATTCAGCATAATCAAATATCATCTCTCGCTTTGTTTTCAATTATCACTCATTAACGTAAACTCACTCATTGTTTTTTTCCGCTCTATTTTTCGGTGCATTTGGCAATGCCTATGTTCACTTTCTGCTTGCTTGTCTCTTCGTTTTGAATCTCATTGAGTGCAGACGCATCACTTCTGCACTGCACAGAAAGGAATCGAAATATTAATCAAATCACATAAATAAAAGCTATTTTATAAAACAATAATAAAATCTCGTTTTTGAAACACAGATCGCTGCTGAAAAATCTCAGTAGCCGCAAACAGATACATTTAACAAATTTTAATGTAAATGAAAATAAAACAAATGTTAATATCGGCGGCAGCCCCTTCTTCGGAAATAATCCTTTTCATCGAATTGTTTACTCATAACTGCCGACGTTGAGAATAGCAACTTTTGTGACTATGATTCATTTATTTGTCCGAATCGTTACTCGTCTGACCTGCCCATCCTTGGCTGTGATTCTGTTGAGTATACGTCTAACGACGACGACGTTTACAAATTGTGCTGGAGCCGAAGTGTATTCCTTGACCCAACGCTTCCAGAACTGATTACCGAAGGCTTGGGTTGGATTCCATTGTAAACGTAGATCCAGATCGTCGTTGCAGAATGGTTTGTAGCCACCCACCGTACCCAGAGGTCGGCAATTGATTAAACGAGTAATTTGGACATATAACTTTTAGTACATTTTTCGTACTCCTGATGAGCCTTTCCCAAGTTCCTCCCATGTGGTGTGCGTCTGGTGGGCTAAAGCGCCATTTAATCCGGTCGTACTTTACGCCGATTCACGCCTCCTTCACTGCTTTCTCCGTTGACTTGAAATATTTTCAGCTGTCCGAGAATATCTCTGATGGGGTGCCACGTCGATCTCAATCTATTTATGACTGTTTCATGTGCGATGGTGTCTTTTCTGCAGTTCATTTAACTTAACCTCCCTTGAGTGCGCAAGAATTTTTTCATGTCGATATACACCTGAAATTCTCTTAAGCAGTTCAGCCTTGGAAGCGGTGATCCTGCTGACAACATGCTGTCTTTGTTGTTATAGCCGTTCGATGTAAAGTAGTAACGTTGCTACTGCCCTGTACAAATGTCGCCATTGGGAAAGGTACTCAGCATTTATAATCACGCTGGGCTTTGATGACGTCACAGGTATGTGTTTCCTTAGCTCTGCTGGGTCCGTTTCCTCACAATTAAGTTGCATCCTTGGCCATTCATTTTCCGGTCTTTGCAAGAAATCTGGTCTGTGGAGTCAATTATCCGCGTCAACTGAGCTGTTGACTTTGGTCGCCTTGTCAGCAACGTTTAGTTTAGTGGGGATCCATTGCCACTGCTTGACATCCGATTACTCCAGTTTCTTGCCAATCCGTTGCATTACAAATTGCTGGAATTTTCTTTGATCCATTTTCAGCAATTGTGAGACTGTTTTGGAATCCGACCAGTACGTAATATTGTTGATTTTAAGATTACGTGTTTTGGTAATTCTACGTCCGAGGCCTGTTACTGCGACCTGCAGTTCCATTCGGGGAATAGACATCGGTCTAAGGAGTTCCACCTTGCTTTTTTCTGCAACCTAAGCTACGTTTACAACATGGTCCAGCTGTACTCGAGTATAGCAAACTGCTGCATAGGAGTATTCGCTGGCGTGGACGAAGATGTGTAATCCTACTAGCGTCGTCTTTGTGATTTTTTGGAAATAACACCTGGGTATTTGCAGCATATGGATATTTGGAAGTAGGCTCTTCCAAATTTCTCAACCAAAACATGTCGTTTCAAGCGTACGAATCTGAGAATATACGGAAACAGCCCTCTTGTAAGTTTCTATACATACCTAGGATCATCTCGGTGTCACCGAACTGGACTGGCGACTGAGCAGCTTGGTTGCCTACCATGAGCTCCTTTAAGACTTTTACAGAGTTGGACGACCTGTTCCGAATTTCAAAGCCTCCTTCACAGTGACCTTTGCGGACCAGCTTTGCCAGTTCCGTCGCCTCATGTTCGGTGTCCATGCTGTTGATATAGTCATTGACATAGTGACCCTTTTGGATAGCTTCGTACAATCGTGGATGCAGCTGGCGAAATGGCTTAACGTTTTTGTTGCACGCATACTGCACGACGCGGAGCTTATGCCAAATATCATTGCGTGCATGACATATGCCTTTACCTTGCCGCTGCTATGGTCGTACCACAAGAAACGCTGTGTCTGCCTGACTTCTGCCCGGATGTTAATCCTAAGGAACATTTTGGAAATGTTGTTTTGTTCCGCCTCAAAAGCCAGACCTCGAATCGCCCACTGACTTTTGCACAGGTATTATCCAGAATGTCAATGGCCAGTGTGTCATCCTCCGAATGTGAATTTCAAGGTTTGACTGCCTCCACGTCGAAACTCTTATTCACCATATCTTACAACTCCTACCACTGACAATCGCAGTAGTGCATAATCCACTTTGCGACTGTATTGGACGTTCCTTGAATACTTCAGCCGCGCAGACATTTGGACGCAATTGGTTCGTCATACTTGCCTTCACGTAGCCCACATGGCACAGCTATTTTCCAATTATCTGCTCCGATGAGCAACACAGGTTGTATGCCTATCCCAGACTGCAGTGGCACATCTTTCGAATATGGGTTATTGATGCACAGTTCATCTACGTTGAGTGATTACTTTGCAAGAGCTAGATTGCAAATTGTATAGAAGCCCGTAAAGGTGAGCCTTCATTGCGTGTGCTTCACTGGTCCAATGTATGCAGATAGGACTTGTTCTACACCCAGCGTATTGAAGGTCTCCTCATGGATACGTGATCCTTTGTCGTCTTGTCTAACACGTGAAGGTTTACTGGAATGCTACGAAAGTAATTATTTGTGTTACAGTTGCTGTGCGCAGTCACGATGGCTTGACCCATCTGTCTATCCTCTAGAACACTGTCTTTCCCAGGGACTTCTTTATGAAGAAATGGGTGATGCTTCGGGAACATCCATTTACGCCACACATCTTCTTTGTGAAACAACACTTGCGGTGATTCTTAATTCAAGGAAAGCATGCCATCTCCGACTTCGCTTTTAGCCATCTTTCGTCCACTGTCAATTTTCCAAACTCATTGCATTGCACTGCAGAGAGCTCAGATGTTCCGCATACCATACAATTAGATGCGGCTTGTTTCTGGTTCGGTACGTCTGTGGATTCTGCCGATTCTTGCTTGGATGAATTACTCTGGTTTGAAGGTTTGACGCTTTGATCCTCGTAGTGTGCCAATATTTTGTCGGTTTCTCAGCAATAACATTCGGTTTGAGAATTTGTGAATCCGATTAATGCGTTATCAAAACGAAATATAGTTGCAATTGTTTTGTCGAATTATTTGGCTTAATTAAAGTTTCGATAGCTATTGAAAAAGCTCAATAGCTCAACAGATGTTAAATCCTGAATCCTGTTGGATTTCTTTATTGGATTGGACACTTAGCTCGAGAAGGTCCACTAAAGCTTTATTTAATGATGTATCCAATGCAGGATTCTTTCTGCGGGGTGTATGTAAAACATATGTTGATTTCAGTTTTATACATTCTGTAAATTCAAACGATAGATTAAAATGAGTACTGTTCGACATGCAATACAATTTACTTTGGATCTTGGCAATCGCGCGAAAGACGTTGGTGGCTGAGCTCCCTATAACGCTTTGCTGTATGAAACGCTGCACAGAATTCCCGGCTTATGGTGCGAATTGTATGCAGCTGCGTTAGCTAAGAAGTCATACAATTTACTGAGTTTGTCTTAGAGTTCTGCTGCATGAAACGCTGCACAGAATTTGACACTTAACCATTTCAACTTCAACTTTTTCAGTTGGCTGCATAAACTCCAAAGTTGCATGTTATTAGAGGACGGATATTTAATTATTTATTAAATGCATAAATATACTATATATCCTATAATATAGTATATATTATAAGAAATTTTAAAATGGATGAATATAAATTCTAAGATTGCTCTTTTATTATTATTTATTCATTTAAATCAAATTAATTGAATATTCATCTTTAACTTAAAAATTATGTCATAGTAAAAAATATAATCTCATAGTAAATATATAGAATATTGATAAACGTTATTTGTAGGCATCGACATTAGATTAAATGCTTGAAATAAATAAATTATATATTAAATGTAATTTTTCATTGAAAATTAAATTGATGCGGTAATCGATAAATTCAAAGGGCTGCAATGCTACAATCGATTACACTTTATATGAGTCTGTATCCCTGTCTTTGTGTACAGTATAATTTGCTTAGCTGCCTCGATACTTAGCTGCATCGTCAAGATAGCTGCCTGATATTTTAATTTTCCTGCATCATGATCTCTTTAGTATCAAAATAATTACGTTTGGTGCATCCAACTTAGCAGCCTTTTGCACTTAAGCGCCTCTTATCGGCAGTATTTATGTATGGTTTTCTATGAAAATCATGTAAGTTTGCTGCGCCATCTATTGATAAAGAAGCAAATTTTCTTAAATAATTTGTATGCAGTATGACAACTCGTGCAATTTCTGCGAATGTCCGTTTTTATAGCCTGTGCCCATTAAAAATGGGCAAAAAAGGCTATAATGAATTTGTGTGAATGTATGTAACAGGCAAAAGGAAGCATCTCCGACCTTATAAAGTATATATATTCTTGATCAGTATCAATAGCCGAGACGGTTTACACCTGTCCGTCTGTCTGTCCGTCTGTCTGTCCGTCCGTCCGTCTGTCCGTCCGTCTGTATGAACGCGTGGATCTCAGCAACTATAAGAGCTAGAGACTTCAAATTTGGAATGTAGGTTCCTGAATACCATACGCAGATCAAGTTTATTTTCTATTTTCGATATCGATTCCCGTTGGTTTTAAAATTAGAAAAATCACCATAACATAAGCAATGTTAAAGCTAGAGACATGAGATTTGGCACACATGATCGAAGATTGGGTTTAATGTGTCCTGAATTTCATCGCGATGCCCCGCCCCCTTCGCCCACAACTCGGAAAAGCTGATACGAAGAGCAGTTTTATAGCTAGAGACTTGAGATTTGGCACACATAATAAGTATCCTACTCTCAATGTATGCAACAAATTTCAGTACGATCGGATATTGAACTCAGAAGTTATTCAAGAAACAAATTTATGCAGCGTAGCAGATGCGTCGCAGCGCAGTAGCAGCGCAGTAGCTGCGCCGCGCCGACGATATAATGAACGAAAAGACGCGTTTGTTCATGTATGTTTGATATGCCTTTCGTCTGCTGTGGCTCCAAACATAAAGAATCAACAGCCGCAGTCCAGTGTTGCCAGACTATCGCTAGCAAACTACTCTCGATGCAAGCAAAATCGACTTCAAGCGATATATTTAAATCCCATTATAATGAAAATACTTTTATTTGAAGACCTGCACAGGGTATCCTACTGTCGCGCCCGCTCAACTGATCGGCTTGTTTTATTTGATCGTCTCTAAGTTTTTGTAGAATTTTGTTCCACCAAGGATTTGTGTGCACTAGATATAATTAATTATTTTTTATAATTATTATTTTTTGTATTGTGGCTGCCTCCTTATTTATGCTTGTACTTGTTTTGAACTGTGTTGAGTATTCTTCTGTGAGTTTTAAAATTGTTCCCAATTGGCTTTGTCGGTGATAAAAGTGTGTTATTGATTGTGTTATGAATTTATCGAGTATTTTTCCTCTAGAATTGTAAGTCTTTGCACCCTAGTTTTTGTGCCAACCGTTAAAGTGACTAGCGTAGGTATGCTTGTGACTTCAAATACACTTTGAAAATCCTTTATTTGGTGCAATGTAGGCTGATATTATTCTTAATTTTAGTTTTGATGTTAATTCTGCGCTTACTCCATCGAAGTCGCCGTTCAAAACTTTTTTCGAGCTTGTAGGGAGTTGTGTATTAGGAGAGCTAAGCCCCCATAGGAAGGTGAGCTGTTTTTTGCTAGTAATGTGTAGTTGATAGGTATATGTATGTAGTTTGTGTGCATTATATGTGTTTCTTGTAGGGATAATAAATGTAGCATTTATTTTACGTTCCATTGAATGATCTTGATGGTCATTTGATTTTATTTATATTTTAAGGAGAAAAGTTTGAGTGTATTGTGTGTCTGTTTTATGTGATAAATACAGCATGAGGGAGCCCCTAATGTGTTGTATTGCCAATTAGAGGCTCATTGTTGTTGGGGGTGTGGGCGGCATCTCCCGGCTGGCGGGCCCGGTGAAAAACATGAGCATTTTTAAAACGCTCATTCCCCCGCCAAGGCCGTCCGCCGATGGGGACGCCGCCCACGCATAGTTATTTTATGTGTTAGACACTTACGCTGTCGCTATTGTTTTTATAAATGTAGAAATTAAGCAAATGATACAATATTTAAACAATGGAAAGCAGAAAAAATGAATGTCCGGCTAACTTACCTGTTTTAAGGGGAAGGGGAAGGGAAACTTTCGGAGCCCTACATGGCCACAAAGCGTCGGTGATGATGTCCAATACCAGGGAGACGGCGTCCTTGTGGTCATCTCAGCAGAGTGGGTACGCCTGGTCCAATGGTTACCCTGTTTGAATGGTGAAGATTCGTTAATAGTTTTTATACCCTGTGCCCATTAAAAATGGGCAAAAGTGGTATAATGAATTTGTGTGAATGTATGTAACAGGCAGAAGGAAGCATCTCCGACCATATAAAGTATATATATTCTTGATCAGTATCAATAGCCGAATCGATTGACACCTGTCCGTCTGTCTGTCCGTCCGTCCGTCTGTATGAACGCGTGGATCTCAGCAACTATAAGAGCTAGAGACTTCAAATTTGGAATATAGGTTCCTGAATACCATACGCAGGTCAAGTTTATTTTCAATTTTCGATATCTCACCCCCCGCCCACGCAAATAGAAGAAGACCTCAAATTCCAAGATAATTCAGCCTAACATGACTGATAGTTGAAGTATAACTCACGCTGAGCAATTTGCTGCAAGTTTCATCGCGATCGACCCATAAATAAGGGAGATATTAAGGAATTTGTTTTAATTCCATTTTTTGGCCAAAGCGAGAGAGCATATGAAAATTCCATTTGCGCAAACGAGAAAGCATATAAACTGATGTTTTGCACCGTCGGCCGCTGTGTGGCGCATTGTGTCATGTGGCATGTGGCGCCATCCATCGGCCACACTCAGAACTATACATTGTAATGTAAATTTAAATTAGCGATTGTTTACAATTTTTGTTAAGATAATACAGCTTAAATTAACAGAATAACCACGCTAAGCAATTTGCTGGAAGTTTCATAGCGATCGATCCATTAATAAAGGAGATATTAAGGAATTGGTTTTATTGCCTTTATTTCATTATAATTTTCCAGTTGCCCAACACTATTCTACAACAGTCTGAGAGTTGTCCAGCCCTGACAAACTGAATAATTACTATTATTATATTAATTTATATTTGCGATTGCTAACACGTTTGGTTGACAATTCTACGTTTCTATCATAGTATTAAAATAACTTAAATTTTCCGCATTACCAAAACCTATATATATAAACATTGCCTTAAATTTCAAAAAAAAGTGGTTTGGAGCGCAATATAATAACAGCTGTGTGTAAGAGAGAGAAACATGGGGTGTTGCCAGACTACATACAGAGCAATTCCACTATAATTAAAATACTTTTCCCAAAATACTTTTAATTCAAGTCCTGCACAGGGTATTCTACTGTCGCGCCCGCTCGATTGATCGGCTTGTTTTGTATTGTTTTTTCATTTCTTACTCACCATTGTAAGTTAATGTCCGTATTTTCAAGCATTTTCCATTGCTTACATTTTGTGCTGCATTCCCCCATCTGGTTTAGTGTTGTGTAATTTCGATATGTGTATGCGGCAATATATCGACGTGGCATATCGATTGTTAGAACTGAGGGCCAGGGTTGGACTTCACACTGAGAACCGATGAGCTAGCCAGCGCGGAAAAAATCAGTTCACAACAATATGGCACCCAGTAAAAAAAAATTAAGAAATTATGTTTCGTCGATAAATGTTTAAATTCCTTCTTCCCCGGTATTCGCTCAGCTGATGACGAAAGTAGCCCGCTTATGAGGCTCTTAATTGCGCAGTTTGAGCGTAATCCCGGAGGTCAATAGTCAATATAATCTGTCTAATGACCCTTTTGTTTGGTTTTGTTTTTATAGCCTGTGCCCATTAAAAATGGGAAAAAAGGCTATAATGAATTTGTGTGAATGTATGTAACAGGCAGAAGGAAGCATCTCCGACCCTATAAAGTATATATATTCTTGATCAGTATCAATAGCCGAGTCGATTTACACCTGTCCGTCTGTCTGTCCGTCCGTCCGTCTGTATGAACGCGTGGATCTCAGCAACTATAAGAGCTAGAGACTTCAAATTTGGAATGTAGGTTCCTGAATACCATACGCAGATCAAGGTTATTTTCAATTTTTGATCCCAAGTCCCGTTGGTTTTAAAATTAGAAAAATCAACATAACATAAGCAATGTCTAAGCTAGAGACTTGAGATTTGGCACACATGATAGAAAGCTTGGGTTCAATGTGTCCTGAAAATTTCATCGCGATGCCACGCCCCCTTCGCCCATAGCTCGGAAAAGCTGATAACAAGAGCAGTTTTATAGCTAGAGACTTGAGATTTGGCACACATGGCAAGTATCCTACTCTCAATGTGTTCTATAAATTTCAGTACGATCGGATATTGAACTCAGAAGTTATTCAAGTAACAAATTTATGCAGCGCAGCAGATGCGTCGCAGCGCAGTCGCTGCGCCGCCCCGACGATATAATGAACGAAAGACCCGTTTGTTCATGTATGTTTGATATACCTTTCATCTGCTGTGGCGCTAAACATAAACAATCAACAGCCGCAGTCCAGTGTTGCCAGACTATCGCAAGCAACATACTCTCAATGCAAGCAAAATCGACTTCAAGCGATATATTTAAATCCCTTTATAGTGAAAATACTTTTCTTTGAAGACCTGCACAGGGTATCCTACTGTCGCGCCCGCTCGACTGATCGGCTTGTTGATACTGTTGATGTGCGTGTGTCACATTCACAAATTAGTGAATCGTTTGCAAAGAACGTCGTAGTGATAGGAACAAGATCTGTGATAAAGGTGATATTAGATTTAGTTTGTTTAAAGTTTGGTGCATTTCTCTGTAGTTTATTTTTTCCTGTCTACTATTCGTTTTGTCTCTTTCTGTTTTTACGTTGAGTGTGTAGCAGGCCGATCGTATGTTAACATTCCTATACTCTGTTAACCCTACCACCACTAGATTGTATACCCAACCATCACTAATTATCCGGATAGATTAGCTATTATCTATTATATTCTATTATCTCGCTTTAGCATACTAAGGCAATGGAGATCGACCTAGCTTGATCGCGCTCTAAAGGGAGTTGTGAAATACAGCGGTGTGATGCCAGAGTCAGTCGTTTGATACATACGAAATAAAGCAGACGTCATAAAAAAGAACTGCGTGTTTCATTTAGCCGTTGTTAGCCGTTCTGGGCTTGCCAGCAAAAGGCTGCAAGGCGCAACGATCGTGACAGCGCCCCAGAAGCTGAACAAAACGAGTAGGAACAGCAGCCCAAACTCAAGTCTTGGATATGCAGCAGAATGAGATCGCTAGCGGCATAGAAACATTGCGGTGGTCCAAATTGAGGCAGCGAAGAGCATGCTGAAAAATTTACACACGACAGGTCCCGACAACAGTAGCCCAGGTCTTCAGCTGCAGTCAGAACGAGATGACAACAACTTGCGCAGTTATGTAGACAGCAATGATGGCGGCGCCAGCGAATGCGTAGAAATCGGCGAGCATCACAGCGACGCGCATGATCATGGCGCCGAAGCGGATTGTGAAATCGAAGAAACGACGGCCGTTAGGAATGCGGCTGCAAAAACGAAGAACAAAGTGAATTGCGAGTGGACTTCGTCGGCGTTTCAATTAGCAAAGAAGATCCTATCGAATTTTGCTGGCAAAACTTCGGTTCGCAATTGGATTGCGCAATTGGACAACATTACCAAGCTATATAAATTGACCGATATGTAGGGGCAATTGCTATGCGTTGCCAAGCTAAAAGGCGATGCACTCCAATGGATGCACACTGATCCTTTGCGCATCGTGGATCCGGTAGCGGCTTTTGGCGGCAACCTATCAAAAGCTGAGATGAGGCGCAAATTCGAGGGACGTGTCTGGAGCTCAAATGAAAAGTTCGCGATTTACTTCGGAAACATAGCTTTACTGGCTCGCGATGTCAACATAGATAAAGAGTTCTTAGATAGCCTCATCGTGGGAATCCCTCACGAAGCGTTGCGTCTAGAAGCCGGAATTCAATGCTTTGACAAGCCCTGCAAGATGATGCGCGCATTTGCGGACGTGATGCACACGGAGAGAAGCGTTTCTGGGAAGGCTCGTCCAAATGCAATGCCCAGCGGCGGCATTGATAAGGAATCGCGTTGCTTCAATTTTAATTATAGAGAACATTGGGTAAAAGATTGTTTGAAGCCCAAGAGAGAGCGGAATTCATGCCACGGCTGTGGTGCCAACGATCACCTCGTGTCCCAGTGTCCGAAGAAGAAATCTGGAGGCGTAAATAATTATGTAAGATTAATTAACATACATTTTAATGATAATTCTAATAATTCCATTATCGCAGAATGCCTAATTCTTTCACTTTAACGTTAAACAAGCTATAACTCAAACCTAGAATTGCGAGATGGGCGTTAGAACTACAAGAATTCGACTACGAGTTAATACACACAGCGGGAAAGCATATGCAGCACGTAGATGTAGCAACAGCATTATGATAACCGAGATCAATAGTTTCGAAACCAATTTAGTAATCTGTCAAACAAAAGATGAAAACGTGCAGGAAATTAGAAAATTATTAGAAGAAAGTAAACAGAATTTTGAAATGAAGAATGGAAAATTATTTAGAAAAACGAACGAAAATAGATTAATATTTTATGTTCCTAAAAGTATGGAAGTCCACGTATTATATAAATATTTGGACGAATTATGACACATTGGAAGAGACAAAAGGTTGGATGCGATTAGTAAAACCTATTGGTTTCTAAAAGTGAAAACCAAGGTATTACAACACATTGAAAACTGCCTAAAGTGAATAGCGTTTTCACCGAAGACTGGCAAGGGGAAGGTATGCTACATAGTATTCCTAAGGGCAATAAGCCTGTCGAGATAGTTTCTTCTCTTCTTTTATCTTATCAGAATGTTAGAGGTCTTAAGACTAAACTATCAAAATCATATGTCGATAGTTTGTCGTTTGATTCTAACATTATTGTCTTTACTGAAACTTGGTTAAAGCCAGATATCTCTGATTTTTCAATTTTTCCTTATAAGTACATCTCTTTTAGATGTGACCGTTTATCACGAGTGGGGGGTGGTGTCCTCATTGCGGTTGATTCTGACCTTTCGTCTGAATTAATATTATCTGATTTAGCTTTAAACGTTGACTTCATTGGCGTTAAAATTACAATAAATAATTTTTCAATTTATGTAACCTGCTCTTACATTCCACCACAATCTGATATCACTTTATAAGCTGAGCACCTATCCGCTATTCCATCTATTTCCTGACTGCTATTTGATAATGATTATTTGTTTGTATTTGGAGACTTTAAATTTCCGGATGTGGTGTGGTCCGATTCACCGAATGATTTGGTTCCGTCTAGCTCTCATGAATTCATTAATTCACTTCTGGAGCAGTCTCTCTCTCAAGTTAACCTGTTGCGAAACTGTAATGGCCGTATCCTTGACCTTATATTTGTATCTGATCCGATGTGTTGTACTGTATCACGCATTGATCCTCTAGTTCTTCCTGAAGATCCCTATCATCTCAGCTTAGACTTAGTTATGGAACTGCCTACAGAGCCTTTTGCTCTTTCTAATGATGCGGTTAGATCCCGCTGTTTCCGCAAAGCCGATTTTATAAATTTAAATTCTTTAATTTCATCAACTGACTGGTCGCAACTGTACTCTTGTACTAATTTTAATATTGCAACCTCAATCTTCTATGATGTTGTGCACTCTCTTTTCGATCAGTGTGTTCCTCGTGAAATTCCTAGGCGATCGAATAGTCCTCCTTGGTTCTCGCGGGAGCGAACTAGGTTGAGGAATACGAAGTCACGATATTACAAGAGGTTTAAGAGTTCGGGAAATTCTTCTGATTTTTCCCGCTATTTTTTAGCCAGATCAAATTTTATTACATGTAACTCGCGTTGTTATAACAATTATTTGTCTCGGTGTAGATTACAATTTGCTCAAAATCCTAGACAGTTCAATAACTTTGTGAACATGAAAAGCGAATCTTCTTCATTGCCTTCATCTATTTCTTTCGAGGGGAGGAAAGCAAATACTGATCAGACTGCAGCCGATCTATTTGCTGAATTGTTTCAGTCCACTTATTCTTCATCTAACCTTGTAGCTAACTCTACATATTCTTATACATTACAAAAGTCTAACTGCATTTTTGCGCCTGTGATCACAGAAAGTTCGTTACTTAACGAACTTAATTTAATCAAACCTGGCTTTTCCCCAGGTCCTGATGGAGTGCCGGGATGTGTACTTAGATTTTATGCTGGATCTCTTTGTAGACCATTACATGCGTTATTTGTGTTGTCTGTGAAATCTTGTTCTTTCCCATCTGTTTGGAAGGAATGATTAATAATTCCTATTCACAAACATGGATTGAAGTCCGATGTTAAAAACTTTAGGGGTATTTCTAAATTGTCTGCAATGCCTAAGGTGTTTGAGAAACTGATAACGTCTCAATTGCATTTATTTTATGTTCCATTGAATGATCTTGATGGTCATTTGATTTTATTTATATTTTAAGGAGAAAAGTTTGAGTGTATTGTGTGTCTGTTTTATGTGATAAATACAGCATGAGGGAGCCCCTAATGTGTTGTATTGCCAATTAGAGGCTCATTGTTGTTGGGGGTGTGGGCGGCATCTCCCGGCTGGCGGGCCCGGTGAAAAACATGAGCATTTTTAAAACGCTCATTCCCCCGCCAAGGCCGTCCGCCGATGGGGACGCCGCCCACGCATAGTTATTTTATGTGTTAGACACTTACGCTGTCGCTATTGTTTTTAAAAATGTAGAAATTAAGCAAATGATACAATATTTAAACAATGGAAAGCAGAAAAAATGAATGTCCGGCTAACTTACCTGTTTTAAGGGGAAGGGGAAGGGGAACTTTCGGCGCCCTACATGGCTACAAAGCGTCGGTGATGATGTCCAACACCAGGGAGACGGCGTCCTTGTGGTCATCTCAGCAGAGTGGGTACGCCTGGGTCCAATGGTTGCTATGTTTGAATGGTGAAGATTCGTTAATAGTTTTTTGTATTGATTTTTCATTTCTTACTCACCATTGTAAGTTAATGTCCGTATTTTCAAGCATTTTCCATTGCCTACATTTTGTGCTGCATTCCCCCATCTGGTTTAGTGTTGTGTAATTTCGATATGTGTATGCGGCAATATATCGACGTGGCATATCGATTGTTAGAACTGAGGGCCAGGTTGGACTTCACACTGAGAACCGATGAGCTAGCCAGCGCGGAAAAAATCAGTTCACAACAATATGGCACCCAGTAAAAAAAAATTAAGAAATTATGTTTCGTCGATAAATGTTTAAATTCCTTTTTTCCCCGGTATTCGCTCAGCTGATGACATATGTAGCCCGCTTATGAGGCTCTTAATTGCGCAGTTTGAGCGTAATCCCGGAGGTCAATGGTCAATATAATCTGTCTAATGACCCTTTTGTTTGGTTTTGTTTTTAGACCCTTTACTTTAAAAAAGTAAATAGGGTCTATTAAGTTTGTCAAAAAAAAAATGTGCGTAACAGGTCGAAGGAAGTCCGGCAGACCCCATAAAGTATATATATTCTTGATCAGCATCACCAGCCGAGTCGATATAGCCATGTCCGTCTGTCCGTCTGTCCGTCTGTCCTGCTGTCCGTCTGTCGTGATGTATGAACGCCTAGATCTCAGAGACCATAAGAGCTAGGGTCACCAAATTTGGTGACAATACTCCTGTGACCCCCGAAAAGGTCAAGTTTGTTTTAGAATTTTGCCACGCCCCCTCCCGCCCCCAAAAATCGGAAAACCCTAATAACTCGAGTAATTTAAAATATACAAGTTCCAAAATCGGCATACATAAAATTTACTTTCCTTTCGATGCGTACTGAAAATTTCATCAAAATCGGACAATAAACACCGGAGATTTGAAGCAAACAAATTATCGAATGTACAATGGCAGGAAATGTGCAGGAAATGTGCAGATATGTTAAGATTAACATTTGTATGCTAAGATTAACATTTGTATGTTAAGATTAACATTTGTATGTTAAGATTAACATTAGTATGTTAACAATTCAAGTGTAACATAAGCGATTATATTTAATTAATCGGAAGCTAATCTGAGCAGCGTCAAATTTATTTAGGTTTATATATAAGTCTGTAAGTTTGTAACTGTTATTTCATTGTTGAAGAATAAGTAAAGGGTCTCTCATAGTCGATTTCGACTGTAGCCTTTCCGACTGGTTGATACTGTTGATGTGCGTGTGTCACATTCACAAATTAGTGAATCGTTTGCAACGAACGTCGTAGTGATAGGAACAAGATCTGTGATAAAGGTGATATTAGATTTAGTTTGCTTAGAGTTTGGTGCATTTCTCTGTAGTTTATTATACCCTGTGGGGGTATATTAAGTTTGTTAAAAGTATGTAACGGGCAGAAGGAAGCATGGCCGACCCCATAAAGTATATATATTCTTGATCAGCATCAATAGTCGAGTCGATATAGCCATGTCCGTCTGTCCGTCGGTCTGTCGGTCTGTCGGTCCGTCGGTCTGTCGGTCCGTCCGTATGAACGAAAGGATCTCAGAGATGGTAAGAGCTAGAAGCTTGAACTTAGTGTCCCAGTACTGGTAATTTTTGCAGGCAGATCAAGTTTATCTTTTTTTTGGATGCCACGCCCTCTTTGCCCACAAATTAAGTAAGAGTAAAAGTATAAAACAAGCAGTTTTTTGGCTCAAAACCCTCATAACCAGAGCAATATAACAGATAAAGACTTCACATTTAGCACACATGATGAGTATGTTGGGGTCGATGTGTCCATAAAATGTTATCACGATGCCACGCCCCCCTCGCCTACAAAACGGAAAAGCTTATAACAAGAGCAATATTACAGTTAGAGACTTCAGATTTGGGACACATGATGAGTATCTTGTGGTCGATGGGTCCAGAAAAATGTATCGCGATGCCACGCCCCTTTCGCCCACAAATAAAGTAAAAGCTCATAAAGCAAGCAGTTTTGTAGCTCAAAAACCTCATAACAAAAGCAGTTTTGTAGCTAGAGACTTGAGATTTAGCACACATGATGAATATTTTGTGGTTGATGTTTCCAGAAAATTGTATCATGATGCCACGCTCCCTTTGCCCACAAATTAAGTAAAACCTCATAAAGCAAGCAGTTTTGTCACTCAAAAACCTCATAACAAAAGCAGTTTTGTAGATGGAGACTTGAGATTTGGCACACATGATGAATATTTTGTGGTTGATGTGTCCAGAAAAATGTATCACGATGCCACGCCCCCTTCGCCCACAAAAATTAAAAAACGAATTACTAGAGAATTTCATCTGGAGTGAATTTGAGCGGGTTCCTGTAAACCCACAGGGTATATTACGGTCGGGGTCCCGACTGTTCGGCTTGTTTTTTTCTGTCTACTATTCGTTTTGTCTCTTTCTGTTTTTACGTTGAGTGTGTAGCAGGCCGATAGTCTGTTAACATTCCTATACTCTGTTAACCCTACCACCACTAGATTGTATACCCAACCATCACTAATTATCCGGATAGATTAGCTATTATCTATTATATTCTATTATCTCGCTTTAGCATACTAAGGCAATGGAGATCGACCTAGCTTGATCGCGCTCTAAAGGGAGTTGTGAAATACAGCGGTGTGATGCCAGAGTCAGTCGTTTGATACATACGAAATAAAGCAGACGTTTGCCAGCAAAAGGCTGCAAGGCGCAACGATCGTGACAGCGTCCCAGAAGCTGAACAAAACGAGTAGGAACAGCAGCCCAAACTCAAGTCTTGGATATGCAGCAGAATGAGATCGCTAGCGGCATAGAAACATTGCGGTGGTCCAAATTGAGGCAGCGAAGAGCATGCTGAAAAATTTACACACGACAGGTCCCGACAACAGTAGCCCAGGTCTTCAGCTGCAGTCAGAACGAGATGACAACAACTTGCGCAGTTATGTAGACAGCAATGATGGCGGCGCCAGCGAATGCGTAAAAATCGGCGAGCATCACAGCGACGCGCATGATCATGGCGCCGAAGCGGATTGTGAAATCGAAGAAACGACGGCCGTTAGGAATGCGGCTGCAAAAACGAAGAACAAAGTGAATTGCGAGTGGACTTCGTCGGCGTTTCAATTAGCAAAGGAGATCCTATCGAATTTTGCTGGCAAAACTTCGGTTCGCAATTGGATTGCGCAATTGGACAACATTACCAAGCTATATAAATTGACCGATATGTAGGGGCAATTGCTATGCGTTGCCAAGCTAAAAGGCGATGCACTCCAATGGATGCACACTGATCCTTTGCGCATCGTGGATCCGGTGGCGGCTTTTGGCGGCAACCTATCAAAAGCTGAGATGAGGCGCAAATTCGAGGGACGTGTCTGGAGCTCAAATGAAAAGTTCGCGATTTACTTCGGAAACATAGCTTTACTGGCTCGCGATGTCAACATAGATAAAGAATTCTTAGATAGCCTCATCGTGGGAATCCCTCACGAAGCGTTGCGTCTAGAAGTCGGAATCCAGACAAGCCCAGCAAGATGATGCGCGCATTTGCGGACGTGATGCACACGGAGAGAAGCGTTTCTGGGAAGGCTCGTCCAAATGCAATGCCCAGCGGCGGCATTGATAAGGAATCGCGTTGCTTCAATTTTAATTATAGAGAACATTGGGTAAAAGATTGTTTGAAGCCCAAGAGAGAGCGGAATTCATGCCACGGTTGTGGTGCCAACGATCACTTCGTGTCCCAGTGTCCGAAGAAGAAATCTGGAGGCGTAAATAATTATGTAAGATTAATTAACATACATTTTAATGATAATTCTAATAATTCCATTATCGCAGAATGCCTAATTCTTCCACTTTAACGTTAAACAAGCTATAACTCAAACTCAAACGAGTTAATACACAGAGCGGGAAAGCATATGCAGCACGTAGATGTAGCAACAGCATTATGATAACCGAGATCAATAGTTTCGAAACCAATTTAGTCAAACAAAAGATGAAAACGTGCAGGAAATTAGAAAATTATTAGAAGAAAGTAAACAGAATTTTGAAATGAATATTGAATATTATTTAGAAAAACGAACGAAAATAGATTAATATTTTATGTTCCTAAAAGTATGGAAGTCCACGTATTATATAAATATTTGGACGAATTATGACACATTGGAAGAGACAAAAGGTTGGATGCGATTAGTAAAACCTATTGGTTTCTAAAAGTGAAAACCAAGGTATTACAACACATTGAAAACTGCCTGAAGTGAATAGCGTTTTCACCGAAGACTGGCAAGGGGAAGGTATGCTACATAGTATTCCTAATGACAATAAGCCTGTCGAGATAGTTTCTTCTCTTCTTTTATCCTATCAGAATGTTAGAGGTCTTAAGACTAAACTATCAAAATTATATGTCGATAGTTTGTCGTTTGATTCTAACATTATTGTCTTTACTGAAACTTGGTTAAAGCCAGATATCCCTGATTTTTCAATTTTTCCTAATAAGTACACCTCTTTTAGATGTGACCGTTTATCACGAGTGGGGGGTGGTGTCCTCATTGCGGTTAATTCTGACCTTTCGTCTGAATTAATATTATCTGATTTAGCTTTAAACGTTGACTTTATTGGCGTTAAAATTACAATAAATAATTTTTCAATTTATGTAACCTGCTCTTACATTCCACCACAATCTGATATCACTTTATACGCTGAGCACCTATCTGCTATTCCATCTATTTCCTGACTGCTATCTGATAATGATTATTTGTTAGTATTTGGAGACTTTAAATTGACGGATGTGGTGTGGTCCGATTCACCGAATGATTTTGTTCCGTCTAGCTCTCATGAATTCATTAATTCACTTCAGGAGCAGTCTCTCTCTCAAGTTAACCTGGTGCGAAACTGTAATGGCCGTATCCTTGACCTTATATTTGTATCTGATCCGATGTGTTGTACTGTATCACGCATTGAACCTCTAGTTCTTCCTGAAGATCCCTATCATCTCAGCTTAGACTTAGTTATGGAACTGCCTACAGAGCCTTTTGCTCTTTCTAATGATGCGGTTAGATCCCGCTGTTTCCGCAAAGCCGATTTTATAAAATTAAATTCTTTAATTTCATCAACTGACTGGTCGCAACTGTACTCTTGTACTAATTTTAATATTGCAACCTCAATCTTCTATGATGTTGTGAATTCTCTTTTCGATCAGTGTGTTCCTCGTGAAATTCCTAGGCGATCGAATAGTCCTCCTTGGTTCTCGCGGGAGCGAACTAGGTTGAGGAATACGAAGTCACGATATTACAAGAGGTTTAAGAGTTCGGGAAATTCTTCTGATTTTTCCCGCTATTTTTTAGCCAGATCAAATTTTATTACATGTAACTCGCGTTGTTATAACAATTATTTGTCTCGGTGTAGATTACAATTTGCTCAAAATCCTAGACAGTTCTATAACTTTGTGAACATGAAAAGCGAATCTTCTTCATTGCCTTCATCTATTTCTTTCGAGGGGAGGAAAGCAAATACTGATCAGACTGCAGCCGATCTATTTGCTGAATTGTTTCAGTCCACTTATTCTTCATCTAACCTTGTAGCTAACTCTACATATTCTTATACATTACAAAAGTCTAACTGCATTTTTGCGCCTGTGATCACAGAAAGTTCGTTACTTAACGAACTTAATTTAATCAAACCTGGCTTTTCCCCAGGTCCTGATGGAGTGCCGGGATGTGTACTTAGATTTTATGCTGGATCTCTTTGTAGACCATTACATGCGTTATTTGTGTTGTCTGTGAAATCTTGTTCTTTCCCATCTGTTTGGAAGGAATGATTAATAATTCCTATTCACAAACATGGATTGAAGTCCGATGTTAAAAACTTTAGGGGTATTTCTAAATTGTCTGCAATGCCTAAGGTGTTTGAGAAACTGATAACGTCTCAATTGCATTTATTTTATGTTCCATTGAATGATCTTGATGGTCATTTGATTTTATTTATATTTTAAGGAGAAAAGTTTGAGTGTATTGTGTGTCTGTTTTATGTGATAAATACAGCATGAGGGAGCCCCTAATGTGTTGTATTGCCAATTAGAGGCTCATTGTTGTTGGGGGTGTGGGCGGCATCTCCCGGCTGGCGGGCCCGGTGAAAAACATGAGCATTTTTAAAACGCTCATTCCCCCGCCAAGGCCGTCCGCCGATGGGGACGCCGCCCACGCATAGTTATTTTATGTGTTAGACACTTACGCTGTCGCTATTGTTTTTAAAAATGTAGAAATTAAGCAAATGATACAATATTTAAACAATGGAAAGCAGAAAAAATGAATGTCCGGCTAACTTACCTGTTTTAAGGGGAAGGGGAAGGGGAACTTTCGGCGCCCTACATGGCTACAAAGCGTCGGTGATGATGTCCAACACCAGGGAGACGGCGTCCTTGTGGTCATCTCAGCAGAGTGGGTACGCCTGGGTCCAATGGTTGCTATGTTTGAATGGTGAAGATTCGTTAATAGTTTTTTGTATTGTTTTTTCATTTCTTACTCACCATTGTAAGTTAATGTCCGTATTTTCAAGCATTTTCCATTGCTTACATTTTGTGCTGCATTCCCCCATCTGGTTTAGTGTTGTGTAATTTCGATATGTGTATGCGGCAATATATCGACGTGGCATATCGATTGTTAGAACTGAGGGCCAGGGTTGGACTTCACACTGAGAACCGATGAGCTAGCCAGCGCGGAAAAAATCAGTTCACAACAATATGGCACCCAGTAAAAAAAAATTAAGAAATTATGTTTCGTCGATAAATGTTTAAATTCCTTTTTTCTCCGGTATTCGCTCAGCTGATGACATATGTAGCCCGCTTATGAGGCTCTTAATTGCGCAGTTTGAGCGTAATCCCGGAGGTCAATGTTCAATATAATCTGTCTAATGACCCTTTTGTTTGGTTTTGTTTTTGATACTGTTGATGTGCGTGTGTCACATTCACAAATTAGTGAATCGTTTGCAACGAACGTCGTAGTGATAGGAACAAGATCTGTGATAAAGGTGATATTAGATTTAGTTTGCTTAGAGTTTGGTGCATTTCTCTGTAGTTTATTATACCCTGTGGGGGTATATTAAGTTTGTTAAAAGTATGTAACGGGCAGAAGGAAGCATGGCCGATCCCATAAAGTATATATATTCTTGATCAGCATCAATAGTCGAGTCGATATAGCCATGTCCGTCTGTCCGTCGATCTGTCGGTCTGTCGGTCCGTCGGTCTGTCGGTCCGTCCGTATGAACGAAAGGATCTCAGAGATGGTAAGAGCTAGAAGCTTGAACTTAGTGTCCCAGTACTGGTAATTTTTGCAGGCAGATCAAGTTTATCTTTTTTTTGGATGCCACGCCCTCTTTGCCCACAAATTAAGTAAGAGTAAAAGTATAAAACAAGCAGTTTTTTGGCTCAAAACCCTCATAACCAGAGCAATATAACAGATAAAGACTTCACATTTAGCACACATGATGAGTATGTTGGGGTCGATGTGTCCATAAAATGTTATCACGATGCCACGCCCCCCTCGCCTACAAAACGGAAAAGCTTATAACAAGAGCAATATTACAGTTAGAGACTTCAGATTTGGGACACATGATGAGTATCTTGTGGTCGATGGGTCCAGAAAAATGTATCGCGATGCCACGCCCCTTTCGCCCACAAATAAAGTAAAAGCTCATAAAGCAAGCAGTTTTGTAGCTCAAAAACCTCATAACAAAAGCAGTTTTGTAGCTAGAGACTTGAGATTTAGCACACATGATGAATATTTTGTGGTTGATGTTTCCAGAAAATTGTATCATGATGCCACGCTCCCTTTGCCCACAAATTAAGTAAAACCTCATAAAGCAAGCAGTTTTGTCACTCAAAAACCTCATAACAAAAGCAGTTTTGTAGATGGAGACTTGAGATTTGGCACACATGATGAATATTTTGTGGTTGATGTGTCCAGAAAAATGTATCACGATGCCACGCCCCCTTCGCCCACAAAAATTGAAAAACGAATTAAAAGAGAATTTTATCTGGAGTGAATTTGAGCGGGTTCCTGTAAACCCACAGGGTATATTACGGTCGGGGTCCCGACTGTTCGGCTTGTTTTTTTCTGTCTACTATTCGTTTTGTCTCTTTCTGTTTTTACGTTGAGTGTGTAGCAGGCCGATAGTCTGTTAACATTCCTATACTCTGTTAACCCTACCACCACTAGATTGTATACCCAACCATCACTAATTATCCGGATAGATTAGCTATTATCTATTATATTCTATTATCTCGCTTTAGCATACTAAGGCAATGGAGATCGACCTAGCTTGATCGCGCTCTAAAGGGAGTTGTGAAATACAGCGGTGTGATGCCAGAGTCAGTCGTTTGATACATACGAAATAAAGCAGACGTTTGCCAGCAAAAGGCTGCAAGGCGCAACGATCGTGACAGCGTCCCAGAAGCTGAACAAAACGAGTAGGAACAGCAGCCCAAACTCAAGTCTTGGATATGCAGCAGAATGAGATCGCTAGCGGCATAGAAACATTGCGGTGGTCCAAATTGAGGCAGCGAAGAGCATGCTGAAAAATTTACACACGACAGGTCCCGACAACAGTAGCCCAGGTCTTCAGCTGCAGTCAGAACGAGATGACAACAACTTGCGCAGTTATGTAGACAGCAATGATGGCGGCGCCAGCGAATGCGTAAAAATCGGCGAGCATCACAGCGACGCGCATGATCATGGCGCCGAAGCGGATTGTGAAATCGAAGAAACGACGGCCGTTAGGAATGCGGCTGCAAAAACGAAGAACAAAGTGAATTGCGAGTGGACTTCGTCGGCGTTTCAATTAGCAAAGGAGATCCTATCGAATTTTGCTGGCAAAACTTCGGTTCGCAATTGGATTGCGCAATTGGACAACATTACCAAGCTATATAAATTGACCGATATGTAGGGGCAATTGCTTTGCGTTGCCAAGCTAAAAGGCGATGCACTCCAATGGATGCACACTGATCCTTTGCGCATCGTGGATCCGGTGGCGGCTTTTGGCGGCAACCTATCAAAAGCTGAGATGAGGCGCAAATTCGAGGGACGTGTCTGGAGCTCAAATGAAAAGTTCGCGATTTACTTCGGAAACATAGCTTTACTGGCTCGCGATGTCAACATAGATAAAGAATTCTTAGATAGCCTCATCGTGGGAATCCCTCACGAAGCGTTGCGTCTAGAAGTCGGAATCCAGACAAGCCCAGCAAGATGATGCGCGCATTTGCGGACGTGATGCACACGGAGAGAAGCGTTTCTGGGAAGGCTCGTCCAAATGCAATGCCCAGCGGCGGCATTGATAAGGAATCGCGTTGCTTCAATTTTAATTATAGAGAACATTGGGTAAAAGATTGTTTGAAGCCCAAGAGAGAGCGGAATTCATGCCACGGTTGTGGTGCCAACGATCACTTCGTGTCCCAGTGTCCGAAGAAGAAATCTGGAGGCGTAAATAATTATGTAAGATTAATTAACATACATTTTAATGATAATTCTAATAATTCCATTATCGCAGAATGCCTAATTCTTCCACTTTAACGTTAAACAAGCTATAACTCAAACTCAAACGAGTTAATACACAGAGCGGGAAAGCATATGCAGCACGTAGATGTAGCAACAGCATTATGATAACCGAGATCAATAGTTTCGAAACCAATTTAGTCAAACAAAAGATGAAAACGTGCAGGAAATTAGAAAATTATTAGAAGAAAGTAAACAGAATTTTGAAATGAATATTGAATATTATTTAGAAAAACGAACGAAAATAGATTAATATTTTATGTTCCTAAAAGTATGGAAGTCCACGTATTATATAAATATTTGGACGAATTATGACACATTGGAAGAGACAAAAGGTTGGATGCGATTAGTAAAACCTATTGGTTTCTAAAAGTGAAAACCAAGGTATTACAACACATTGAAAACTGCCTGAAGTGAATAGCGTTTTCACCGAAGACTGGCAAGGGGAAGGTATGCTACATAGTATTCCTAAGGACAATAAGCCTGTCGAGATAGTTTCTTCTCTTCTTTTATCCTATCAGAATGTTAGAGGTCTTAAGACTAAACTATCAAAATTATATGTCGATAGTTTGTCGTTTGATTCTAACATTATTGTCTTTACTGAAACTTGGTTAAAGCCAGATATCCCTGATTTTTCAATTTTTCCTAATAAGTACACCTCTTTTAGATGTGACCGTTTATCACGAGTGGGGGGTGGTGTCCTCATTGCGGTTAATTCTGACCTTTCGTCTGAATTAATATTATCTGATTTAGCTTTAAACGTTGACTTTATTGGCGTTAAAATTACAATAAATAATTTTTCAATTTATGTAACCTGCTCTTACATTCCACCACAATCTGATATCACTTTATACGCTGAGCACCTATCTGCTATTCCATCTATTTCCTGACTGCTATCTGATAATGATTATTTGTTAGTATTTGGAGACTTTAAATTGACGGATGTGGTGTGGTCCGATTCACCGAATGATTTTGTTCCGTCTAGCTCTCATGAATTCATTAATTCACTTCAGGAGCAGTCTCTCTCTCAAGTTAACCTGGTGCGAAACTGTAATGGCCGTATCCTTGACCTTATATTTGTATCTGATCCGATGTGTTGTACTGTATCACGCATTGAACCTCTAGTTCTTCCTGAAGATCCCTATCATCTCAGCTTAGACTTAGTTATGGAACTGCCTACAGAGCCTTTTGCTCTTTCTAATGATGCGGTTAGATCCCGCTGTTTCCGCAAAGCCGATTTTATAAAATTAAATTCTTTAATTTCATCAACTGACTGGTCGCAACTGTACTCTTGTACTAATTTTAATATTGCAACCTCAATCTTCTATGATGTTGTGAATTCTCTTTTCGATCAGTGTGTTCCTCGTGAAATTCCTAGGCGATCGAATAGTCCTCCTTGGTTCTCGCGG
Source organism: Drosophila histrio (assembly GCA_958299025.2). Classification (NCBI taxonomy): domain Eukaryota; kingdom Metazoa; phylum Arthropoda; class Insecta; order Diptera; family Drosophilidae; genus Drosophila; species Drosophila histrio. The sequence continues at coordinate 3,511,595 of OY282582.1, forward strand.
GAGCGAACTAGGTTGAGGAATACGAAGTCACGATATTACAAGAGGTTTAAGAGTTCGGGAAATTCTTCTGATTTTTCCCGCTATTTTTTAGCCAGATCAAATTTTATTACATGTAACTCGCGTTGTTATAACAATTATTTGTCTCGGTGTAGATTACAATTTGCTCAAAATCCTAGACAGTTCTATAACTTTGTGAACATGAAAAGCGAATCTTCTTCATTGCCTTCATCTATTTCTTTCGAGGGGAGGAAAGCAAATACTGATCAGACTGCAGCCGATCTATTTGCTGAATTGTTTCAGTCCACTTATTCTTCATCTAACCTTGTAGCTAACTCTACATATTCTTATACATTACAAAAGTCTAACTGCATTTTTGCGCCTGTGATCACAGAAAGTTCGTTACTTAACGAACTTAATTTAATCAAACCTGGCTTTTCCCCAGGTCCTGATGGAGTGCCGGGATGTGTACTTAGATTTTATGCTGGATCTCTTTGTAGACCATTACATGCGTTATTTGTGTTGTCTGTGAAATCTTGTTCTTTCCCATCTGTTTGGAAGGAATGATTAATAATTCCTATTCACAAACATGGATTGAAGTCCGATGTTAAAAACTTTAGGGGTATTTCTAAATTGTCTGCAATGCCTAAGGTGTTTGAGAAACTGATAACGTCTCAATTGCATTTATTTTATGTTCCATTGAATGATCTTGATGGTCATTTGATTTTATTTATATTTTAAGGAGAAAAGTTTGAGTGTATTGTGTGTCTGTTTTATGTGATAAATACAGCATGAGGGAGCCCCTAATGTGTTGTATTGCCAATTAGAGGCTCATTGTTGTTGGGGGTGTGGGCGGCATCTCCCGGCTGGCGGGCCCGGTGAAAAACATGAGCATTTTTAAAACGCTCATTCCCCCGCCAAGGCCGTCCGCCGATGGGGACGCCGCCCACGCATAGTTATTTTATGTGTTAGACACTTACGCTGTCGCTATTGTTTTTAAAAATGTAGAAATTAAGCAAATGATACAATATTTAAACAATGGAAAGCAGAAAAAATGAATGTCCGGCTAACTTACCTGTTTTAAGGGGAAGGGGAAGGGGAACTTTCGGCGCCCTACATGGCTACAAAGCGTCGGTGATGATGTCCAACACCAGGGAGACGGCGTCCTTGTGGTCATCTCAGCAGAGTGGGTACGCCTGGGTCCAATGGTTGCTATGTTTGAATGGTGAAGATTCGTTAATAGTTTTTTGTATTGTTTTTTCATTTCTTACTCACCATTGTAAGTTAATGTCCGTATTTTCAAGCATTTTCCATTGCTTACATTTTGTGCTGCATTCCCCCATCTGGTTTAGTGTTGTGTAATTTCGATATGTGTATGCGGCAATATATCGACGTGGCATATCGATTGTTAGAACTGAGGGCCAGGGTTGGACTTCACACTGAGAACCGATGAGCTAGCCAGCGCGGAAAAAATCAGTTCACAACAATATGGCACCCAGTAAAAAAAAATTAAGAAATTATGTTTCGTCGATAAATGTTTAAATTCCTTTTTTCTCCGGTATTCGCTCAGCTGATGACATATGTAGCCCGCTTATGAGGCTCTTAATTGCGCAGTTTGAGCGTAATCCCGGAGGTCAATGTTCAATATAATCTGTCTAATGACCCTTTTGTTTGGTTTTGTTTTTGATACTGTTGATGTGCTTGTGTCACATTCACAAATTAGTGAATCGTTTGCAACGAACGTCGTAGTGATAGGAACAAGATCTGTGATAAAGGTGATATTAGATTTAGTTTGCTTAGAGTTTGGTGCATTTCTCTGTAGTTTATTATACCCTGTGGGGGTATATTAAGTTTGTTAAAAGTATGTAACGGGCAGAAGGAAGCATGGCCGATCCCATAAAGTATATATATTCTTGATCAGCATCAATAGTCGAGTCGATATAGCCATGTCCGTCTGTCCGTCGATCTGTCGGTCTGTCGGTCCGTCGGTCTGTCGGTCCGTCCGTATGAACGAAAGGATCTCAGAGATGGTAAGAGCTAGAAGCTTGAACTTAGTGTCCCAGTACTGGTAATTTTTGCAGGCAGATCAAGTTTATCTTTTTTTTGGATGCCACGCCCTCTTTGCCCACAAATTAAGTAAGAGTAAAAGTATAAAACAAGCAGTTTTTTGGCTCAAAACCCTCATAACCAGAGCAATATAACAGATAAAGACTTCACATTTAGCACACATGATGAGTATGTTGGGGTCGATGTGTCCATAAAATGTTATCACGATGCCACGCCCCCCTCGCCTACAAAACGGAAAAGCTTATAACAAGAGCAATATTACAGTTAGAGACTTCAGATTTGGGACACATGATGAGTATCTTGTGGTCGATGGGTCCAGAAAAATGTATCGCGATGCCACGCCCCTTTCGCCCACAAATAAAGTAAAAGCTCATAAAGCAAGCAGTTTTGTAGCTCAAAAACCTCATAACAAAAGCAGTTTTGTAGCTAGAGACTTGAGATTTAGCACACATGATGAATATTTTGTGGTTGATGTTTCCAGAAAATTGTATCATGATGCCACGCTCCCTTTGCCCACAAATTAAGTAAAACCTCATAAAGCAAGCAGTTTTGTCACTCAAAAACCTCATAACAAAAGCAGTTTTGTAGATGGAGACTTGAGATTTGGCACACATGATGAATATTTTGTGGTTGATGTGTCCAGAAAAATGTATCACGATGCCACGCCCCCTTCGCCCACAAAAATTGAAAAACGAATTAAAAGAGAATTTTATCTGGAGTGAATTTGAGCGGGTTCCTGTAAACCCACAGGGTATATTACGGTCGGGGTCCCGACTGTTCGGCTTGTTTTTTTCTGTCTACTATTCGTTTTGTCTCTTTCTGTTTTTACGTTGAGTGTGTAGCAGGCCGATAGTCTGTTAACATTCCTATACTCTGTTAACCCTACCACCACTAGATTGTATACCCAACCATCACTAATTATCCGGATAGATTAGCTATTATCTATTATATTCTATTATCTCGCTTTAGCATACTAAGGCAATGGAGATCGACCTAGCTTGATCGCGCTCTAAAGGGAGTTGTGAAATACAGCGGTGTGATGCCAGAGTCAGTCGTTTGATACATACGAAATAAAGCAGACGTCATAAAAAAGAACTGCGTGTTTCATTTAGCCGTTGTTAGCCGTTCTGGGCTTGCCAGCAAAAGGCTGCAAGGCGCAACGATCGTGACAGCGCCCCAGAAGCTGAACAAAACGAGTAGGAACAGCAGCCCAAACTCAAGTCTTGGATATGCAGCAGAATGAGATCGCTAGCGGCATAGAAACATTGCGGTGGTCCAAATTGAGGCAGCGAAGAGCATGCTGAAAAATTTACACACGACAGGTCCCGACAACAGTAGCCCAGGTCTTCAGCTGCAGTCAGAACGAGATGACAACAACTTGCGCAGTTATGTAAACAGCAATGATGGCGGCGCCAGCGAATGCGTAAAAATCGGCGAGCATCACAGCGACGCGCATGATCATGGCGCCGAAGCGGATTGTGAAATCGAAGAAACGACGGCCGTTAGGAATGCGGCTGCAAAAACGAAGAACAAAGTGAATTGCGAGTGGACTTCGTCGGCGTTTCAATTAGCAAAGGAGATCCTATCGAATTTTGCTGGCAAAACTTCGGTTCGCAATTGGATTGCGCAATTGGACAACATTACCAAGCTATATAAATTGACCGATATGTAGGGGCAATTGCTATGCGTTGCCAAGCTAAAAGGCGATGCACTCCAATGGATGCACACTGATCCTTTGCGCATCGTGGATCCGGTGGCGGCTTTTGGCGGCAACCTATCAAAAGCTGAGATGAGGCGCAAATTCGAGGGACGTGTCTGGAGCTCAAATGAAAAGTTCGCGATTTACTTTGGAAACATAGCTATACTGGCTCGCGATGTCAACATAGATAAAGAATTCTTAGATAGCCTCATCGTGGGAATCCCTCACGAAGCGTTGCGTCTAGAAGTCGGAATCCAGACAAGCCCAGCAAGATGATGCGCGCATTTGCGGACGTGATGCACACGGAGAGAAGCGTTTCTGGGAAGGCTCGTCCAAATGCAATGCCCAGCGGCGGCATTGATAAGGAATCGCGTTGCTTCAATTTTAATTATAGAGAACATTGGGTAAAAGATTGTTTGAAGCCCAAGAGAGAGCGGAATTCATGCCACGGTTGTGGTGCCAACGATCACTTCGTGTCCCAGTGTCCGAAGAAGAAATCTGGAGGCGTAAATAATTATGTAAGATTAATTAACATACATTTTAATGATAATTCTAATAATTCCATTATCGCAGAATGCCTAATTCTTCCACTTTAACGTTAAACAAGCTATAACTCAAACTCAAACGAGTTAATACACAGAGCGGGAAAGCATATGCAGCACGTAGATGTAGCAACAGCATTATGATAACCGAGATCAATAGTTTCGAAACCAATTTAGTCAAACAAAAGATGAAAACGTGCAGGAAATTAGAAAATTATTAGAAGAAAGTAAACAGAATTTTGAAATGAATATTGAATATTATTTAGAAAAACGAACGAAAATAGATTAATATTTTATGTTCCTAAAAGTATGGAAGTCCACGTATTATATAAATATTTGGACGAATTATGACACATTGGAAGAGACAAAAGGTTGGATGCGATTAGTAAAACCTATTGGTTTCTAAAAGTGAAAACCAAGGTATTACAACACATTGAAAACTGCCTGAAGTGAATAGCGTTTTCACCGAAGACTGGCAAGGGGAAGGTATGCTACATAGTATTCCTAAGGACAATAAGCCTGTCGAGATAGTTTCTTCTCTTCTTTTATCCAATCAGAATGTTAGAGGTCTTAAGACTAAAATATCAAAATTATATGTCGATAGTTTGTCGTTTGATTCTAACATTATTGTCTTTACTGAAACTTGTTTAAAGCCAGATATCTCTGATTTTTCAATTTTTCCTAATAAGTACACCTCTTTTAGATGTGACCGTTTATCACGAGTGGGGGGTGGTGTCCTCATTGCGGTTAATTCTGACCTTTCGTCTGAATTAATATTATCTGATTTAGCTTTAAAGGTTGACTTCATTGGCGTTAAAATTACAATAAATAATTTTTCAATTTATGTAACCTGCTCTTACATTCCACCACAATCTGATATCACTTTATACGCTGAGCACCTATCTGCTATTCCATCTATTTCCTGACTGCTATCTGATAATGATTATTTGTTAGTATTTGGAGACTTTAAATTGACGGATGTGGTGTGGTCCGATTCACCGAATGATTTTGTTCCGCCTAGGTCTCATGAATTCATTAATTCACTTCTGGAGCAGTCTCTCTCTCAAGTTAGCCTGGTGCGAAACTGTAATGGCCGTATCCTTGACCTTATATTTGTATCTGATCCGATGTGTTGTACTGTATCACGCATTGAACCTCTAGTTCTTCCTGAAGATCCCTATCATCTCAGCTTAGACTTAGTTATGGAACTGCCTACAGAGCCTTTTGCTCTTTTTAATGATGCGGTTAGATCCCGCTGTTTCCGCAAAGCCGATTTTATAAAATTAAATTCTTTAATTTCATCAACTGACTGGTCGCAACTGTACTCTTGTACTAATTTTAATATTGCAACCTCAATCTTCTATGATGTTGTGAATTCTCTTTTCGATCAGTGTGTTCCTCGTGAAATTCCTAGGCGATCGAATAGTCCTCCTTGGTTCTCGCGGGAGCGAACTAGGTTGAGGAATACGAAGTCACGATATTACAAGAGGTTTAAGAGTTCGGGAAATTCTTCTGATTTTTCCCGCTATTTTTTAGCCAGATCAAATTTTATTACATGTAACTCGCGTTGTTATAACAATTATTTGTCTCGGTGTAGATTACAATTTGCTCAAAATCCTAGACAGTTCTATAACTTTGTGAACATGAAAAGCGAATCTTCTTCATTGCCTTCATCTATTTCTTTCGAGGGGAGGAAAGCAAATACTGATCAGACTGCAGCCGATCTATTTGCTGAATTGTTTCAGTCCACTTATTCTTCATCTAACCTTGTAGCTAACTCTACATATTCTTATACATTACAAAAGTCTAACTGCATTTTTGCGCCTGTGATCACAGAAAGTTCGTTACTTAACGAACTTAATTTAATCAAACCTGGCTTTTCCCCGGGTCCTGATGGAGTGCCGGTATGTGTACTTAGATTTTATGCTGGATCTCTTTGTAGATCATTACATGCGTTATTTGTGTTGTCTGTGAAATCTTGTTCTTTCCCAGCTGTTTGGAAGGAATGATTTATAATTCCTATTCACAAACATGGATTGAAGTCCGATGTTAAAAACTTTAGGAGTGTTTCTAAATTGTCTGCAATGCCTAAGGTGTTTGAGAAACTGATAACGTCTCAATTGCATTTATTTTATGTTCCATTGAATGATCTTGATGGTCATTTGATTTTATTTATATTTTAAGGAGAATAGTTTGAGTGTATTGTGTGTCTGTTTTATGTGATAAATACAGCATGAGGGAGCCCCTAATGTGTTGTATTGCCAATTAGAGGCTCATTGTTGTTGGGGGTGTGGGCGGCATCTCCCGGCTGGCGGGCCCGGTGAAAAACATGAGCATTTTTAAAACGCTCATTCCCCCGCCAAGGCCGTCCGCCGATGGAGACGCCGCCCACGCATAGTTATTTTATGTGTTAGACACTTACGCTGTCGCTATTGTTTTTATAAATGTAGAAATTAAGCAAATGATACAATATTTAAACAATGGAAAGCAGAAAAAATGAATGTCCGGCTAACTTACCTGTGCCCTACATGGCTACAAAGCGTCGGTGATGATGTCCAACACCAGGGAGACGGCGTCCTTGTGGTCATCTCAGCAGAGTGGGTACGCCTGGGTCCAATGGTTGCTATGTTTGAATGGTGAAGATTCGTTAATAGTTTTTTGTATTGTTTTTTCATTTCTTACTCACCATTGTAAGTTAATGTCCGTATTTTCAAGCATTTTCCATTGCTTACATTTTGTGCTGCATTCCCCCATCTGGTTTAGTGTTGTGTAATTTCGATATGTGTATGCGGCAATATATCGACGTGGCATATCGATTGTTAGAACTGAGGGCCAGGGTTGGACTTCACACTGAGAACCGATGAGCTAGCCAGCGCGGAAAAAATCAGTTCACAACAATATGGCACCCAGTAAACAAAAATTAAGAAATTATGTTTCGTCGATAAATGTTTAAATTCCTTTTTTCCCCGGTATTCGCTCAGCTGATGACATATGTAGCCCGCTTATGAGGCTCTTAATTGCGCAGTTTGAGCGTAATCCCGGAGGTCAATGTTCAATATAATCTGTCTAATGACCCTTTTGTTTGGTTTTGTTTTTGATACTGTTGATGTGCGTGTGTCACATTCACAAATTAGTGAATCGTTTGCAACGAACGTCGTAGTGATAGGAACAAGATCTGTGATAAAGGTGATATTAGATTTAGTTTGTTTAGAGTTTGGTGCATTTCTCTGTAGTTTATTATACCCTGTGGGGGTATATTAAGTTTGTTAAAAGTATGTAACGGGCAGAAGGAAGCATGGCCGATCCCACAAAGTATATATATTCTTGATCAGCATCAATAGTCGAGTCGATATAGCCATGTCCGTCTGTCCGTCGATCTGTCGGTCTGTCGGTCCGTCGGTCTGTCGGTCCGTCCGTATGAACGAAAGGATCTCAGAGATGGTAAGAGCAAGAAGCTTGAACTTAGTGTCCCAGTACTGGTAATTTTTGCAGGCAGATCAAGTTTATCTTTTTTTTGGATGCCACGCCCTCTTTGCCCACAAATTAAGTAAGAGTAAAAGTATAAAACAAGCAGTTTTTTGGCTCAAAACCCTCATAACCAGAGCAATATAACAGATAAAGACTTCACATTTAGCACACATGATGAGTATGTTGGGGTCGATGTGTCCATAAAATGTTATCACGATGCCACGCCCCCCTCGCCTACAAAACGGAAAAGCTTATAACAAGAGCAATATTACAGTTAGAGACTTCAGATTTGGGACACATGATGAGTATCTTGTGGTCGATGGGTCCAGAAAAATGTATCGCGATGCCACGCCCCTTTCGCCCACAAATAAAGTAAAAGCTCATAAAGCAAGCAGTTTTGTAGCTCAAAAACCTCATAACAAAAGCAGTTTTGTAGCTAGAGACTTGAGATTTAGCACACATGATGAATATTTTGTGGTTGATGTTTCCAGAAAATTGTATCATGATGCCACGCTCCCTTTGCCCACAAATTAAGTAAAACCTCATAAAGCAAGCAGTTTTGTCACTCAAAAACCTCATAACAAAAGCAGTTTTGTAGATGGAGACTTGAGATTTGGCACACATGATGAATATTTTGTGGTTGATGTGTCCAGAAAAATGTATCACGATGCCACGCCCCCTTCGCCCACAAAAATTAAAAAACGAATTACTAGAGAATTTCATCTGGAGTGAATTTGAGCGGGTTCCTGTAAACCCACAGGGTATATTACGGTCGGGGTCCCGACTGTTCGGCTTGTTTTTTTCTGTCTGCTATTCGTTTTGTCTCTTTCTGTTCTTACGTTGAGTGTGTAGCAGGCCGATAGTCTGTTAACATTCCTATACTCTGTTAACCCTACCACCACTAGATTGTATACCCAACCATCACTAATTATCCGGATAGATTAGCTATTATCTATTATATTCTATTATCTCGCTTTAGCATACTAAGGCAATGGAGATCGACCTAGCTTGATCGCGCTCTAAAGTGAGTTGTGAAATACAGCGGTGTGATGCCAGAGTCAGTCGTTTGATACATACGAAATAAAGCAGACGTCATAAAAAAGAACTGCGTGTTTCATTTAGCCGTTGTTAGCCGTTCTGGGCTTGCCAGCAAAAGGCTGCAAGGCGCAACGATCGTGACAGCGCCCCAGAAGCTGAACAAAACGAGTAGGAACAGCAGCCCAAACTCAAGTCTTGGATATGCAGCAGAATGAGATCGCTAGCGGCATAGAAACATTGCGGTGGTCCAAATTGAGGCAGCGAAGAGCATGCTGAAAAATTTACACACGACAGGTCCCGACAACAGTAGCCCAGGTCTTCAGCTGCAGTCAGAACGAGATGACAACAACTTGCGCAGTTATGTAGACAGCAATGATGGCGGCGCCAGCGAATGCGTAAAAATCGGCGAGCATCACAGCGACGCGCATGATCATGGCGCCGAAGCGGATTGTGAAATCGAAGAAACGACGGCCGTTAGGAATGCGGCTGCAAAAACGAAGAACAAAGTGAATTGCGAGTGGACTTCGTCGGCGTTTCAATTAGCAAAGGAGATCCTATCGAATTTTGCTGGCAAAACTTCGGTTCGCAATTGGATTGCGCAATTGGACAACATTACCAAGCTATATAAATTGACCGATATGTAGGGGCAATTGCTATGCGTTGCCAAGCTAAAAGGCGATGCACTCCAATGGATGCACACTGATCCTTCGCGCATCGTGGATCCGGTGGCGGCTTTTGGCGGCTTTTGGCGGCAACCTATCAAAAGCTGAGATGAGGCGCAAATTCGAGGGACGTGTCTGGAGCTCAAATGAAAAGTTCGCGATTTACTTCGAAAACATAGCTTTACTGGCTCGCGATGTCAACATAGATAAAGAGTTCTTAGATAGCCTCATCGTGGGAATCCCTCACGAAGCGTTGCGTCTAGAAGTCGGAATCCAGACAAGCCCAGCAAGATGATGCGCGCATTTGCGGACGTGATGCACACGGAGAGAAGCGTTTCTGGGAAGGCTCGTCCAAATGCAATGCCCAGCGGCGGCATTAATAAGGAATCGCGTTGCTTCAATTTTAATTATAGAGAACATTGGGTAAAAGATTGTTTGAAGCCCAAGAGAGAGCGGAATTCATGCCACGGTTGTGGTGCCAACGATCACCTCGTGTCCCAGTGTCCGAAGAAGAAATCTGGAGGCGTAAATAATTATGTAAGATTAATTAACATACATTTTAATGATAATTCTATTAATTCCATTATCGCAGAATGCCTAATTCTTTCACTTTAACGTTAAACAAGCTGTAACTCAAACTCAAACGAGTTAATACACAGAGCGGGAAAGCATATGCAGCACGTAGATGTAGCAACAGCATTATGATAACCGAGATCAATAGTTTCGAAACCAATTTAGTAATCTGTCAAACAAAACATGAAAACGTGCAGGAAATTAGAAAATTATTAGAAGAAAGTAAACAGAATTTTGAAATGAATATTGAATATTATTTAGAAAAACGAACGAAAATAGATTAATATTTTATGTTCCTAAAAGTATGGAAGTCCACGTATTATATAAATATTTGGACGAATTAGGACACATTGGAAGAGACAAAAGGTTGGATGCGATTAGTAAAACCTATTGGTTTCTAAAAGTGAAAACCAAGGTATTACAACACATTGAAAACTGCCTGAAATGAATAGCGTTTTCACCGAAGACTGGCAAGGGGAAGGTATGCTACATAGTATTCCTAAGGACAATAAGCCTGTCGAGATAGTTTCTTCTCTTCTTTTATCCAATCAGAATGTTAGAGGTCTTAAGACTAAAATATCAAAATTATATGTCGATAGTTTGTCGTTTGATTCTAACATTATTGTCTTTACTGAAACTTGTTTAAAGCCAGATATCTCTGATTTTTCAATTTTTCGTAATAAGTACACCTCTTTTAGATGTGACCGTTTATCACGAGTGGGGGGTGGTGTCCTCATTGCGGTTAATTCTGACCTTTCGTCTGAATTAATATTATCTGATTTAGCTTTAAACGTTGACTTCATTGGCGTTAAAATTACAATAAATAATTTTTCAATTTATGTAACCTGCTCTTACATTCCACCACAATCTGATATCACTTTATACGCTGAGCACCTATCTGCTATTCCATCTATTTCCTGACTGCTATCTGATAATGATTATTTGTTAGTATTTGGAGACTTTAAATTGACGGATGTGGTGTGGTCCGATTCACCGAATGATTTTGTTCCGTCTAGCTCTCATGAATTCATTAATTCACTTCTGGAGCAGTCTCTCTCTCAAGTTAACCTGGTGCGAAACTGTAATGGCCGTATCCTTGACCTTATATTTGTATCTGATCCGATGTGTTATACTGTATCACGCATTGATCCTCTAGTTCTTCCTGAAGATCCCTATCATCTCAGCTTAGACTTAGTTATGGAACTGCCTACAGAGCCTTTTGCTCTTTCTAATGATGCGGTTAGATCCCGCTGTTTCCGCAAAGCCGATTTTATAAAATTAAATTCTTTAATTTCATCAACTGACTGGTCGCAACTGTACTCTTGTACTAATTTTAATATTGCAACCTCAGTCTTCTATGATGTTGTGAATTCTCTTTTCGATCAGTGTGTTCCTCGTGAAATTCCTAGGCGATCGAATAGTCCTCCTTGGTTCTCGCGGGAGCGAACTAGGTTGAGGAATACGAAGTCACGATATTACAAGAGGTTTAAGAGTTCGGGAAATTCTTCTGATTTTTCCCGCTATTTTTTAGCCAGATCAAATTTTATTACATGTAACTCGCGTTGTTATAACAATTATTTGTCTCGGTGTAGATTACAATTTGCTCAAAATCCTAGACAGTTCTATAACTTTGTGAACATGAAAAGCGAATCTTCTTCATTGCCTTCATCTATTTCTTTCGAGGGGAGGAAAGCAAATACTGATCAGACTGCAGCCGATCTATTTGCTGAATTGTTTCAGTCCACTTATTCTTCATCTAACCTTGTAGCTAACTCTACATATTCTTATACATTACAAAAGTCTAACTGCATTTTTGCGCCTGTGATCACAGAAAGTTCGTTACTTAACGAACTTAATTTAATCAAACCTGGCTTTTCCCCGGGTCCTGATGGAGTGCCGGTATGTGTACTTAGATTTTATGCTGGATCTCTTTGTAGATCATTACATGCGTTATTTGTGTTGTCTGTGAAATCTTGTTCTTTCCCAGCTGTTTGGAAGGAATGATTTATAATTCCTATTCACAAACATGGATTGAAGTCCGATGTTAAAAACTTTAGGAGTATTTCTAAATTGTCTGCAATGCCTAAGGTGTTTGAGAAACTGATAACGTCTCAATTGCATTTATTTTATGTTCCATTGAATGATCTTGATGGTCATTTGATTTTATTTATATTTTAAGGAGAATAGTTTGAGTGTATTGTGTGTCTGTTTTATGTGATAAATACAGCATGAGGGAGCCCCTAATGTGTTGTATTGCCAATTAGAGGCTCATTGTTGTTGGGGGTGTGGGCGGCATCTCCCGGCTGGCGGGCCCGGTGAAAAACATGAGCATTTTTAAAACGCTCATTCCCCCGCCAAGGCCGTCCGCCGATGGAGACGCCGCCCACGCATAGTTATTTTATGTGTTAGACACTTACGCTGTCGCTATTGTTTTTATAAATGTAGAAATTAAGCAAATGATACAATATTTAAACAATGGAAAGCAGAAAAAATGAATGTCCGGCTAACTTACCTGTTTTAAGGGGAAGGGGAAGGGGAACTTTCGGCGCCCTACATGGCTACAAAGCGTCGGTGATGATGTCCAACACCAGGGAGACGGCGTCCTTGTGGTCATCTCAGCAGAGTGGGTACGCCTGGGTCCAATGGTTGCTATGTTTGAATGGTGAAGATTCGTTAATAGTTTTTTGTATTGTTTTTTCATTTCTTACTCACCATTGTAAGTTAATGTCCGTATTTTCAAGCATTTTCCATTGCTTACATTTTGTGCTGCATTCCCCCATCTGGTTTAGTGTTGTGTAATTTCGATATGTGTATGCGGCAATATATCGACGTGGCATATCGATTGTTAGAACTGAGGGCCAGGGTTGGACTTCACACTGAGAACCGATGAGCTAGCCAGCGCGGAAAAAATCAGTTCACAACAATATGGCACCCAGTAAACAAAAATTAAGAAATTATGTTTCGTCGATAAATGTTTAAATTCCTTTTTTCCCCGGTATTCGCTCAGCTGATGATATATGTAGCCCGCTTATGAGGCTCTTAATTGCGCAGTTTGAGCGTAATCCCGGAGGTCAATGGTCAATATAATCTGTCTAATGACCCTTTTGTTTGGTTTTGTTTTTGATACTGTTGATGTGCGTGTGTCACATTCACAAATTAGTGAATCGTTTGCAACGAACGTCGTAGTGATAGGAACAAGATCTGTGATAAAGGTGATATTAGATTTAGTTTGCTTAGAGTTTGGTGCATTTCTCTGTAGTTTATTATACCCTGTGGGGGTATATTAAGTTTGTTAAAAGTATGTAACGGGCAGAAGGAAGCATGGCCGACCCCATAAAGTATATATATTCTTGATCAGCATCAATAGTCAAGTCGATATAGCCATGTCCGTCTGTCCGTCGGTCTGTCGGTCCGTCGGTCTGTCGGTCCGTCCGTATGAACGAAAGGATCTCAGAGATGGTAAGAGCTAGAAGCTTGAACTTAGTGTCCCAGTACTGGTAATTTTTGCAGGCAGATCAAGTTTATCTTTTTTTTTGGATGCCACGCCCTCTTTGCCCACAAATTAAGTAAGAGTAAAAGTATAAAACAAGCAGTTTTTTGGCTCAAAACCCTCATAACCAGAGCAATATAACAGATAAAGACTTCACATTTAGCACACATGATGAGTATGTTGGGGTCGATGTGTCCATAAAATGTTATCACGATGCCACGCCCCCCTCGCCTACAAAACGGAAAAGCTTATAACAAGAGCAATATTACAGTTAGAGACTTCAGATTTGGGACACATGATGAGTATCTTGTGGTCGATGGGTCCAGAAAAATGTATCGCGATGCCACGCCCCTTTCGCCCACAAATAAAGTAAAAGCTCATAAAGCAAGCAGTTTTGTAGCTCAAAAACCTCATAACAAAAGCAGTTTTGTAGCTAGAGACTTGAGATTTAGCACACATGATGAATATTTTGTGGTTGATGTTTCCAGAAAATTGTATCATGATGCCACGCTCCCTTTGCCCACAAATTAAGTAAAACCTCATAAAGCAAGCAGTTTTGTCACTCAAAAACCTCATAACAAAAGCAGTTTTGTAGATGGAGACTTGAGATTTGGCACACATGATGAATATTTTGTGGTTGATGTGTCCAGAAAAATGTATCACGATGCCACGCCCCCTTCGCCCACAAAAATTAAAAAACGAATTACTAGAGAATTTCATCTGGAGTGAATTTGAGCGGGTTCCTGTAAACCCACAGGGTATATTACGGTCGGGGTCCCGACTGTTCGGCTTGTTTTTTTCTGTCTGCTATTCGTTTTGTCTCTTTCTGTTCTTACGTTGAGTGTGTAGCAGGCCGATAGTCTGTTAACATTCCTATACTCTGTTAACCCTACCACCACTAGATTGTATACCCAACCATCACTAATTATCCGGATAGATTAGCTATTATCTATTATATTCTATTATCTCGCTTTAGCATACTAAGGCAATGGAGATCGACCTAGCTTGATCGCGCTCTAAAGTGAGTTGTGAAATACAGCGGTGTGATGCCAGAGTCAGTCGTTTGATACATACGAAATAAAGCAGACGTCATAAAAAAGAACTGCGTGTTTCATTTAGCCGTTGTTAGCCGTTCTGGGCTTGCCAGCAAAAGGCTGCAAGGCGCAACGATCGTGACAGCGCCCCAGAAGCTGAACAAAACGAGTAGGAACAGCAGCCCAAACTCAAGTCTTGGATATGCAGCAGAATGAGATCGCTAGCGGCATAGAAACATTGCGGTGGTCCAAATTGAGGCAGCGAAGAGCATGCTGAAAAATTTACACACGACAGGTCCCGACAACAGTAGCCCAGGTCTTCAGCTGCAGTCAGAACGAGATGACAACAACTTGCGCAGTTATGTAGACAGCAATGATGGCGGCGCCAGCGAATGCGTAAAAATCGGCGAGCATCACAGCGACGCGCATGATCATGGCGCCGAAGCGGATTGTGAAATCGAAGAAACGACGGCCGTTAGGAATGCGGCTGCAAAAACGAAGAACAAAGTGAATTGCGAGTGGACTTCGTCGGCGTTTCAATTAGCAAAGGAGATCCTATCGAATTTTGCTGGCAAAACTTCGGTTCGCAATTGGATTGCGCAATTGGACAACATTACCAAGCTATATAAATTGACCGATATGTAGGGGCAATTGCTATGCGTTGCCAAGCTAAAAGGCGATGCACTCCAATGGATGCACACTGATCCTTCGCGCATCGTGGATCCGGTGGCGGCTTTTGGCGGCAACCTATCAAAAGCTGAGATGAGGCGCAAATTCGAGGGACGTGTCTGGAGCTCAAATGAAAAGTTCGCGATTTACTTCGAAAACATAGCTTTACTGGCTCGCGATGTCAACATAGATAAAGAGTTCTTAGATAGCCTCATCGTGGGAATCCCTCACGAAGCGTTGCGTCTAGAAGTCGGAATCCAGACAAGCCCAGCAAGATGATGCGCGCATTTGCGGACGTGATGCACACGGAGAGAAGCGTTTCTGGGAAGGCTCGTCCAAATGCAATGCCCAGCGGCGGCATTAATAAGGAATCGCGTTGCTTCAATTTTAATTATAGAGAACATTGGGTAAAAGATTGTTTGAAGCCCAAGAGAGAGCGGAATTCATGCCACGGTTGTGGTGCCAACGATCACCTCGTGTCCCAGTGTCCGAAGAAGAAATCTGGAGGCGTAAATAATTATGTAAGATTAATTAACATACATTTTAATGATAATTCTATTAATTCCATTATCGCAGAATGCCTAATTCTTTCACTTTAACGTTAAACAAGCTATAACTCAAACTCAAACGAGTTAATACACAGAGCGGGAAAGCATATGCAGCACGTAGATGTAGCAACAGCATTATGATAACCGAGATCAATAGTTTCGAAACCAATTTAGTAATCTGTCAAACAAAACATGAAAACGTGCAGGAAATTAGAAAATTATTAGAAGAAAGTAAACAGAATTTTGAAATGAATATTGAATATTATTTAGAAAAACGAACGAAAATAGATTAATATTTTATGTTCCTAAAAGTATGGAAGTCCACGTATTATATAAATATTTGGACGAATTAGGACACATTGGAAGAGACAAAAGGTTGGATGCGATTAGTAAAACCTATTGGTTTCTAAAAGTGAAAACCAAGGTATTACAACACATTGAAAACTGCCTGAAGTGAATAGCGTTTTCACCGAAGACTGGCAAGGGGAAGGTATGCTACATAGTATTCCTAAGGACAATAAGCCTGTCGAGATAGTTTCTTCTCTTCTTTTATCCAATCAGAATGTTAGAGGTCTTAAGACTAAAATATCAAAATTATATGTCGATAGTTTGTCGTTTGATTCTAACATTATTGTCTTTACTGAAACTTGTTTAAAGCCAGATATCTCTGATTTTTCAATTTTTCGTAATAAGTACACCTCTTTTAGATGTGACCGTTTATCACGAGTGGGGGGTGGTGTCCTCATTGACTGACCTTTCGTCTGAATTAATATTATCTGATTTAGCTTTAAACGTTGACTTCATTGGCGTTAAAATTACAATAAATAATTTTTCAATTTATGTAACCTGCTCTTACATTCCACCACAATCTGATATCACTTTATACGCTGAGCACCTATCTGCTATTCCATCTATTTCCTGACTGCTATCTGATAATGATTATTTGTTTGTATTTGGAGACTTTAAATTGACGGATGTGGTGTGGTCCGATTCACCGAATGATTTTGTTCCGTCTAGCTCTCATGAATTCATTAATTCACTTCTGGAGCAGTCTCTCTCTCAAGTTAACCTGGTGCGAAACTGTAATGGCCGTATCCTTGACCTTATATTTGTATCTGATCCGATGTGTTGTACTGTATCACGCATTGAACCTCTAGTTCTTCCTGAAGATCCCTATCATCTCAGCTTAGACTTAGTTATGGAACTGCCTACAGAGCCTTTTGCTCTTTCTAATGATGCGGTTAGATCCCGCTGTTTCCGCAAAGCCGATTTTATAAAATTAAATTCTTTAATTTCATCAACTGACTGGTCGCAACTGTACTCTTGTACTAATTTTAATATTGCAACCTCAATCTTCTATGATGTTGTGAGTTCTCTTTTCGATCAGTGTGATCCTCGTGAAATTCCTAGGCGATCGAATAGTCCTCCTTGGTTCTCGCGGGAGCGAACTAGGTTGAGGAATACGAAGTCACGATATTACAAGAGGTTTAAGAGTTCGGGAAATTCTTCTGATTTTTCCCGCTATTTTTTAGCCAGATCAAATTTTATTACATGTAACTCGCGTTGTTATAACAATTATTTGTCTCGGTGTATATTACAATTTGCTCAAAATCCTAGACAGTTCTATAACTTTGTGAACATGAAAAGCGAATCTTCTTCATTGCCTTCATCTATTTCTTTCGAGGGGAGGAAAGCAAATACTGATCAGACTGCAGCCGATCTATTTGCTGAATTGTTTCAGTCCACTTATTCTTCATCTAACCTTGTAGCTAACTCTACATATTCTTATACATTACAAAAGTCTAACTGCATATTTGCGCCTGTGATCACAGAAAGTTCGTTACTTAACGAACTTAATTTAATCAAACCTGGCTTTTCCCCGGGTCCTGATGGAGTGCCGGTATGTGTACTTAGATTTTATGCTGGATCTCTTTGTAGATCATTACATGCGTTATTTGTGTTGTCTGTGAAATCTTGTTCTTTCCCAGCTGTTTGGAAGGAATGATTTATAATTCCTATTCACAAACATGGATTGAAGTCCGATGTTAAAAACTTTAGGAGTATTTCTAAATTGTCTGCAATGCCTAAGGTGTTTGAGAAACTGATAACGTCTCAATTGCATTTATTTTATGTTCCATTGAATGATCTTGATGGTCATTTGATTTTATTTATATTTTAAGGAGAATAGTTTGAGTGTATTGTGTGTCTGTTTTATGTGATAAATACAGCATGAGGGAGCCCCTAATGTGTTGTATTGCCAATTAGAGGCTCATTGTTGTTGGGGGTGTGGGCGGCATCTCCCGGCTGGCGGGCCCGGTGAAAAACATGAGCATTTTTAAAACGCTCATTCCCCCGCCAAGGCCGTCCGCCGATGGAGACGCCGCCCACGCATAGTTATTTTATGTGTTAGACACTTACGCTGTCGCTATTGTTTTTATAAATGTAGAAATTAAGCAAATGATACAATATTTAAACAATGGAAAGCAGAAAAAATGAATGTCCGGCTAACTTACCTGTTTTAAGGGGAAGGGGAAGGGGAACTTTCGGCGCCCTACATGGCTACAAAGCGTCGGTGATGATGTCCAACACCAGGGAGACGGCGTCCTTGTGGTCATCTCAGCAGAGTGGGTACGCCTGGGTCCAATGGTTGCTATGTTTGAATGGTGAAGATTCGTTAATAGTTTTTTGTATTGTTTTTTCATTTCTTACTCACCATTGTAAGTTAATGTCCGTATTTTCAAGCATTTTCCATTGCTTACATTTTGTGCTGCATTCCCCCATCTGGTTTAGTGTTGTGTAATTTCGATATGTGTATGCGGCAATATATCGACGTGGCATATCGATTGTTAGAACTGAGGGCCAGGGTTGGACTTCACACTGAGAACCGATGAGCTAGCCAGCGCGGAAAAAATCAGTTCACAACAATATGGCACCCAGTAAACAAAAATTAAGAAATTATGTTTCGTCGATAAATGTTTAAATTCCTTTTTTCCCCGGTATTCGCTCAGCTGATGATATATGTAGCCCGCTTATGAGGCTCTTAATTGCGCAGTTTGAGCGTAATCCCGGAGGTCAATGGTCAATATAATCTGTCTAATGACCCTTTTGTTTGGTTTTGTTTTTGATACTGTTGATGTGCGTGTGTCACATTCACAAATTAGTGAATCGTTTGCAACGAACGTCGTAGTGATAGGAACAAGATCTGTGATAAAGGTGATATTAGATTTAGTTTGCTTAGAGTTTGGTGCATTTCTCTGTAGTTTATTATACCCTGTGGGGGTATATTAAGTTTGTTAAAAGTATGTAACGGGCAGAAGGAAGCATGGCCGACCCCATAAAGTATATATATTCTTGATCAGCATCAATAGTCAAGTCGATATAGCCATGTCCGTCTGTCCGTCGGTCTGTCGGTCCGTCGGTCTGTCGGTCTGTCGGTCCGTCCGTATGAACGAAAGGATCTCAGAGATGGTAAGAGCAAGAAGCTTGAACTTAGTGTCCCAGTACTGGTAATTTTTGCAGGCAGATCAAGTTTATCTTTTTTTTGGATGCCACGCCCTCTTTGCCCACAAATTAAGTAAGAGTAAAAGTATAAAACAAGCAGTTTTTTGGCTCAAAACCCTCATAACCAGAGCAATATAACAGATAAAGACTTCACATTTAGCACACATGATGAGTATGTTGGGGTCGATGTGTCCATAAAATGTTATCACGATGCCACGCCCCCCTCGCCTACAAAACGGAAAAGCTTATAACAAGAGCAATATTACAGTTAGAGACTTCAGATTTGGGACACATGATGAGTATCTTGTGGTCGATGGGTCCAGAAAAATGTATCGCGATGCCACGCCCCTTTCGCCCACAAATAAAGTAAAAGCTCATAAAGCAAGCAGTTTTGTAGCTCAAAAACCTCATAACAAAAGCAGTTTTGTAGCTAGAGGCTTGAGATTTAGCACACATGATGAATATTTTGTGGTTGATGTTTCCAGAAAATTGTATCATGATGCCACGCTCCCTTTGCCCACAAATTAAGTAAAACCTCATAAAGCAAGCAGTTTTGTCACTCAAAAACCTCATAACAAAAGCAGTTTTGTAGATGGAGACTTGAGATTTGGCACACATGATGAATATTTTGTGGTTGATGTGTCCAGAAAAATGTATCACGATGCCACGCCCCCTTCGCCCACAAAAATTAAAAAACGAATTACTAGGGAATTTCATCTGGAGTGAATTTGAGCGGGTTCCTGTAAACCCACAGGGTATATTACGGTCGGGGTCCCGACTGTTCGGCTTGTTTTTTTCTGTCTACTATTCGTTTTGTCTCTTTCTGTTTTTACGTTGAGTGTGTAGCAGGCCGATAGTCTGTTAACATTCCTATACTCTGTTAACCCTACCACCACTAGATTGTATACCCAACCATCACTAATTATCCGGATAGATTAGCTATTATCTATTATATTCTATTATCTCGCTTTAGCATACTAAGGCAATGGAGATCGACCTAGCTTGATCGCGCTCTAAAGGGAGTTGTGAAATACAGCGGTGTGATGCCAGAGTCAGTCGTTTGATACATACGAAATAAAGCAGACGTCATAAAAAAGAACTGCGTGTTTCATTTAGCCGTTGTTAGCCGTTCTGGGCTTGCCAGCAAAAGGCTGCAAGGCGCAACGATCGTGACAGCGCCCCAGAAGCTGAACAAAACGAGTAGGAACAGCAGCCCAAACTCAAGTCTTGGATATGCAGCAGAATGAGATCGCTAGCGGCATAGAAACATTGCGGTGGTCCAAATTGAGGCAGCGAAGAGCATGCTGAAAAATTTACACACGACAGGTCCCGACAACAGTAGCCCAGGTCTTCAGCTGCAGTCAGAACGAGATGACAACAACTTGCGCAGTTATGTAGACAGCAATGATGGCGGCGCCAGCGAATGCGTAAAAATCGGCGAGCATCACAGCGACGCGCATGATCATGGCGCCGAAGCGGATTGTGAAATCGAAGAAACGACGGCCGTTAGGAATGCGGCTGCAAAAACGAAGAACAAAGTAAATTGCGAGTGGACTTCGTCGGCGTTTCAATTAGCAAAGGAGATCCTATCGAATTTTGCTGGCAAAACTTCGGTTCGCAATTGGATTGCGCAATTGGACAACATTACCAAGCTATATAAATTGACCGATATGTAGGGGCAATTGCTATGCGTTGCCAAGCTAAAAGGCGATGCACTCCAATGGATGCACACTGATCCTTTGCGCATCGTGGATCCGGTAGCGGCTTTTGGCGGCAACCTATCAAAAGCTGAGATGAGGCGCAAATTCGAGGGACGTGTCTGGAGCTCAAATGAAAAGTTCGCGATTTACTTCGGAAACATAGCTTTACTGGCTCGCGATGTCAACATAGATAAAGAGTTCTTAGATAGCCTCATCGTGGGAATCCCTCACGAAGCGTTGCGTCTAGAAGTCGGAATCCAGACAAGCCCAGCAAGATGATGCGCGCATTTGCGGACGTGATGCACACGGAGAGAAGCGTTTCTGGGAAGGCTCGTCCAAATGCAATGCCCAGCGGCGGCATTAATAAGGAATCGCGTTGCTTCAATTTTAATTATAGAGAACATTGGGTAAAAGATTGTTTGAAGCCCAAGAGAGAGCGGAATTCATGCCACGGTTGTGGTGCCAACGATCACCTCGTGTCCCAGTGTCCGAAGAAGAAATCTGGAGGCGTAAATAATTATGTAAGATTAATTAACATACATTTTAATGATAATTCTAATAATTCCAATATCGCAGAATGCCTAATTCTTTCACTTTAACGTTAAACAAGCTATAACTCAAACTCAAACGAGTTAATACACAGAGCGGGAAAGCATATGCAGCACGTAGATGTAGCAACAGCATTATGATAACCGAGATCAATAGTTTCGAAACCAATTTAGTCAAACAAAAGATGAAAACGTGCAGGAAATTAGAAAATTATTAGAAGAAAGTAAACAGAATTTTGAAATGAATATTGAATATTATTTAGAAAAACGAACGAAAATAGATTAATATTTTATGTTCCTAAAAGTATGGAAGTCCACGTATTATATAAATATTTGGACGAATTAGGACACATTGGAAGAGACAAAAGGTTGGATGCGATTAGTAAAACCTATTGGTTTCTAAAAGTGAAAACCAAGGCAAGGGGAAGGTATGCTACATAGTATTCCTAAGGACAATAAGCCTGTCGAGATAGTTTCTTCTCTTCTTTTATCCTATCAGAATGTTAGAGGTCTTAAGACTAAACTATCAAAATTATATGTCAATAGTTTGTCGTTTGATTCTAACATTATTGTCTTTACTGAAACTTGGTTAAAGCCAGATATCTCTGATTTTTCAATTTTTCCTAATAAGAACACCTCTTTTAGATGTGACCGTTTATCACGAGTGGGGGGTGGTGTCCTCATTTCGGTTAATTCTGACCTTTCGTCTGAATTAATATTATCTGATTTAGCTTTAAACGTTGACTTCATTGGCGTTAAAATTACAATAAATAATTTTTCAATTTATGTAACCTGCTCTTACATTCCACCACAATCTGATATCACTTTATACGCTGAGCACCTATCTGCTATTCCATCTATTTCCTGACTGCTATCTGATAATGATTATTTGTTTGTATTTGGAGACTTTAAATTGACGGATGTGGTGTGGTCCGATTCACCGAATGATTTGGTTCCGTCTAGCTCTCATGAATTCATTAATTCACTTCTCGAGCAGTCTCTCTCTCAAGTTAACCTGGTGCGAAACTGTAATGGCCGTATCCTTGACCTTATATTTGTATCTGATCCGATGTGTTGTACTGTATCACGCATTGAACCTCTAGTTCTTCCTGAAGATCCCTATCATCTCAGCTTAGACTTAGTTATGGAACTGCCTACAGAGCCTTTTGCTCTTTCTAATGATGCGGTTAGATCCCGCTGTTTCCGCAAAGCCGATTTTATAAAATTAAATTCTTTAATTTCATCAACTGACTGGTCGCAACTGTACTCTTGTACTAATTTTAATATTGCAACCTCAATCTTCTATGATGTTGTGAGTTCTCTTTTCGATCAGTGTGATCCTCGTGAAATTCCTAGGCGATCGAATAGTCCTCCTTGGTTCTCGCGGGAGCGAACTAGGTTGAGGAATACGAAGTCACGATATTACAAGAGGTTTAAGAGTTCGGGAAATTCTTCTGATTTTTCCCGCTATTTTTTAGCCAGATCAAATTTTATTACATGTAACTCGCGTTGTTATAACAATTATTTGTCTCGGTGTATATTACAATTTGCTCAAAATCCTAGACAGTTCTATAACTTTGTGAACATGAAAAGCGAATCTTCTTCATTGCCTTCATCTATTTCTTTCGAGGGGAGGAAAGCAAATACTGATCAGACTGCAGCCGATCTATTTGCTGAATTGTTTCAGTCCACTTATTCTTCATCTAACCTTGTAGCTAACTCTACATATTCTTATACATTACAAAAGTCTAACTGCATTTTTGCGCCTGTGATCACAGAAAGTTCGTTACTTAACGAACTTAATTTAATCAAACCTGGCTTTTCCCCGGGTCCTGATGGAGTGCCGGGATGTGTACTTAGATTTTATGCTGGATCTCTTTGTAGATCATTACATGCGTTATTTGTGTTGTCTGTGAAATCTTGTTCTTTCCCAGCTGTTTGGAAGGAATGATTTATAATTCCTATTCACAAACATGGATTGAAGTCCGATGTTAAAAACTTTAGGAGTATTTCTAAATTGTCTGCAATGCCTAAGGTGTTTGAGAAACTGATAACGTCTCAATTGCATTTATTTTATGTTCCATTGAATGATCTTGATGGTCATTTGATTTTATTTATATTTTAAGGAGAATAGTTTGAGTGTATTGTGTGTCTGTTTTATGTGATAAATACAGCATGAGGGAGCCCCTAATGTGTTGTATTGCCAATTAGAGGCTCATTGTTGTTGGGGGTGTGGGCGGCATCTCCCGGCTGGCGGGCCCGGTGAAAAACATGAGCATTTTTAAAACGCTCATTCCCCCGCCAAGGCCGTCCGCCGATGGGGACGCCGCCCACGCATAGTTATTTTATGTGTTAGACACTTACGCTGTCGCTATTATTTTCTAAATGTATAAATTAAGCAAATGATACAATATTTAAACAATGAAAAGCAGAAAAAATGAATGTCCGGCTAACTTACCCGTTTTAAGGGGAAGGGGAAGGGGAACTTTCGGCGCCCTACATGGCTACAAAGCGTCGGTGATGATGTCCAACACCATGGAGACGGCGTCCTTGTGGTCATCTCAGCAGAGTGGGTACGCCTGGGTCCAATGGTTGCTATGTTTGAATGGTGAAGTTTCGTTAATAGTTTTTTGTATTGTTTTTTCATTTCTTACTCACCATTGTAAGTTAATGTCCGTATTTTTAAGCATTTTCCATTGCTTACATTTTGTGCTGCATTCCCCCATCTGGTTTAGTGTTGTGTAATTTCGATATGTGTATGCGGCAATATATCGACGTGGCATATCGATTGTTAGAACTGAGGGCCAGGGTTGGACTTCACACTGAGAACCGATGAGCTAGCCAGCGCGGAAAAAATCAGTTCACAACAATATGGCACCCAGTAAAAAAAAATTAAGAAATTATGTTTCGTCGATAAATGTTTAAATTCCTTTTCTCCCCGGTATTCGCTCAGCTGATGACATATGTAGCCCGCTTATGAGGCTATGGTCAATGGTCAATATAATCTGTCTAATGACCCTTTTGTTTGGTTTTGTTTTTGATACTGTTGATGTGCGTGTGTCACATTCACAAATTAGTGAATCGTTTGCAACGAACGTCGTAGTGATAGGAACAAGATCTGTGATAAAGGTGATATTAGATTTAGTTTGCTTAGAGTTTGGTGCATTTCTCTGTAGTTTATTATACCCTGTGGGGGTATATTAAGTTTGTTAAAAGTATGTAACGGGCAGAAGGAAGCATGGCCGACCCCATAAAGTATATATATTCTTGATCAGCATCAATAGTCAAGTCGATATAGCCATGTCCGTCTGTCCGTCGGTCTGTCGGTCCGTCGGTCTGTCGGTCCGTCCGTATGAACGAAAGGATCTCAGAGATGGTAAGAGCAAGAAGCTTGAACTTAGTGTCCCAGTACTGGTAATTTTTGCAGGCAGATCAAGTTTATCTTTTTTTTGGATGCCACGCCCTCTTTGCCCACAAATTAAGTAAGAGTAAAAGTATAAAACAAGCAGTTTTTTGGCTCAAAACCCTCATAACCAGAGCAATATAACAGATAAAGACTTCACATTTAGCACACATGATGAGTATGTTGGGGTCGATGTGTCCATAAAATGTTATCACGATGCCACGCCCCCCTCGCCTACAAAACGGAAAAGCTTATAACAAGAGCAATATTACAGTTAGAGACTTCAGATTTGGGACACATGATGAGTATCTTGTGGTCGATGGGTCCAGAAAAATGTATCGCGATGCCACGCCCCTTTCGCCCACAAATAAAGTAAAAGCTCATAAAGCAAGCAGTTTTGTAGCTCAAAAACCTCATAACAAAAGCAGTTTTGTAGCTAGAGACTTGAGATTTAGCACACATGATGAATATTTTGTGGTTGATGTTTCCAGAAAATTGTATCATGATGCCACGCTCCCTTTGCCCACAAATTAAGTAAAACCTCATAAAGCAAGCAGTTTTGTCACTCAAAAACCTCATAACAAAAGCAGTTTTGTAGATGGAGACTTGAGATTTGGCACACATGATGAATATTTTGTGGTTGATGTGTCCAGAAAAATGTATCACGATGCCACGCCCCCTTCGCCCACAAAAATTAAAAAACGAATTACTAGGGAATTTCATCTGGAGTGAATTTGAGCGGGTTCCTGTAAACCCACAGGGTATATTACGGTCGGGGTCCCGACTGTTCGGCTTGTTTTTTTCTGTCTACTATTCGTTTTGTCTCTTTCTGTTTTTACGTTGAGTGTGTAGCAGGCCGATAGTCTGTTAACATTCCTATACTCTGTTAACCCTACCACCACTAGATTGTATACCCAACCATCACTAATTATCCGGATAGATTAGCTATTATCTATTATATTCTATTATCTCGCTTTAGCATACTAAGGCAATGGAGATCGACCTAGCTTGATCGCGCTCTAAAGGGAGTTGTGAAATACAGCGGTGTGATGCCAGAGTCAGTCGTTTGATACATACGAAATAAAGCAGACGTCATAAAAAAGAACTGCGTGTTTCATTTAGCCGTTGTTAGCCGTTCTGGGCTTGCCAGCAAAAGGCTGCAAGGCGCAACGATCGTGACAGCGCCCCAGAAGCTGAACAAAACGAGTAGGAACAGCAGCCCAAACTCAAGTCTTGGATATGCAGCAGAATGAGATCGCTAGCGGCATAGAAACATTGCGGTGGTCCAAATTGAGGCAGCGAAGAGCATGCTGAAAAATTTACACACGACAGGTCCCGACAACAGTAGCCCAGGTCTTCAGCTGCAGTCAGAACGAGATGACAACAACTTGCGCAGTTATGTAGACAGCAATGATGGCGGCGCCAGCGAATGCGTAAAAATCGGCGAGCATCACAGCGACGCGCATGATCATGGCGCCGAAGCGGATTGTGAAATCGAAGAAACGACGGCCGTTAGGAATGCGGCTGCAAAAACGAAGAACAAAGTGAATTGCGAGTGGACTTCGTCGGCGTTTCAATTAGCAAAGGAGATCCTATCGAATTTTGCTGGCAAAACTTCGGTTCGCAATTGGATTGCGCAATTGGACAACATTACCAAGCTATATAAATTGACCGATATGTAGGGGCAATTGCTATGCGTTGCCAAGCTAAAAGGCGATGCACTCCAATGGATGCACACTGATCCTTCGCGCATCGTGGATCCGGTGGCGGCTTTTGGCGGCTTTTGGCGGCAACCTATCAAAAGCTGAGATGAGGCGCAAATTCGAGGGACGTGTCTGGAGCTCAAATGAAAAGTTCGCGATTTACTTCGAAAACATAGCTTTACTGGCTCGCGATGTCAACATAGATAAAGAGTTCTTAGATAGCCTCATCGTGGGAATCCCTCACGAAGCGTTGCGTCTAGAAGTCGGAATCCAGACAAGCCCAGCAAGATGATGCGCGCATTTGCGGACGTGATGCACACGGAGAGAAGCGTTTCTGGGAAGGCTCGTCCAAATGCAATGCCCAGCGGCGGCATTAATAAGGAATCGCGTTGCTTCAATTTTAATTATAGAGAACATTGGGTAAAAGATTGTTTGAAGCCCAAGAGAGAGCGGAATTCATGCCACGGTTGTGGTGCCAACGATCACCTCGTGTCCCAGTGTCCGAAGAAGAAATCTGGAGGCGTAAATAATTATGTAAGATTAATTAACATACATTTTAATGATAATTCTATTAATTCCATTATCGCAGAATGCCTAATTCTTTCACTTTAACGTTAAACAAGCTATAACTCAAACTCAAACGAGTTAATACACAGAGCGGGAAAGCATATGCAGCACGTAGATGTAGCAACAGCATTATGATAACCGAGATCAATAGTTTCGAAACCAATTTAGTAATCTGTCAAACAAAACATGAAAACGTGCAGGAAATTAGAAAATTATTAGAAGAAAGTAAACAGAATTTTGAAATGAATATTGAATATTATTTAGAAAAACGAACGAAAATAGATTAATATTTTATGTTCCTAAAAGTATGGAAGTCCACGTATTATATAAATATTTGGACGAATTAGGACACATTGGAAGAGACAAAAGGTTGGATGCGATTAGTAAAACCTATTGGTTTCTAAAAGTGAAAACCAAGGTATTACAACACATTGAAAACTGCCTGAAGTGAATAGCGTTTTCACCGAAGACTGGCAAGGGGAAGGTATGCTACATAGTATTCCTAAGGACAATAAGCCTGTCGAGATAGTTTCTTCTCTTCTTTTATCCAATCAGAATGTTAGAGGTCTTAAGACTAAAATATCAAAATTATATGTCGATAGTTTGTCGTTTGATTCTAACATTATTGTCTTTACTGAAACTTGTTTAAAGCCAGATATCTCTGATTTTTCAATTTTTCGTAATAAGTACACCTCTTTTAGATGTGACCGTTTATCACGAGTGGGGGGTGGTGTCCTCATTGCGGTTAATTCTGACCTTTCGTCTGAATTAATATTATCTGATTTAGCTTTAAACGTTGACTTCATTGGCGTTAAAATTACAATAAATAATTTTTCAATTTATGTAACCTGCTCTTACATTTCACCACAATCTGATATCACTTTATACGCTGAGCACCTATCTGCTATTCCATCTGTTTCCTGACTGCTATCTGATAATGATTATTTGTTAGTATTTGGAGACTTTAAATTGACGGATGTGGTGTGGTCCGATTCACCGAATGATTTTGTTCCGTCTAGCTCTCATGAATTCATTAATTCACTTCTGGAGCAGTCTCTCTCTCAAGTTAACCTGGTGCGAAACTGTAATGGTCGTATCCTTGACCTTATATTTGTATCTGATCCGATGTGTTGTACTGTATCACGCATTGAACCTCTAGTTCTTCCTGAAGATCCCTATCATCTCAGCTTAGACTTAGTTATGGAACTGCCTACAGAGCCTTTTGCTCTTTCTAATGATGCGGTTAGATCCCGCTGTTTCCGCAAAGCCGATTTTATAAAATTAAATTCTTTAATTTCATCAACTGACTGGTCGCAACTGTACTCTTGTACTAATTTTAATATTGCAACCTCAATCTTCTATGATGTTGTGAATTCTCTTTTCGATCAGTGTGTTCCTCGTGAAATTCCTAGGCGATCGAATAGTCCTCCTTGGTTCTCGCGGGAGCGAACTAGGTTGAGGAATACGAAGTCACGATATTACAAGAGGTTTAAGAGTTCGGGAAATTCTTCTGATTTTTCCCGCTATTTTTTAGCCAGATCAAATTTTATTACATGTAACTCGCGTTGTTATAACAATTATTTGTCTCGGTGTATATTACAATTTGCTCAAAATCCTAGACAGTTCTATAACTTTGTGAACATGAAAAGCAAATCTTCTTCATTGCCTTCATCTATTTCTTTCGAGGGGAGGAAAGCAAATACTGATCAGACTGCAGCCGATCTATTTGCTGAATTGTTTCAGTCCACTTATTCTTCATCTAACCTTGTAGCTAACTCTACATATTCTTATACATTACAAAAGTCTAACTGCATTTTTGCGCCTGTGATCACAGAAAGTTCGTTACTTAACGAACTTAATTTAATCAAACCTGGCTTTTCCCCGGGTCCTGATGGAGTGCCGGGATGTGTACTTAGATTTTATGCTGGATCTCTTTGTAGATCATTACATGCGTTATTTGTGTTGTCTGTGAAATCTTGTTCTTTCCCAGCTGTTTGGAAGGAATGATTTATAATTCCTATTCACAAACATGGATTGAAGTCCGATGTTAAAAACTTTAGGATAACGTCTCAATTGCATTTATTTTATGTTCCATTGAATGATCTTGATGGTCATTTGATTTTATTTATATTTTAAGGAAAAAAGTTTGAGTGTATTGTGTGTCAGTTTTATGTGATAAATACAGCATGAGGGAGCCCCTAATGTGTTGTATTGCCAATTAGAGGCTCATTGTTGTTGGGGGTGTGGGCGGCATCTCCCGGCTGGCGGGCCCGGTGAAAAACATGAGCATTTTTAAAACGCTCATTCCCCCGCCAAGGCCGTCCGCCGATGGGGACGCCGCCCACGCATAGTTATTTTATGTGTTAGACACTTACGCTGTCGCTATTGTTTTTATAAATGTAGAAATTAAGCAAATGATACAATATTTAAACAATGGAAAGCAGAAAAAATGAATGTCCGGCTAAATTACCTGTTTTAAGGGGAAGGGGAAGGGAAACTTTCGGAGCCCTACATGGTTACAAAGCGTCGGTGATGATGTCCAATACCATGGAGACGGCGTCCTTGTGGTCATCTCAGCAGAGTGGGTACGCCTGGTCCAATGGTTGCCCTGTTTGAATGGTGAAGATTCGTTAATAGTTTTTTTGTATTGTTTTTTCATTTCTTACTCACCATTGTAAGTTAATGTCCGTATTTTCAAGCATTTTCCATTGCTTACATTTTGTGCTGCATTCCCCCATCTGGTTTAGTGTTGTGTAATTTCGATATGTGTATGCGGCAATATATCGACGTGGCATATCGATTGTTAGAACTGAGGGCCAGGGTTGGACTTTACACTGAGAACCGATGAGCTAGCCAGCGCGGAAAAAATCAGTTCACAACAATGTGGCACCCAGTAAAAAAAAAATTAAGAAATTATGTTTCGTCGATAAATTTTTAAATTCCTTTTTCCCCGGTATTCGCTCAGCTGATGACGTATGTAGCCCGCTTATGAGGCTCTTAATTGCGCAGTTTGAGCGTAATCCCGGAGGTCAATGGTCAATATAATCTGTCTAATGACCCTTTTGTTTGGTTTTGTTTTTGATACTGTTGATGTGCGTGTGTCACATTCACAAATTAGTGAATCGTTTGCAACGAACGTCGTAGTGATAGAAACAAGATCTGTGATAAAGGTGATATTAGATTTAGTTTGTTTAGAGTTTGGTGCATTTCTCTGTAGTTTATTTTTTCCTGTCTACTATTCGTTTCGTCTCTTTCTGTTTTTACGTTGAGTGTGTAGCAGGCCGATAGTCTGTTAACATTCCTATACTCTGTTAACCCTACCACCACTAGATTGTACACCAAGCCATCACTAATTATCCGGATAGATTAGCTATTATCTATTATATTCTATTATCTCGCTTTAGCATACTAAGGCAATGGAGATCGACCTAGCTTGATCTCGCTCTAAAGGGAGTTGTAAAATACAGCGGTGTGATGCCAGAGTCAGTCGTTTGATACATACGAAATAAAGCAGACGTCATAAAAAAGAACTGCGTGTTTCATTTAGCCGTTGTTAGCCGTTCTGGGCTTGCCAGCAAAAGGCTGCAAGGCGCAACGATCGTGACAGCGCCCCAGAAGCCGAACAAAACGAGTAGGAACAGCAGCCCAAACTCAAGTCTTGGATATGTAGCAGAATGAGATCGCTAGCGGCATAGAAACATTGCGGTAGTCCAAATTGAGGCAGCGAAGAGCGTGCTGAAAAATTTACACACGACAGGTCCCGACAACAGTAGCCCAGGTCTTCAGCTGCAGTCAGAACGAGATGACAACAATTTGCGCAGTTATGTAGACAGCAATGATGGCGGCACCAGCGAATGCGTAGAAATCGGCGAGCATCACAGCGACGCGCATGATCATGGCGCCGAAGCGGATTGTGAAATCGAAGAAACGACGGCCGTTAGAATTCGGCTGCAAAAACGAAGAACAAAGTGAATTGCGAGTGGACTTCATCGGCGTTCCAATTAGCAAAGGAGATCCTATCGAATTTTGCTGGCAAAACTTCGGTTCGCAATTGGATTGCGCAATTGGACAACATTACCAAGCTATATAAATTGACCGATATGTAGGGGCAATTGCTATGCGTTGCCAAGCTAAAAGGCGATGCACTCCAATGGATGCACACTGATCCTTCGCGCATCGTGGATCCGGTGGCGGCTTTTGGCGGCAACCTATCAAAAGCTGAGATGAGGCGCAAATTCGAGGGACGTGTCTGGAGCTCAAATGAAAAGTTCGCGATTTACTTCGAAAACATAGCTTTACTGGCTCGCGATGTCAACATAGATAAAGAGTTCTTAGATAGCCTCATCGTGGGAATCCCTCACGAAGCGTTGCGTCTAGAAGTCGGAATCCAGACAAGCCCAGCAAGATGATGCGCGCATTTGCGGACGTGATGCACACGGAGAGAAGCGTTTCTGGGAAGGCTCGTCCAAATGCAATGCCCAGCGGCGGCATTAATAAGGAATCGCGTTGCTTCAATTTTAATTATAGAGAACATTGGGTAAAAGATTGTTTGAAGCCCAAGAGAGAGCGGAATTCATGCCACGGTTGTGGTGCCATCGATCACCTCGTGTCCCAGTGTCCGAAGAAGAAATCTGGAGGCGTAAATAATTATGTAAGATTAATTAACATACATTTTAATGATAATTCTAATAATTCCAATATCGCAGAATGCCTAATTCTTTCACTTTAACGTTAAACAAGCTATAACTCAAACTCAAACGAGTTAATACACAGAGCGGGAAAGCATATGCAGCACGTAGATGTAGCAACAGCATTATGATAACCGAGATCAATAGTTTCGAAACCAATTTAGTCAAACAAAAGATGAAAACGTGCAGGAAATTAGAAAATTATTAGAAGAAAGTAAACAGAATTTTGAAATGAATATTGAATATTATTTAGAAAAACGAACGAAAATAGATTAATATTTTATGTTCCTAAAAGTATGGAAGTCCACGTATTATATAAATATTTGGACGAATTAGGACACATTGGAAGAGACAAAAGGTTGGCTGCGATTAGTAAAACCTATTGGTTTCTAAAAGTGAAAACCAAGGTATTACAACACATTGAAAACTGCCTGAAGTGAATAGCGTTTTCACCGAAGACTGGCAAGGGGAAGGTATGCTACATAGTATTCCTAAGGAAAATAAGCCTGTCGAGATAGTTTCTTCTCTTCTTTTATCCAATCAGAATGTTAGAGGTCTTAAGACTAAAATATCAAAATTATATGTCGATAGTTTGTCGTTTGATTCTAACATTATTGTCTTTACTGAAACTTGTTTAAAGCCAGATATCTCTGATTTTTCAATTTTTCCTAATAAGTACACCTCTTTTAGATGTGACCGTTTATCACGAGTGGGGGGTGGTGTCCTCATTGCGGTTAATTCTGACCTTTCGTCTGAATTAATATTATCTGATTTAGCTTTAAACGTTGACTTCATTGGCGTTAAAATTACAATAAATAATTTTTCAATTTATGTAACCTGCTCTTACATTCCACCACAATCTGATATCACTTTATACGCTGAGCACCTATCTGCTATTCCATCTATTTCCTGACTGCTATCTGATAATGATTATTTGTTAGTATTTGGAGACTTTAAATTGACGGATGTGGTGTGGTCCGATTCACCGAATGATTTTGTTCCGTCTAGCTCTCATGAATTCATTAATTCACTTCTGGAGCAGTCTCTCTCTCAAGTTAACCTGGTGCGAAACTGTAATGGTCGTATCCTTGACCTTATATTTGTATCTGATCCGATGTGTTGTACTGTATCACGCATTGAACCTCTAGTTCTTCCTGAAGATCCCTATCATCTCAGCTTAGACTTAGTTATGGAACTGCCTACAGAGCCTTTTGCTCTTTCTAATGATGCGGTTAGATCCCGCTGTTTCCGCAAAGCCGATTTTATAAAATTAAATTCTTTAATTTCATCAACTGACTGGTCGCAACTGTACTCTTGTACTAATTTTAATATTGCAACCTCAATCTTCTATGATGTTGTGAATTCTCTTTTCGATCAGTGTGTTCCTCGTGAAATTCCTAGGCGATCGAATAGTCCTCCTTGGTTCTCGCGGGAGCGAACTAGGTTGAGGAATACGAAGTCACGATATTACAAGAGGTTTAAGAGTTCGGGAAATTCTTCTGATTTTTCCCGCTATTTTTTAGCCAGATCAAATTTTATTACATGTAACTCGCGTTGTTATAACAATTATTTGTCTCGGTGTATATTACAATTTGCTCAAAATCCTAGACAGTTCTATAACATTGTGAACATGAAAAGCAAATCTTCTTCATTGCCTTCATCTATTTCTTTCGAGGGGAGGAAAGCAAATACTGATCAGACTGCAGCCGATCTATTTGCTGAATTGTTTCAGTCCACTTATTCTTCATCTAACCTTGTAGCCAACTCTACATATTCTTATACATTACAAAAGTCTAACTGCATTTTTGCGCCTGTGATCACAGAAAGTTCGTTACTTAACGAACTTAATTTAATCAAACCTGGCTTTTCCCCGGGTCCTGATGGAGTGCCGGGATGTGTACTTAGATTTTATGCTGGATCTCTTTGTAGATCATTACATGCGTTATTTGTGTTGTCTGTGAAATCTTGTTCTTTCCCAGCTGTTTGGAAGGAATGATTTATAATTCCTATTCACAAACATGGATTGAAGTCCGATGTTAAAAACTTTAGGATAACGTCTCAATTGCATTTATTTTATGTTCCATTGAATGATCTTGATGGTCATTTGATTTTATTTATATTTTAAGGAAAAAAGTTTGAGTGTATTGTGTGTCTGTTTTATGTGATAAATACAGCATGAGGGAGCCCCTAATGTGTTGTATTGCCAATTAAAGGCTCATTGTTGTTGGGGGTGTGGGCGGCATCTCCCGGCTGGCGGGCCCGGTGAAAAACATGAGCATTTTTAAAACGCTCATTCCCCCGCCAAGGCCGTCCGCCGATGGGGACGCCGCCCACGCATAGTTATTTTATGTGTTAGACACTTACGCTGTCGCTATTGTTTTTATAAATGTAGAAATTAAGCAAATGATACAATATTTAAACAATGGAAAGCAGAAAAAATGAATGTCCGGCTAAATTACCTGTTTTAAGGGGAAGGGGAAGGGAAACTTTCGGAGCCCTACATGGTTACAAAGCGTCGGTGATGATGTCCAATACCATTAAGACGGCGTCCTTGTGGTCATCTCAGCAGAGTGGGTACGCCTGGTCCAATGGTTGCCCTGTTTGAATGGTGAAGATTCGTTAATAGTTTTTTTGTATTGTTTTTTCATTTCTTACTCACCATTGTAAGTTAATGTCCGTATTTTCAAGCATTTTCCATTGCTTACATTTTGTGCTGCATTCCCCCATCTGGTTTAGTGTTGTGTAATTTCGATATGTGTATGCGGCAATATATCGACGTGGCATATCGATTGTTAGAACTGTGGGCCAGGGTTGGACTTTACACTGAGAACCGATGAGCTAGCCAGCGCGGAAAAAATCAGTTCACAACAATATGGCACCCAGTAAAAAAAAAATTATGAAATTATGTTTCGTCGATAAATTTTTAAATTCCTTTTTCCCCGGTATTCGCTCAGCTGATGACGTATGTAGCCCGCTTATGAGGCTCTTAATTGCGCAGTTTGAGCGTAATCCCGGAGGTCAATGGTCAATATAATCTGTCTAATGACCCTTTTGTTTGGTTTTGTTTTTGATACTGTTGATGTGCGTGTGTCACATTCACAAATTAGTGAATCGTTTGCAACGAACGTCGTAGTGATAGGAACAAGATCTGTGATAAAGGTGATATTAGATTTAGTTTGTTTAGAGTTTGGTGCATTTCTCTGTAGTTTATTTTTTCCTGTCTACTATTCGTTTCGTCTCTTTCTGTTTTTACGTTGAGTGTGTAGCAGGCCGATAGTCTGTTAACATTCCTATACTCTGTTAACCCTACCACCACTAGATTGTGCACCAAACCATCACTAATTATCCGGATAGATTAGCTATTATCTATTATATTCTATTATCTCGCTTTAGCATACTAAGGCAATGGAGATCGACCTAGCTTGATCTCGCTCTAAAGGGAGTTGTAAAATACAGCGGTGTGATGCCAGAGTCAGTCGTTTGATACATACGAAATAAAGCAGACGTCATAAAAAAGAACTGCGTGTTTCATTTAGCCGTTGTTAGCCGTTCTGGGCTTGCCAGCAAAAGGCTGCAAGGCGCAACGATCGTGACAGCGCCCCAGAAGCCGAACAAAACGTGTAGGAACAGCAGCCCAAACTCAAGTCTTGGATATGTAGCAGAATGAGATCGCTAGCGGCATAGAAACATTGCGGTAGTCCAAATTGAGGCAGCGAAGAGCGTGCTGAAAAATTTACACACGACAGGTCCCGACAACAGTAGCCCAGGTCTTCAGCTGCAGTCAGAACGAGATGACAACAATTTGCGCAGTTATGTAGACAGCAATGATGGCGGCACCAGCGAATGCGTAGAAATCGGCGAGCATCACAGCGACGCGCATGATCATGGCGCCGAAGCGGATTGTGAAATCGAAGAAACGACGGCCGTTAGAATTCGGCTGCAAAAACGAAGAACAAAGTGAATTGCGAGTGGACTTCGTCGGCGTTCCAATTAGCAAAGGAGATCCTATCGAATTTTGCTGGCAAAACTTCGGTTCGCAATTGGATTGCGCAATTGGACAACATTACCAAGCTATATAAATTGACCGATATGTAGGGGCAATTGCTATGCGTTGCCAAGCTAAAAGGCGATGCACTCCAATGAATGCACACTGATCCTTCGCGCATCGTGGATCCGGTGGCGGCTTTTGGCGGCAACCTATCAAAAGCTGAGATGAGGCGCAAATTCGAGGGACGTGTCTGGAGCTCAAATGAAAAGTTCGCGATTTACTTCGAAAACATAGCTTTACTGGCTCGCGATGTCAACATAGATAAAGAGTTCTTAGATAGCCTCATCGTGGGAATCCCTCACGAAGCGTTGCGTCTAGAAGTCGGAATCCAGACAAGCCCAGCAAGATGATGCGCGCATTTGCGGACGTGATGCACACGGAGAGAAGCGTTTCTGGGAAGGCTCGTCCAAATGCAATGCCCAGCGGCGGCATTAATAAGGAATCGCGTTGCTTCAATTTTAATTTTAGAGAACATTGGGTAAAAGATTGTTTGAGAGCGGAATTCATGCCATGGTTGTGGTGCCAACGATCACCTCGTGTCCCAGTGTCCGAAGAAGAAATCTGGAGGCGTAAATAATTATGTAAGATTAATTAACATACACTTTAATGATAATTCTAATAATTCCATTATCGCAGAATGCCTAATTCTTTCACTTTAACGTTAAACAAGCTATAACTCAAACTCAAACGAGTTAATACACAGAGCGGGAAAGCATATGCAGCACGTAGATGTAGCAACAGCATTATGATAACAGAGATCAATAGTTTCGAAACCAATTTAGTAATCTGTCAAACAAAAGATGAAAACTTGCAGGAAATTAGAAAATTATTAGAAGAAAGTAAACAGAATTTTGAAATGAAGAATGGAATATTATTTAGAAAAACGAACGAAAATAGATTAATATTTTATGTTCCTAAAAGTATGGAAGTCCACGTATTATATAATATTTGGACGAATTAGGACACATTGGAAGAGACAAAAGGTTGGATGCGATTAGTAAAACCTATTGATTTCTAAAAGTGAAAACCAAGGTATTACAACACATTGAAAACTGCCTGAAGTGAATAGCGTTTTCACCGAAGACTGGCAAGGGGAAGGTATGCTACATAGTATTCCTAAGGACAATAAGCCTGTCGAGACAGTTTCTTCTCTTCTTTTATCCTATCAGAATGTTAGAGGTCTTAAGACTAAAATATCAAAATTATATGTCGATAGTTTGTCGTTTGATTCTAACATTATTGTCTTTACTGAAACTTGGCTAAAGCCAGATATCTCTGATTTTTCAATTTTTCCTAATAAGTACACCTCTTTTAGATGTGACCGTTTATCACGAGTGGGGGGTGGTGTCCTCATTGCGGTTAATTCTGACCTTTCGTCTGAATTAATATTATCTGATTTAGCTTTAAACATTGACTTCAATTTATGTAACCTGCTCTTACATTCCACCACAATCTGATATCACTTTATACGCTGAGCACCTATCTGCTATTCCATCTATTTCCTGACTGCTATCTGATAATGATTATTTGTTTGTATTTGGAGACTTTAAATTGACGGATGTGGTGTGGTCCGATTCACCGAATGATTTGGTTCCGTCTAGCTCTCATGAATTCATTAATTCACTTCTCGAGCAGTCTCTCTCTCAAGTTAACCTGGTGCGAAACTGTAATGGCCGTATCCTTGACCTTATATTTGTATCTGATCCGATGTGTTGTACTGTATCACGCATTGAACCTCTAGTTCTTCCTGAAGATCCCTATCATCTCAGCTTAGACTTAGTTATGGAACTGCCTACAGAGCCTTTTGCTCTTTCTAATGATGCGGTTAGATCCCGCTGTTTCCGCAAAGCCGATTTTATAAAATTAAATTCTTTAATTTCATCAACTGACTGGTCGCAACTGTACTCTTGTACTAATTTTAATATTGCAACCTCAATCTTCTATGATGTTGTGAATTCTCTTTTCGATCAGTGTGTTCCTCGTGAAATTCCTAGGCGATCGAATAGTCCTCCTTGGTTCTCGCGGGAGCGAACTAGGTTGAGGAATACGAAGTCACGATATTACAAGAGGTTTAAGAGTTCGGGAAATTCTTCTGATTTTTCCCGCTATTTTTTAGCCAGATCAAATTTTATTACATGTAACTCGCGTTGTTATAACAATTATTTGTCTCGGTGTAGATTACAATTTGCTCAAAATCCTAGACAGTTCTATAACTTTGTGAACATGAAAAGCGAATCTTCTTCATTGCCTTCATCTATTTCTTTCGAGGGGAGGAAAGCAAATACTGATCAGACTGCAGCCGATCTATTTGCTGAATTGTTTCAGTCCACTTATTCTTCATCTAACCTTGTAGCTAACTCTACATATTCTTATACATTACAAAAGTCTAACTGCATTTTTGCGCCTGTGA
The DNA here is from genome assembly GCA_958299025.2 of Drosophila histrio. NCBI lineage: Eukaryota > Metazoa > Arthropoda > Insecta > Diptera > Drosophilidae > Drosophila > Drosophila histrio. The sequence goes on from OY282582.1 coordinate 3,549,950, forward strand.
TCACAGAAAGTTCGTTACTTAACGAACTTAATTTAATCAAACCTGGCTTTTCCCCGGGTCCTGATGGAGTGCCGGGATGTGTACTTAGATTTTATGCTGGATCTTTTTGTAGACCATTACATGCGTTATTTGTGTTGTCTGTGAAACCTTGTTCTTTCCCATCTGTTTGGAAGGAATGATTTATAATTCCTATTCACAAACATGGATTGAAGACCGATGTTAAAAACTTTAGGGGTATTTCTAAATTGTCTGCAATGCCTAAGGTATTTGAGAAACTGATAACGTCTCAATTGCAGCACTTATGTAGTTCTATTATCTCACCATACCAACATGGTTTTGTCAAATCAAGATCTACTACCACTAACTTACTTGAGTTTTCATCTCTTGTGATCAGAGGCTTTCAAAATAAAATACAGACAGATGTCATTTACGCTGACTTCAGCAAGGCTTTTGATTCTGTTAATCACTCTCTCTAACTATATTATCTAAACAATATTGGATTTTCTAAACCCGTATTCGTAACATCTGGCGTACCTCAGGGTAGATATCTTGGTCCTTTACTCTTTAATCTTTTCATTAACGATCTCCCATCTATTCTAATCCACTCCCGTGTGTTAATGTACGCCGATGATGTGAAGCTTTGCCTATCGTATAGTGACATCAACTCGCATTATTCATTACAAGCAGATCTTAACTCTTTTTTCGCTTGGTGTAAATATAACTTGTTACAATTAAACTGCTCTAAATGTAAAGTTATTTCATTTTTTAGGGGCAGGCCTCATCTCATTAATGACACGATCGACCTCATGACGCTTGAGAGATCATTGATCTGATTGGGTTTTTTCTGGGTTTTCCTCAATCCTTGCAACAAATGCTGGGTCAATTAGATAATTGTTTCAATACCCCAGACTTAACTTAACTTTAAATAAATGAATAATGGTTCTTATCTTTTCAGACCTAAGTTTTTAAATTGCATATTATATAATTTTATATTTAACTTCTGATTATTGTGTCGACTGTTTTTAGTTGACGTTAAATAAATAAAATAAAATAAAAAATAGATAGATAATAGAGCAAAGAAATATATATTTGCGGTGGTAGACGGTTTCACAAAATTCGTTCGATTGTACACTACTAAAACGACAAACAACAAAGAGGTAGTTAAAGCCTTAAAATATTACTGAAGGGCATATAGCCAAGTTGCATCGTTTCTGACAGAGGAAGCTGTAAGGCTGTAAGAGGAAGAAGTAAAGGCAAAGAACATAAAAATTGCAACTGGCTCTCCGCAGGCAACGTAAAGTAGAACGGATAAACAGAAGTTTAGGGCCGATTATAGCTAAGCTCACTGAACCTGACAATGGACAACATTGGGATGTGGTAGTAGAAAGAGTTGAGTAAATTCTAAATATTGTTTGGGGTAGCGCAAAAGGGTGAAGCTAGTGATTAGAAAAATAGTGATAGGAGAAAATTTAGAGGAGGTAATAAAGTTAGACACAGTTAGCGAACGAAATTTAGTTGATATTAGAGAAAAAGGATAACAAAATCAATCTCCAGCCCAAGTAAACAATGAAAAACACTTCAACAGTAAAAGAAAACAAGCCGAACAGTCGGGACCCCAACAGAAATTTACCCTGTGGGTCTACAGGGACCCGCTCAAATTCACTCCTGATGTCGTTTTCTTGTAATTCGTTTTTTTTTCAATTTGCGGACGAAGGGCGCGTGGCATCGTTATTAAATTTTCTGAACACATCTATCCCAAGGTACTCATCATGTGTGTTAAATCTCAAGTCTCTAGCTACAAAACTGCTTTTGTTATGAGCACTTTCTTGATTTGTGTGCGAAGGGGGCGTGGCATACGAAAAAAGATAAGCTTGATCTGCCTACAAAAATTACCAGTGCTGGGAAAACAAGTTCAAGCTTCTAGCTCTTACCATCTCTCCTTTGTGTTACAAAATTCGTTTGATTGTTTCTTACTAAAACGACAAACACTAAAGAGGTAGTCAGGGCATTAAAAGATTACTTTAGGGCATATAACAAACCAAGTTGCATCGTTTCTGACAGAGGAAGCGGTTTTACATCAACAGAAGTTGAGCAATTCCTAGAAGAAGAAAAGATAAAGCATATTAAAAATTGCTACAGGCTCTCCGTAGGCAAACGGTCAAGTAGAACGGATAAATAGAAGTTTAGGGCCCATGATAGCTAAGCTGACTGAACCTGACAATGGGCAGCATTGGGATGTGGTAGTAGAAAGAGTTGAGTACGTTTTAAATAATACTCAGCACCGCAACACAAAGCAATGTTCGAGGGAATTGTTGTTTCGGGTAGCGCAAAAGGGTGAAGCTAGTGATGATTTAGGAGAACATTCAGAGGAGGTTACAAAGTTGGGCACGGTTAGCGAAAGGAATTGAATTGATATTAGAGAAAAAGCACAACAAAATGAATCTCTAGCGCAAGCAAACAATGAAAAACTCTTCAATAGTAAAAGAAAATTAACCAGTAAATACAATACACGAGACTACATTATGGTAAAAAATGTTGATGGTAACGCGGGTGTGTCCTGAAAATTAATACCCAAAACCAAAGGTCAAAACCCTAAAGTGCTGAAAAACGACAGATACTTGATCAAAGATGTTGATGGTTTTCAGTTGTCCCGGAATCCTTATCAGGGCGTTTGGAGTGCTCAAAACATTGGACATTGGGTTATGGAATAAAGCACACTTTTGTAAATCAATACATATACATATATGAAATCAATAAATTAAATTGTATAGACATTAAGTACCATTTACACGAATCAAAACCAAAAACTAGTTTAAGAATCACATATTGAAAATTATTCGATGTATATACCTGTAAATATTAAGCTGAGATAAAGGACCATCTCATGGTCAGAATGGCCGAGTTGTAGCAGGCCGATAGTCTGTTAACATTCCTATACTCTGTTAACCCTACCATCACAAGATTGTGTGTATCTGACAAGTGCTTTAATATTTGTTCATTGTCCAAATTGTGAGTAGGAAACTGTTGGTGTTGCCTTGTGTAACAATTGATTTCTCTCCCCTTTTGTTTTATATGTACTTGAGATATTAAGATATTGTTTTTGCGAGTTCTTTTGTTACGCATAGTATTTATTCTTCTAGTATTTTTTTTATTTATTCTTCTATTATTAGTATTTGTAATTTAGGTGTCTTATTTATTGCCTATATTTATTTTGCTAGTTGTAGGGCTCATAATTTATTTATTTATCTATTTATTTAGTAATTCTAAATAGGCATACTTATATTACTACGATTTGGCGTACCCGAAGCAGGTGTCCTCAAAGGAACCGATGGATTCGGTTATATCCGCAGCGCTCGCTCAGGCTCATGTGACATATACAAGTTCACTACAGGAGGGTATCGAGTTCAAAGAGGGATTCCTCGGGATGATGAAGCTCATGCCGGATGTCATCATGCCGCAGAAAGAGAGCTCAGTCAGCAGTAGAGCAGCACCGAGGCGCTCTGCAGTTACGAGCACGGGAACCATTCCGAAGCAGCACGTAGGAAATCCACCAAGATTTGACCCACCATAGTTGCCGCCGAGACAACCATTGCAGGAGCTAGATTACGTCTCCAGTAGTCCCGGAGTGGCACCCGATTCGTAATCGGAACCCCAAAGTCTGCAGCCAACCCTGCGCAGATGATAGGAGATAAGAAGAGGGAAGGTTCGATAACGCGTGCTCGAACGGCCCTGATCGAACTTACCTGAAGCTGGAGCGCTGGAACGTTAATTTTGATGGGGAGAATTCTATGAACTCGGTGGAAGACTTCTTGTTCCAAATAGAGTTTTTGCAGAGGCAGTATCAGTGCCCGTAGAAAGAAAACTTGCGTGGATTTGACATCCTGCTAGCAGGTCGAGCCCGGGAATGGTACACGGTGCACGTGCGACACTCAAGGTTCGATAGTCGATCACAAATACGTCAGGCGATGCTGGACCGCTTTTGAGGCTACCAAACGGAGCACGATCTGATGCGTGAGCTGCTGCAAAGGGAGCAACAACAGGGCGAGGGTGTCGACGATTCCATCCACCACATGCGTCAACTTGCCGCGAGATTTCAGAAGCCGATGAGAGACCAGGAGCTCGTAAAGGAGAGCTTGGCCAGATTCGTCTACGCGGCGGATTTGCTAACGAGGTGGAAAGACACGCTAGTAGCAGAGGACGATCTGGTTATGGGCAGCCGTGTTATTCCCATGGGTCAAAGCCTACGGTCAACGAGCTCGAAATTCTACCACGCCCAGGCGAAGTTCCACCCGAAGAGTTCGAGGACGCTTTTCTTAGAGCCAGACCGTCGCCCAAATCCCAATGCCTCGGACTGCAGACAGTCCGGTCATGTTTGGAGGGAATGCCGGTCGCAGGTGCGGAACATCTTCTGCTACAGGTGCAGGAAACCAAACACGTTAAGTCCCGAGTGTGAGAACTGTCCAGGAATCTCCCAAGTGAGCGCGGTGGAAGCGGGACAGGCGCGATCGGAGATGACGTCCGCGGGGAAGCAATAGTGGAGTGCTGGTTAGAGCAAGTAGTGACGACTGCCAATATGGAAACGAAGATGGATAATAAAAGTAAGGATACATATTATGACACACATAATAATACAAATTGAAACTCAGAAAGAGGAAGCACAATAAGAGGTTTATCATACGAAGAACGTGTTCGGGCATACATGTCGGCCCGAAATAGAATTTTTGGTGGACAATAGCTGGAAGGGATGACTCTGACCACCAGACGCGCGGGCTCGATTTCGCTGGCACAGAATGGTAGGAAGACAGGTCGTCGAAGCTGGGTCTGGTGATCCAAGAGTGTTTGTCGATGTGGATATTAATGGTCGGGCAATAAAGGGTCTGCTGGACACGGGAGCATCAGTTGGTCTGCTGGAACGAGGATGCCAAGAGTTGGTGGAGGAGCTGGAATGGGCAGTGCAACCATACGCATCGATGGTCAGGACAGCGGCAGGTACCAGTCGTCCAATTTTAGGACGCGTCGATCTGCCTGTAGAATACAACGGAAGACTTGAAAATGTAGTATTTTACACGTGCCAGATTTGCAGCGGGATCTATACCTGGGAATTAACTTCTGTAGGGCCTTCTATGACGTTTTTGTGTCTGATCCGGAGATGTGGGACCTGAAGGAGGGGCAGAAGAGTCATCTGGAGCCTGTAAGAAGCGACTTGCTCCAGTTTGAGAAAGTCGGACTTGGAAAGACCCACCTGCTACAGCATCGGATACATCCGATTGAAGAAACCGAACACGTGAAAGAGCTACATTATCCTTTAACCCCGGCGAAACAGGAGATCGTGTGGACCGATGTTGATAAGATGCTACAATTAGGCATCATAGAGGAGAGCGACAGTCCATGGAGCAACCGGACGACGGTAGTAATGAAGCATGGGAAAAATAGATTCTGTTTAGACGCTCGAAAACAGAACAGTGTGACTGTGAAGGATGCTTACCCACTGCTATGCATCGAAGGCAAATTGTCGCGCATTAACGAAACAAACTACATTTCTAGTGTCGTACAGTGGCGCCCGTAGAACAAACACGCTTCAAAGATTACATATCTGAAATATCAGAGAAATCAGTTTTTTAGTTTAGAAGAGAAATCACTTCAAACTTGACCGATTTTTCGTTTTCAAAAAAACACAAATAAACTAGGTAACGAATCGTCTTTTTCTGTTTTTATTTTGATTAATGTACTTATTAGGTATATAATAGAATACAAATTATATTTGCTTCGTGTTTCTTTAGGAAATTCGCTATTTGGCAACTGACTATTTCTTAACTATTTTTAAACTTTGATGGAAAATAACCAAAGTTTATAAAATTCTATGTTACCATATTTTCTTAAAATGTTTGTTGATTATTCCTTTAAGAAATATAGAAAAACCTCATGCTTCTGCATGCTATTTTGACTGCTAGAGGTAAAAAAACACGGTTCCAGAAATCTTATAGCGTCCAACCCTGGAAAATTCAAAACATATATCCCTGAAAGAACGTTATTTTGTTATGGATTATTTATGTTTTGACTGATCTGTATATTTTTAAAGAAAATAAGTTTGATATAATATATTTAAATGGGCTCAATTTGATTGCTTATCTGAGAGCCTCTGCCAAGGTCTGCTTCAAATATTTAGGTACAGATACAGGATGCCCAAAAGACAACTCATTTAATGAAGTTTTTATTAAAATTGGCGTATAACCTTCCACAAGAGAAAAACAATTTTGATGCAACTACTTCAAATTAGATGAAAAAACCGAATACAGGCTGCGTTTTTTGAAAGAAGTTGGACTACGACTAGACTTCCCCATAAACCGATACAGAAACTCAAAAAATGGTATCAGTTCGAGGAGATTTTTTGAAAATGATAAAGCAGTAACTCGAATCACTGGAATTCATAATGAAATCATTAAAATATTTGGAGCGATCTTGAATATTTGAAACTGTAAAGTAAAGGTTAATTCTACATAATATGTAGAATATGCTTCGAAAACTGAATCACTTTTGACGCAAATGTATCCACAGAAGCAATTGACATGGCATGGCAATAATATAAGTCAATACCATTCTATGCCAATTGGAGAACTTTCACAAAAAGCACAGGAGGGCCTAAACTAATTTTATAAAAAATATAGATGCTCGAATACGTTCAAAGGATCAAGAGAAAGGCAAAATGAGAATATCTTTAACTAGTTGGCCGCTTCTTCCGATCCACTCATTTCATCAATGCTGCATGTGAAGTCACGAAAGCAATTAGAATCTTAAAATTTTAGTTTAGAAATGGTTAGTCTATTAGATATACCTTCTCCTATGAATTGTGATAGTTATTTTGAAGAAATATTTTAAGAATAAATTCGAAAAAAATATGTTTTAAATGATGAGTAATAATTTTACAACTAAACATAAAAATCTGAAATGGTTAATTATAATCAGGGGTGCCACAAAAATCTCTAGAGATTTTGACTCGAGCTGGTTTGCAAATCTCTCAAACCAAACCGTAGGTGACACAGAACTTTGAGAGATTTTATTTTTCGGAGTATTTAGTTGGAGTAAACGTGTTGTTGTTTCAAAGTCGATCCCAGAGCATACGCGATATATTTGATAAGTCGAAAAATAGTTTTTTCTTGTGGCTTCTGGCTTGTGATTTGAATACAACAAAATTTAAATATTTTGCCCGCAAAAAAATTTGAGTTGCGTGACAACCCTGTGTTCTTGTCACTTGCTCAATTGCTTGTGAATGCCAATTGTATTTATTAACATTTGTGAAGCGCTGAAATTTTTAAAGCAAATTTAAAAATGCCTCTCGCAGGACTGCTGGCCATTGAGCATTTGCGCAAAGAACAGTTTGAGCAAGAAAAGGTCGAGCGCAAGATACTGAGAAGCGCATCAGATCCACTGGCGACTGCTGACAGCACGTAAGCATTTTTTATACCCTTGTTCTTGTGTATGTTCTGTACAATCATGCAGTACAATTATGGCTTTTCTTATTTTGAACAGATTTCGATATAACTATCGCGACAATAAGGTCACATTCCTGATGATTTTTAATTTAATTAAAGAAGACATGCCATCTTCGTCAATTTCACCAATCCTGCAGCTGGCGGTAGTGTTACGTTTCTTGGGTTTCGGCTGCTTTCAAAAAGTAATTGGCAAGGACAAGGATTTGGCAGTTTCTCGGCAGGCAGTATGCAAAATCTTGTGGACTATACTTCCACTGCTGGAAAGAAAACTATAGCCCCGCTTCATCAAATTAAATCAGAGCGCGGATAGAGTTTCCAAATCGAAGAGTCACTTCTTTGATAAACTCGGAATAACAGGGGCAATTTGGTGTATTGACGGAACTCATACCAATTAATGAAGCCGTCCGACGCTGAACAACAGTATTTAAACCTAATGGGATACTTAAGTTTTAATTTAATGATTGTAAGTAGTTAAGTAAGTTGTTAGACTGTCCTGTGCTTTAAACGTATCCTCATAGAAATGTGTGTAAGTAGCTGTCCTGTGTAATTGTCTGAGATGTATACAACTCAAAGTCCTGTTAAAATAATACTTGGTTTCTATAGATATGCGATTACGATCTTCGTGATCTCTATGTGGATGCTACAATGCCTGGAGCAACACATGAGTCATTCGCATGGAACCTGAGCGCGGCAATAGATTTTTTCCAACAAAAATATCACAGTGGCTGCCATAGCAATTGGCTCCTGGCAGATTCGGGATACCCCCTTGAACCCTTCATGCTAACTCCGTATATGAGTCCCGTAGCGGGTACAGGGAAACATGTATTTAATCTTCGTCATGCGTCAGCTCGGAATGTAGTAGAGCGTCCAATTGGTGTGCTTAAAAGTCGATTCAGATCACTTCAAGATTGTCTGCTATATCACCCAGCAAAGGTCGCCAAAATTATAAATGTTTGTTGTGCGTTGCATAACATGTGTCGCGAACGAAACGATGAACAATATGAATGTGATTTACCAGCCGATCAAAATAATAACACAGCAATTGTTGAAGACATTAGGGACACCATACCAGAACCCAATGATAGCATGTCAAGAATTCGCAATCAAATTGCAAATAGCTTGCAAAGACGTTGAAATATCTGTATAAACAAGTTCTTTATTAATTGATTAAAAAAAAATTGTGCCTATGAACTGTGTTTTTCTAATATTTTTTCCAACAGAGCATTATGCCTGTGTTGTTCCTCCAGTTGCTGTTTCATCATCGATACGGGGGCGAAATTCACCGAAGATCTGTATTAGAGTAGCAGTCTCTTCAGCAACAAGAGACGCCCGATGTGTTTGGCGTCTCGAATGGCTCCTCCACTTGCAGAGCGCTATTCCCTAATTTAAATTTTTTTATTGGACTTTCTGAAAGTAAAGTTTTTTTAAGACATATTTATTCGCATTATATTACCATCTTCATCGGCATCGATTATTTGAACACATTCTTGCATCAAACCCTCGAACGAAAGACCAAATGCGTTGGCTCCTGCGACTCCATCCACCGCCTGTTGAAGCTGAAGGATAACTGCGAGTGCATCTTCAGTGGCCGTCAACTCCTCTTGCTTAAAAGACCCTCCGCCAGTTGCCCGCTGTTCTTCTTTATTATGCGCCAGTTTTTTTTTAACGCCAGTTTCCAATCCTTCCAGACCTTGATTGATTACGTTACTAACTATTGTACAAGTGACAAGTTAAAAAAAACTCACTCGCTTCCATTCGTCCGTTGATTTGCATGGAGGACCATTGGCATTTAGCTCTTGGTTAGCTTAATCCATGCCGCCGCTACTGCCACTCTGTCGCCACGGCAATATCCCCTCGCAATGTCGAGATGCTTCTCCATAAAATTCAAGAAAATTGCGGCTTTCGTCACTTTTTGTAAGCAAACCAGCAAACTACCAGAAACACTGTGTAGTTGCCACTTAATGAAATAAAGATGTGCTGCAGTAAATTTAGCTGCAATTATGTCAACTTAAATTACTATATTGTTATGTTCATTAGACATAATAAAGCGCAATTTTAATTACATTTTAAATACTCCGAATCATGTAAAATTGATTCCAAAACTAGGTGGCATCTCTTTGTTGTTCGGGACGGTTTTGCATGTCAAGAGAGAGATTTCGAGAGATTTCGAATACTTACAAATAATTAATTAAGTAATGTTTAATATTGAAATGTGTTAATACAGACATTTCGGATATTTAATAACCTTTCCAAAACAGTAAGAATTATGGTGCATAGCAAGTTTTATATTACTGAAATTGAGCAAATCTCTAGCCAAAGTATTGGAGATTTGAAAACCAGCTCGAACAGGCGTCTGTGTCACCTAAAATCAACTTGACTTGCTGTTCGGTTGGTTTGGAATTCAAAATTTATGATTTTTGCAACGAAAAAACTCAAACGGCGCCGCTGTTCGTCGACTTGAAGTTCGCGTTTTGGCAGATCGAGCTGGAGGAAAAGAGCAGGTCGCACACAGCGTTCACCGTACCGGGAAGACCACTGTACCAATTTCGCCACATGCCGTTTGAGCTCTGCAACGCGGCTTAACAATTGTGCCGGCTTATGGACAAGGTAATTCCGGCCGCATTAAGGTCCAACTTTTCGTGTATTTAGACGACTTGCTGATAATCTCCGCGGATTTCCAGACGCACCTAAAGTATTTAAAATTAGTCGCGGGATGCTTGAAGAAAGCGAATCTCACCATCGGGATGGCAAAGTCCAAATTTTGCTTCCGCAATCTGAACTTTTCATTATTCATCATAGGTGGCGGGACGTTGAGGGTGGATCCGGGCAGAGTCGAGGCTATTAAGAATATCCCGGGTCCAAGAAACGTCAATGAACTGCGCAGTTTCCTGAGCAGCAGGAGAGACCGGTCACGTTCTTCTCAGTCAAGTTGAACAGGCTCCAAGTAAATTACACGGTAACGGAGAAGGAGTGCTTAGGGGCGAAATTGGCCATCCATATGCACGAGTTGAAAACTCTGGGTACCCGGATCTTTGACAGCAGGACTTAACCAGACATCAGGTCATGCACGCACAGCGCAGTCAATTTTATTGGCCCGGCATGGCGATACAAGTTCGCGATTTTGTACGAAAATGCGAAATCTGTAAAGAGACGAAGGCGCAAAATTCTTCAGATGGGTATGGGCAAGGAAGTACTCACTGGTCGTCCATATAAAAAAAATCCACATCAACTTCCTTGAAAAATATCCATGGTCGAAACGCGGATACGCGTGGATCATTATCGTGGTGGACCACTTTTCTAAGTTCACGTTCCTGAAAGCGATGAGAGAGGCCTCAGCAGCAAACGTCTTGAACTTCCTAGTTCACAAGGTTTGCTTCAAGTTCGGCGTGCCCGAAGAGATACACTCGGACAATGGGCGACAGTTCATCTCCAAATCCTTTTAAGTGATGATCAAGGCGTTTGGAATAGCTCACCAACGCACGCCTGTGTATTCACCTCAGAGAAATGCCGCCGAACGAGTAAACAGGACAGTGCTATCTGCAATAAGATCATATTTAGAGCAGGATCACCAAGAGGTATGTCTACCAGAAATCGAAGTAGCGATCAGAAATGCGGTGCATATCGCCGTTCGTCACAGCTGTGATCCGCGACCAAGTCCAGCACCATGAAGAGCCGCGTCGTTTGGGCGGTTGGCACAAATGCTTATGAACTGGTGGACCTGCAAGGAAAGCGTTAAGAGTGTTTCACGGGAAGGATCTGCGTTTATAGAAATCTGCATTTACCTTCGACAGACGCTGGTGACGGTAGTCCTGCGTTCTCGTTTTGTTTCTCTTCTAGCTATGAGTCGTGGGTTTGGCCTACGTTGAGCGCTGCATTCACGGTTGCCACAATTGGCGTTTTTGCGAAAAACAACTGGCTCTTTTTTCCCCTGTTGGCGCAATGACAAATTTTATTCTCAAATTGCCTTTTTTCTTATGATTCGGTGTCGGCATAAAAAATTTTGAATGTAAGTTAACTATAATTTGGATACAGATATTTTTCTTTTTGACACAGAAAGTATTCGAAGCATTGGCCTATCAAAATAAAAATGCTACTCTCTAAACTTTTGGAGCTCTAGTCAATCGCCAATTGTTCAAATACCATTTTCAATTTAACGCATCGGCATGGTTATTAAGTCGGTGGCGGTTTCATTATTGATAGGGAGCTAAAATGTATGCAAATAACTTGAGGAAACTTGCAGGCAATTCTTCTCTATAAATTCCCTGCGAAAATAGTGGAAAATATTGAGGAGGAAATTCGAGAGGGTGACAATTCGCCCACACTGAGAGGGGAAATGCGGGAAGAAGACGGCGATAGGGTAGATGCCTTCTTCACCAGGCAGAACACGTTGCTGTCATTCTTAGGACACGGATGTGTGCCGCAGAAGAAAGACCCGAAAAAGACCAGCGACCAGACTGCAGCCCAAGACTTTGCAAAGCGGCCACGACGAGAGACGATCTCAGGATCGTCCGGGGCAGCTGGACATCGCACCAGCACCTGAAGACACGACAGCGGTTGCGTAACGGTAACGGAAGCTCGCCGCAAACTTCATAGCAAGTGAGTCCGTTCCAACGCCATCCAAGGGCGGCAGTGCAAAACATACGACGACTGTCCAGTGACCGCCACACCAGAAGAGCTACAGTGCATCAATTGTTTTTTCGGGTATTGTACTTAACGTGCCATGTTGCCGACTAGCTAAAATCAGGAAAATAATTCGACATGTGCAAATAAAATTATTTAAGGAAAACTGAAAATTAGTAATGGTCTTTACAGAAGGAATTACAAATAAAAATAAAAATTATTATTTATTAAAATTAAAATAAAAAGAATTGAGAAAATAAAAAAATTACTGTTAAATAAAAAAAAAATAAAAGATTAAATTGCAATTAGGAAACAAAATTTTTGTAAACACAAACAGAATGGAGACAACACGAAGCACACACAAGTTAAAGTAAAAAGCAAAGAAAACAAAACCCACGTATGCTTACATGTACATTAATACACACCCATAACTACATCGCACCTTTAACCAACCAGAGAGCTCTTTAGGCAGATCAAGGCAGAATTAAGCGATTTACACATTATTATTTTCACATACATATAGTAACAGCATATGAAACGCACGTCATAATCAAAACATATACATATACATGCAAATTATTATTCTTTTATTTTGGTACAAACAAGCTCGCAATATATTTATTTATTTTTGATCCGTCGAATCTTCGTTGTTCCTCATCTGGTTGTTTATTCGTTCCATTTTGTTTTGTTAATGCAATTTTGTATAAGAATGCCAACCTACCAAGTAGAAAAACAAGAAAATATATTATAATTGTTAGAATTTCAGTTCAGTATTTTTCTTTTAAATTTAAATAATTTGGCGCCCTAAGTCAGTAACGAGTACTTCATTAGTATCGATACTTATCTGGCAACGCCCTTGAAAGTGACAGGTAGAAATTCAACATTTGGTGAGCACAAAATTCGTAATTTCGGAACGGGGTCTTCGGGTCCATTGCATCTGGGCTCGATCTCTTTCCTGAAAGTCGCTAAGCTGAGCAGTTCATACCGCCACCGCCTCCAATAAAAAAGTAAGTTTGAATAGTACAGCCACATGTACGTTCAAATTTTAATTTACGATTATCCCACGATTATCGTTCCGGCAAGGCATTTCTTGTTAGTTTGCCGTTCCGGCAAGACATTTTTTGGATTTTTTTGGTCTTTCGGCTACAAGGCGAGAAAAGCCCTGGGAGTCGTCAAGACCATCAAAAGGGAACCAACAGGTACTACCGAGAAAAAATTCTATTAAAGATTGGAGGCATAGCAGCAGTTCGTCCACCCTTTTTTCCACACCTAGAGATGTGCCACAGTTGGTCAAAGCGATTGGAAAAAATTCGGAGGCAATAGTCACATTGGCCTATGGTCTATGGACTGTGGAGAAGACGTAGCTAAAACGTAAAAAAAGTGATAAAACAAAAAAAAACAAATTCATTATACCCTTTTAAGCGCATTTTTAATGGGCACAGGGTATAAAACTCAACAAAAACTAAAAGCACGTAAAATCTGTTTTAAAATGCAACAAAGGGAAAAGCTTAACCTAAAAGTACACCCAAAAGCTAGAAAAAAATGTGAAAGAAAAATAGAAAACCTATACCGATGTTAAAAAGCAGGCTTAAATAGCTAGAAATAGTGTTTAAAAATAAAATTAAAATAAAATATGCCAAAAGCTAAAGTTAGTTAAAATAGTACTGGCTTAATGAAACATGCAATCAAAAGTTAGTAAATAGTTAAAAAGAAAAATAGATGCATTAAAGGGCATTGTAAACAAGCCGATCAGTCGAGCGGGCGCGACAGGAGGATACCCTGTGCAGGTCTTAAAACAAAAGTATTTTGAGAAATCAAGCTATAAAACTTCTCTTATTATCAGCTTTTTCCAATTGTGGGCGAAGATTGCATGGGCACATTAAGCCCAAGCTTCTTATCATGTGTGCCAAATCTGAAGTTTCTAGCTTTAACATTGCTTATGTTATGGTGATTTTTCTAAATTTAAATCAAACGGGGCTTGATATCGAAAATTAAAAATAATTTTGATCTGCGTATGGTATTCAGGAACCTACATTCCAAATTTGAAGTCTCTAGATTCGCTTTTCTGTTTGATGTGTCAAAATCGTAAGATTGTAAACTAAATTGAATTAATTGCCAAAAAATAAAATTATAATAATAAACATTATTTATATGTAAGATATGGTAGAGTACCCACAGTAGAACAACAGCCGAACAACAGGAGATAAGCAGATAGTTTACAGCAGAATAACAGCAGATAAGGAGATAATTAACATCAGATCAAGAACAGCAGAATACAACAGCTGATGTTACTATGACGCATTAGTTTTGGAACGATATTTTAATATTCGGAGTAATAGAACAATTCTAGAAAAACGACGCCGAATACGCACGCATAAAATTTACCAATGTAGAAAATAAGTTTAAATGAACCCATTTTGTATTCTTTTCATCTTAATCGATATAATCAACACTGAGTTAATAACCTAACTCACATACATACATAAGAACAAGGGTATAAAAAATGCTTACGTGCTATCAGCAGTCGCCAGTGGAAATGATGCGCTTCTCAGTATCTTGCGCTCGATTTTTCTTGCTCAAACTGTTCTTTGCGCAAATGCTCAATGGCCAGAAATCTTGCGAGAGACATTTTTAAATTTGCTTTTAAGACTGCAGCACTTTACAAATATAATCAAATACAATTGGCATTCACAAGCAATTAAACAAGTGACGAGAACACAGGGTTGTCACGCAACTTAAATATTTTAGCGGGCAAAATATTTAAATTTTGTTTTATTCAAATCAAAAGCCATAAGCCACAAGAAAAAACTATTTTCCGACTTATCAAATACATCGCTTATGCTCTGGGATCGACTTTAAAACAACAATAAAACCAGTCGGAAAGGCTACAGTCGAAATCGACTGTGAGAGACCCTTTACCTATTATTCAAAATGGAAATAAGAGTAACACTAAGAGTACCCCATAGCGCGTTGTAACATTAATATGCTCTTCTTCTTCCTTTGGCCCGACTCTGATTAATATTGAGTTTTGAATAATAATACTGTCATGAAATTGGCAATACTGCCCTTTCGCCCAAGGCTGCCACTGCGAAAAAATGTTACTCAACAGATGGGAGCGCCCTGGAGCCCAAGGTTGCTATTACACACAACACACAGTCCGCGCGGGCCTGGCAGCAGCGAGCAAAGGCACCAGCTCCTTCGACGAAAGGTTTTAGCGAATGTAGACGTCTTTCGAACAAACACTAGGATACGGCCGGGGCGCGACCCGTCACGGCCACAGCTGTGGAGACTACCGTCGGTCAGCTGGCGTGCAGCACACCGAAGATTACACCGGTGATCGGACACGAGGACGAGGGGAGTTTTTGCCCCGAGTCGCACCGCGGAGAGCCTCCACCTGAGGTTGTAAGGAAAACTACCGCCTTTCCGGTCGGTACCACAGTACGACGGAAATCGACCCTGGGGTGAGTTCCAGAGCCTTCTGGACGGCATGGCCTCCGAACAAAGTTGGTCCGAGCATCGTAAGTGCCGGAGGCTGTATGCCAGTCTGCGTGGCCGAGCCCAAATGCTCTACGGAACACTACCCGAGGAGACCAGAGGCTCATACAAGGCGCTGGCTGAAGCGATGAGTCCGCAATTCACGCATGGTGCTCGAACGAGTTACCAGCTATTCCAGAGTCGACGACAAGGGCCCAAGGAGTCGCTGGGGACAGCGTTTGGCGGTCTTCCCCCCGTGACCTACGACAGCATTGTGGTCCAGAGCTTTATAGACGGAATCCGGGAAACCACTTATCAGCCGCAGCTGTTGATGGTTGACCCGCCCAATCTCGCCCGAGCTCTGGAGCTGGTTCAGCGAGTGGAAGCGAGGCGGCCGACGGTCGTCGCCGTCAGCGATCGCTACCGAGAAGGAGAGGTAGGCGATCCTGACAACGAGCCGCATACCACGACAAGAAGGCTATCATTCCGTCCTTCCGGTCGGAAAACTAAGGTTTATCAACCTCCCGGGGCGGAGGTTTGCTGGAGAAATTGGCGAAAGTTCGCCAAGTTCACCCAGCCCCACCACAGTCAACGAGACGAACGCAATGGCTACCAAGGCTGCAGGACCTTAGCTCCCGGTAGCAGAGGATGCGGCCGCACTGCCCTTAAAGTACGGCCACGCCTCATCGCTTGCGTTGAATCGGCCCGAACGCCTCACCTCGCGCAGTCTCTGCGCCAAGTTTCCAGAGTCAGGATCTAGCACACTTTCATACAAAGTTGAATCCGTCCTAGTCCGCCTGTTTGAGGAGCCGCCGATGGAGCTTGAGTAGCCAGTCAGATAGCCAGTTCTGCCCGGAGACCAAGGCCGCAGCGTCACCTGTGACACCGAAGAGCCCATCGAGGAGTTGGAAGGAGCACACAGGAGTGCGGGCTTTCCCGCATACGAGGCTTTGTATTCCGTGGGCAGCTTTGGAGGTCGCCGGAACGCCTTGCCAAAGTCCTTACCCGCCACCCGTTGTAGTGTTGCTCCAGGGCGGAACAGTTTGAGGCTACCGCGCGCAGACGGATTAGCATGATGGTGGCCGGTCGGGCACGAATTCCTTCTTTTTGACGGACGCATACGTAGCCTTCTTGAAGTGCACTTTCTACTTCAACACCAAGCCACCCTGGACTTGAAAGCTGTGCTTCTCAAGTTCGCGTGGGGTTCCGAACCACTGCATGCAAGATTCTGGGTAGCAGCCTCGTGGATACGAAGAGCGGAATAACCAATCTGCGGATGCTGAATCTCAGCGCCCATGAAGTGCGGCTCCCCGAGCTCACTATCTTGGGACAGCTGTAGCCGGTAGAGGTTTGCGGAGCTGAGGAAGCGACCTACCCTCCTGCAACCGTCGATTGGCAGGCGTTGGCCACCGCGGACTTGCCTTTCGCTATTCAGGACCGGCCACATCATTCGCTGAAAAGTTACGGCACGTGATTTGCCGTCGAGAGGATGATACCGGTCGCACTAATCTGATTCGGCACACTAGGCCCCTTGCCGCGTGGCGCAAGTACGAATGGCAGAACTGGAGAAGTTGGTTGCCGACATGCAGGCGCGAGATGTTATTCGTCCGTCTAGCAGTCCGTGGTGTTAGTGTGGAAGAAGGACGGTAGCACCCGATTTTTCGTCGACTATCGGCGACTCAATGACACCACCCTGAAGGACTTCTATCTCTTGACGAGGATGGATGACATCCTGACCACCTTACATGGCGCTCGCTAGTTTTCGACGATGGACTAACAGAGTGCCTACTGTCAAGTCGAGATGGATGACCAATCACGGCCGAAGACCGCATTCGCCTGTGACGCGGGCTTATACGAGTTCAACGTCATGCCCTTCGGATTGACAAACGCACCCGCCACCTTTGAGCGCCTAATGGATGGTCTACTCTCGGGCGTCACTTGGAAGTCAGCCCATGTTTACTTGGATGACATCATCGTACACTCTCGTACGGTCGAGGAGCATCTGATTCACCTCAAGGAAGTGTTCAAAAGGCTGGCGAAGGCTGGGCTGAAGTTGAGCTCCCATATGTGCCACTTTTTCCGGACGAAGGTGAAAAATTCCAGACGGCCTAAAGGCATGCCCCGCGAAGGATAGCAAGGTAGTTAACTGGCCGCAGCCACGTTGCCAAAGAATTTGCCACTATTGCCCGACCCCTGCTCGAGCTGACGGAGGTCCGGCGCGTATTTACGTGGTCGGACGCGGCCAAGGATTCCTTCGACGTGCTGAAGGAAAAGCTGATAGCCTCACCCATTCTGAGTTTCCCGGACCCGGACGGGCTGTTTAGACACCGATGCCTACAAAACCATGCGGCAGGCGCGATCCTCAGCCAGGAGCAGGACGGACAAGAGCGTGTGCTGGAATACTACAGCAAGACTTTAAACTCTGCTGAGCGGAACTATTGCGTGAAGAAGATCTGGATCTGGCAGTGGTGATATCTTGCCTGACTAAACACGGGAGACCCCCCAAAAAGGTTCTCTGGGGATAATCCCCGGATGTGAAGGCATACTGGCACATGTACGCTAATTTGCAACTGGACGAAGGTGTGCTTATGACGAGGAGCAAGCAGGGTGACGCGGTGGTTGTGGTACCACGAGCTTTGCGGGAAGACACCCCTCTAGAAGAGCACAATTTAACAACAGGCGGAAACTTCGGCATCAAGAAGACGCTAGCAAAGGTGAAAAGGCACTATTATTGGATAGGACAGACGGGCGACGTGATCATCCATTGCCGTCGTTGTCTCACCTGCAATGCCCGGCAAGGTCCAGCTCGGAGAACCGTGGGTGTGTTGAAGCCTAGTGTGATCGGCACGCCATTCGAACGCTTAGCAATTGACATCCTGGGCCCCTGCCTACGACGACCCGAGGCAACCGTTATATCGCTGTCATGATGTGCTACTTCACAAAGTGGCCGGAGTGCCTGGCTTTGCAGGATCAAACCACTGAGACCGTAGCCCGTGCCCTGGTCCGGGAAGTTTTCTGCCGTTATGGTGTTCCCTTCGCGCTGCACTCGGACCAGGGTCAGAATTTCGAGGCTGAGGTGTTTCGGGCATGTCTTCGCATACTCGACGTCGAGAATACGCGCATCACTTCGCTACATCCACAAGCAGACGGCATGGTAGAGGTTTAACCGGACTTTGCTGTTGGCGCCGCCGACCAGAGAGACTGGGATAAGCTGTTGCCCTTGGCGCTTTGGACTAATCGTTCGGCGTCACATCCCTCCTGATGCTGGGACGCGAGATGAGTTTGCCTGCGGAGCTGTTATATGGTTGACCATCTCCGGACTCGAGTAGCTACCTGCCTTCGTGGAACAGTTACATGAGCACATTCGACAGACCCACCAGAGTGCGAGGGCAGTTAACGGCAGCCGCTACAGCGAACAAGGCGCGGTATGACATTCGCGCCCGCCCCTAAGATTTATCCGTTGGCGATGCGGTCTGGGTCAATGCACCCACTTGCAAAGTTGGGTGATGCCCGAAGCTACAGTCGGACTGGGTCGGTGACGAAATTGGCAATACTGACCGTCGCCAAAGGCTGCCACTGCGAACAGATGTTAGTCAACAGGTGGGAACAAACCTGGCTGGAGTGGGAGCTCAAGGTTGCCACTGAACACAACTGTTGCTCAAAGGTTGGGGCGAGTGAACGGCCGCATGGAACGTAGGGCAAGCGACCCTGACAGTGCAGGCGTCCCTGCAAAAAAAGGATGGCGGCACTTCTGCTTCCCCCGACATAGAAAAAAAGCGACGGAGCAACGATCGGAGCCGTTGTAAAGCAAATCTTCGTAAATAAACACCATCTTGTCGACATTTTAAACCATTTTTATTCCTTTGGGTGGTCAGGTACACACTGATCGCGCATTTCAGCATCTCGCTGCCGGACTCCCTGGGATTGGACGCTTTCGCTCCGCAGCAACTCCTCCACCCCTTCAAACAAATCCGCTCGACCAATCGCCACTGAAGAGCCGACCGGAAAAAATCGTTACAATACATTCTTTTATAATAATAAACACTTTACATATAACTCAGTATATAGTTATATTGAGTTAAGTCGAAAATCAGCTGTGCCAAAATATAAGATCAATGGCAAGTTGCAATGCTCAAGCATAACCAATAAATTGTGGTCGCTAATTTTAAGTGTATTTGTCTTAATTTGATTCGCGATATTCCGTGGAATTTGCTTAACTATGGGGAAGACATTGCTCTTTAGAGCAAAGATAATTGATTAAAAAATTAATCAGTAAAGGCACTTATTCGGAATTTACTTGGTGTTTCTAATGTTCCGAAACACGTGGAAGACTTAAAAAACACAGAATTGAAGGACAAATTGATTATAAAGACCGTTCTTAACTTCTAGGCAAATCAGATAGAAATTAAACCTGGACATTGACACATCAACTATACGGAAACGCTTGCCCAAAAAAAGTTCCCTTATTAAAACAAGTAAAAAGTACTGGAGGCGATTTTTCAAAACATTTGGCACGTTTTGTCAGCACGGAGTGTATTCCTTGAGTGTACTCCTTGACCCAACGCTTCCATAACTGATCACTGAAGGTTTAAGTTGGATTCCATTGTTGGCGTAGATCCAGGTCGTCGTTGTAGAATGGTTTGTAGCCATCCACCGTACCCAGCAAAAAGTGATTTGGAGTCAGGGCTAAGTTATCTTACGACTCAAGACTGACGATGGTCAGTGGTAGGCAATTAATTGTAAATTCCGAATCCATTAAAGCACAGCACAATGTTTCGTCATTAATCGAGTAATTTGGACATATAACTTTTAGTATATTTTTCTAACTCCTGATGAGCATTTCCCAAGCTCCTCCCATGTAGTGTGCGCCTGGTGGGTTTAAGCGACATTTAATCCGGTCGTACTTCACGACAATGTCGTCAAAATCAATCTTTAGCAGTTCCTCCTTCACTGCTTCGTTGACTTGAAATATTTTCAGTTATCCGAGAATATCTCTGATGGGGTGCCATGTCGATCTCAATCTATTTATGACTGTTTCATGTGCCTGATGATGATCTTCGTGAAATGCCTTGACTATAAAGAATGTAATATATTCCAATCCTGGTAATACGATGGCGTCTTCTCTGCAAATCATATAACTTATCCTTCCTTGAATGCCCAAGAATTTGTTCGTGACGATATACACCTGAAATTCTCTTAACCAGTTCTGCCTTGGAAGCGGTGATCCTGCTGACAACATGCTGTCTTCGTTGTTATAGCCGTGGGATTGAGCCTGCTTGTAGAGTATATTCTCTGCTCGGTTGATTAGCTCCGAGTTAACCTTTCCTGGCTTGGGTTGGTTAAGCGATTGAGCCTTTAATCGTTCGATGTAAAGTAGGAACGTTGCTACTGCCCTGTACAAATGTCGCCATTGGGAAAAGTACTTGTTGATTTTTAGATTACGTGTTTTAGTAACTCTTTGCCAGAGGCGTAGTCCTGTTACTGCGACCCGCAGTTTCATTCGGGAAATAGACATCGTTCTAAGGAGTGCCACCTTGCTTTTTGCTGTAACCAAAGCTACGTGTACAACATGATCTAGCTGTACTCGAGTATAGCAAACTGCTACATAGGCGTATTCGCTGGCCTGGACGGCGTTGTCTTCGTGAGGTTTTGAGAATAACACCTGGGAATTTCCAAAATTTGGATATGTGGAAGTAGGCTCTTCCAAATTTCCCAGCCATTGTTGAGCTCTTGGGGTAGCCCTTCGTTACAGCCAACATTAATGCGCCACACATGTTGTAGAACTTTCTTCAGTTCAATGGTGTAGCAGGACACTAATCCCAGAGGGTAAAACACCAACAAAAGGACCTGAAGATGTTCTCTTTTGGTAGGAACGGTGTCATGAACTAAAACGTGTCGTTTCAAGCTTACGAATCTGAGAATATATCGGAAACATTCAGCTTGTAGGCCCCAATACATACCTAGAATCTTCTCGGTGTCACCGAATTGGACTGGCGACTGAGCAGCTTGGCTGCCTTCCATAAGATCGTTTAAAACATTTACAGAGTTGGACAACCAGTTCCGAATTTCGAAGCCTCCTTCACAGGGACCTTTGTGGACCAGCTTTGCCATTTCCGTCGCCTCATGCTAGTTGTCCATGCTGTCGATATAATCATCGACAGAGTGACCCTTCTGGATAGCTTCGGGCAATCGTGGGTGCAGCTGGCGAAATGACTCGACGTTTTTGTTGCATTGACGTCCGTAAAGATGAGCCTTCATTGCATGTTGTTTCACTGTTCCACTGTAGACAAATAGCAATTGACACTCCTTTTATAACCAGCGTATTGAAGATCTCCTCATCAATTAAGGTCACAGAGGGCCCTCATCCAGGAATGCGTTAATCTTTGTCGTCTTGTCACACGTGAAGGTTTACTGGAATAATACGAAAGTGATGGTTTTTGTTACCGTTTCTGTGTGCGGTCACGATGTCTGGACCCGTCGGACTATCCTCTGCAACACTGCCTATGCCGGGGTCTTCTTTATGAAGGAATAGGTGATGCTTCGGGAACATCCATTTACGCGACACATCTTCTTTATGAAACAACCCTTGCGGTGATTCCTAAGGCAACGAAAGCATGCCCTCTCAGACTTCGAAACTCACTGCAGAGTGCTCAGTTGTTCCGCAAACCATACATTTAGAAACGGCTTGCTTCTGGTTCCATACGTCTGTGGATTCTGCCGACTTTTGCTTGGATGAATTACCTTGGTTTGACGGTTTGCTCCTCGTAGTGTGAATTCACTAGGTTTGCCTTGTATGTGGACGGACAGATCACAGTTGATGCCGCCACAGCAATCTTGTACATCCAATCGCTGAACTCTTTCACTGATGGTTGGCTTGACTTGGGATGCATCCCCCATACGCGATTATGTTTATTGGGCAGCTTGTCGACCAGTTCCTTCACCAGCATTGGATTGTTCAGATGCGCGTCCACGTTACTGGAATATCACATACGTTGCGTACAGGGTCAGTCTGACGAAAGTCTCCTGACTCTGTCGATCATTCTAGCATTAACTCCGGGTGACTGAATTCGCCGTGTGCAGTTAAGTTTGTATTGATGTTAAATTCTGAATCCTGTTGTATTTCTTTATTGGATTGGGCACTTAGTTCAAAGACATCCACTAAAGCTTTATTTAATGATGTATTCAATGCAGGGTTCTTTTTGCGGGGTGTATGTAAACCATTTGTTGATTTCCGTTTTATACATTCACTGCATTTCTACTGTAGGTCGACTATGCTTTCATCCACACCAACACATGTAAAATGGAACTATTCCAAACATTGGTCACCCAATCTTTATTTGCGTCATATGGTTTCTCACACGTTCGGACCTACGACATAGTTATTGTTGTTTTAAGTGTTCACTTTATTTCGGCGCTTTATATTTACTTAAAATGTCAACTGTTCAAATTATTTTTATTTTTATTAGTCGACTGAACCGAATTGTCAGGCTGTGATTAGAACACTTTCACACGCACTATTTTCTCGAATTGTGAATGTCACTTGTGTATGTATACCAAGCTTACACATATGTTCATACCAACTCACACGCAATTTCCAAGAATTGTGAAATTGGGTTTTTATACCCTTGTTATATGTATATCGAGTTCACCTATATACACAAGCTCACCCGCATTAATTTAGGGATGGCGATATCCAAAAAAGTGACGATATTGATATCCGAAATAGTAATTATCATCAGTATCGCTATGAATATAGATAAAAATCGATATATTATTGCTTTTCAACAAAAACATCACTTTTTCAAACGAGTTCCATATTTTCCCTTGATTATATGTTATCACTAAGCATACAATACATAGAGGAGTCAAACACCGATTTTCGTGAGCGCAAAATTTGCTGCAAGCATAGAACCCCAGAATAGCCGAAGTTATAGAACCCCGTTCGTGAGTAGCCGAAGTCTTAGAACCCCAGAGCGAACGATCGACACTCAAAAGAACGAGAGCGCACTGCTGCAAACGATTTCAGTCTTGGACAGACACCAGAACGATGAGCACGTCTGTGACGCTCGCTCTCTCATTTCGATTCTGTGTGTGTCCAAGTACGTACATGCTCATGTTTGCTTGTATGCTTGAGCTCTATGAATCATGGCAACACCGCAATGGCAATGCTTTGTTTCTCACTTTTTCTATTCTGGCGACGAAAGCGAAGATCAGATGGCTGTGTTGTGTGTACATCTATCGGTTATGACGTCGGCAGCTTAAGTGTCGCTTTGGCCGTGTTGTCTAAGTTGTCGGAGGACATTTCTATTCGTGGGTTCGACTCCCCGTCGAGTCATTTGTTCTTTAATTGGAACATATTTATTTTTCATTTTGTATTATTTAATAATTATTCTTATTATTTAAAAAAAAAAATGTTTTTATTTATTATAAATGTTTTATAAAAATTGATTATTATAAAATCAAACTTAGCAATGGTACACTAGCACTAATATTGTGAAGACGAAATAATTATCCTTTAATGAACCATTTCCAATTATTGTCTTGCTTCATTTTGTATGTTATTTTCGGCTGAAATGCAAACACACACACGAAATTAGTACTTCTTATGAAATAGTTCTATCCAATTTACGTACTGATCCGTACTTTCAATTCTTTTTCAGCAATCTCTCAGAAATTACGTCAGAAATATTTTTATGAATTGTGACTGTCAAAGTTAAGGCCGAGCTGGGACGAATTCTTAGAGCACCGTTAAAAGCAAAGTTAAACGCAATAAGCCAATTTTTATATATTTAATTGATTACCTCCATTCCAAGAGCCGCTTAAAATTCTCGCCTGTCTTCGATACAACTTCAAATTAACGATATTTATGTTTGTATTTAAATACTTATTTATTTTATTTATATTTATTTTTGGCAAAATAATTATATATTTATATATATATATATATATATACAAACGTGTGCGAAGAACAGCATGTGCAGAAAGTTATAGAAAGTTATATATATATATATATATATACATATATATACATAAACAGGGTGCGCCATTTTTTTGGTCGGTACTTAAACATAGTATATGTCATATTTTTGATATGTTATTTTAGTACAACTTTTAACTTGAATCACTTCACAGAAACAATGCTACGAAAGAGCCACGCAATGTATTGGAAATAGTTGATTAACTGTGTTAACTTAACGTGCTATCATCAAAAATACCTTGCTTCATTTCACGCCCTGGCGTCGTTTATAAATGAAGTTGCCAAACTTGGGGAACAAAGAATGCACCCGAGATCCATGAAACACCAAACAAAACTATAGACACAACAGTCTTCTCAAAATCATCGCTGAGATGTTAAAAAATAGTGGCCACATTTTTTTTTACCAAATAAATTGTAAAGACCAAATAAATAAAAACGCCTTACATATGGAAATTAGTTGTCTTTTCAAGTAATTCATTATTAACATATGTATGTGCCTACATAAAAGATGGCGTACTCTATATATATATTTATACACACTTGTCAATAACAGAGTATTTTATGAATGTTTTTTAAACGTTGACTGCATTCTGCATTGTAGTCTTATCATCTAATATGATGTTGGCCGCTGTAGATGGGTTAGAGCTGAGCAATTGTTTGGTCGATGAATTAGATGAGTAGCTATCACTGGAGCTACGCGTGGATGCCGAATTTCCGCTAACTGGGCTGTCCAACATATCTAAAAAACAAAAATTTTATGCACAATGTGATTTTTGGCAATTGCATTTTGAAATAAAATGAGAACAAATTTTAATCAGATTAATCAATTAAGAGTGATTTTGGGAACGTAAAGAGTAACACCAAATTGTAATTTTTGATTAAAATTGTATGGTAATTTTTTAAAAACGCTGCAGTCGAATATGCTCGACTACTAGCCAAATCTGTGACCATTCCTGAGGTAGAATCAATTTAAAGTCAATCAAACAACAAATAATCTTCCATATCACAGTTTTCCGTTAGTTTTCCAAACTTGTCGCTTGTAAATGAATTTGATGGTAATCGGACATATAACCCATACAAGCTTGATACGTAACTTTCGCCATTTCCAAAGTCATTTCTCTCATAGATCTTTAATAAGCAAAAAAGAATCTACTCTGTAAAATCTTCAGCTTTCTACCTTTAGAGTTAAGAATGTGCGTTGATTGTCATATAGTCAGTCAGTCAGTCACAAATAATTTCATTAATATAGATTTATGTGGTTGGTTACAATAGGTAAGTTCGCATACGTCTAGCGTATTTACTTAGTCGAGCATTTTCGAGTGCAGCGTCCTAAGTT
Source organism: Drosophila histrio (assembly GCA_958299025.2). NCBI lineage: Eukaryota > Metazoa > Arthropoda > Insecta > Diptera > Drosophilidae > Drosophila > Drosophila histrio. The sequence goes on from OY282582.1 coordinate 3,575,847, forward strand.
GCACATATATAAATTTTTTCTTATTTGGACAACTACATTTAAAGACCTTAGGTTTTCTACTTGTTGTTTTATTTATGAGATAGTCACAATCTGATTTACCCGGAAGTGAACTGACATTATTGATCTTCAAGTCAACAACGCCGCTGCAAGTAGTGGTTGCACTGCTGGCCTCCACAATATATCCCACAGATGTGGATTTAGTCTGCACATTGAGATTATTTTTTTTCTCTGAACTGCTATAGCCTACCCCAATTTCGTTGGGCATGTTTGTATCGATTTGAGTACGATTTTCCCGCTTGACCTGTGTGGTAGTTTGCGTGTCCTCGGGTGTACAGCATTTTGACTCCTCAGAACTGAAATTGTTTGCCAAGAAGGAGGGCCCCATGACAGGTGTGTCACTACGGTCAAGTCCGGGCCTATGCTTAATTCGTTTTTTGGAGACAGAATCATGCACGGAAACTTCTTCCTCACGACCGCTAACAACGACAATACTATTTTGTCGGTCTGAGTCCACGTCATCGTCTCGGATTCCCAAACGGGCCACCACTTGTTTAAGTGATTTGCATGATGCATTCTTACTTCTGCTACCCGGAGAAATCAATGGGGACAGTTTTTCATTTTCGCTGTCTTCATCGTCGACGTCGTGGGTGCCGACGTTGTGCTTTTGGTATTTAAGACCATTATGACGTTCATTTATTATATGCACCTCCGGTTTTTTTGGGGAGCAAGTAAGTATGGGTGAAGATATTGCCTTTGACGAGGTTAAGGTGGGAGTGGATTTCTTGCGATCATTTTCCATTTCGACCACAGATACAGTGGTGGTACTGTTAGTTTTCTTTGAAAGGGTGCCCACCTCATTTGTGCACGTCGAGGCATTTTTCTTAATCTTAGACCGGCGTTGGCTACTAGATTTTACCGGCGACGTGATCTTAATGTCGTCAGATGTCATCGAAACGGCCGCCGTGACGTTGTCCGTGATATCGTTCCTATTGCAAAACGAGATGGCCATTGAATATTATCACAAGGCTGTTAATTATATATTAATGCAGAATTTGACTATTGGAATACAATTTTACACAATTTGTTTTAGATATTACAATTCATAAAAGTGAATGATTCTAGGATTAGTTGCGATTATGGTTCTCGTACAGTGTTTTGTCAAAGAAACTTAATAATTTGAAACATTCACAAAAAAACAAGTAAAAACGCGTACATGAATAAACACAAAAGCTTTGACCCGATGCTTTTTAAATTTTTTTCTTGAATAGCTTCCAAATTTACTATCGCAGAGTAATATAATTTTTGGGCTCAGCGGAATCAAAATAATTATCATGTTTACTAAACTCAAAACTAAAACTTTAAAATTGCTTCTCTTATTTCATTTTCGGATTTGTGGGCGAAAAGGGAATATCACTCAAAATTTATAAGTAAATTTGACCTGCGTATGGTATATAGGAACTCGGTCGGACAGACGTCAAGTAACTTATCTTTTGATACTGGTTAGGATATAAAATATCAAGGCTGTCCAAATGTTGTTTACGGTACTCTTCAATACACATAAATGAAAACACAAATACAAAAGAAACGCAACAGATGAATACAAAATACGCCATCTTTCGATGACACTATACTATAAGTAACTCTGATGCATAACAAGGAATTGAGAACAAAAACAAAGCATGCAAAATTGATTTGGGGCTGCTTCGATTGAATAAAAGAGACAACGTCAGAACTAGCAATTGTTTTTTAGAACATCTAAAAAATGTCATATGATAGTATTAAGATATAAAAAGCGGTGCAACGCCTCCACCTATTCTAGCCCAATTTTTAATCGGTAATATAAGACCAATACAAAAAAATTAGATCCAAGTATCTTTTTTCGCTCTTGAGGTTTTAATTAATTCCCTTAAATGGGAAAATACCCTATAGTGCGTTTTAATTTCGTTGTAGCTTAAAAATTGCTCATTATATCAGATTTCAAAAAAGTGCTTTTTGAATTACTTCTAATTTTATTATCCGATCGCAATAAATTTATCAGGATACATTAAGGCCCCGATGCTTGTCTTGTGTGCCAAAAATCAAGGCTCTATCTTTAAAATTTTTCGCTTTATGAGATTTACCACATTTTTTTTTTACTTTACTATTTACTATTTTAAAATAAAGGGTTTAAGAAGCTGGCCAGTCGGGACGCGTGTAACAGTAGGGTGACCTGACCCAATCTTTTTTGTTATTTTTAGCACGAAAAAGTTTCATACAGAACCCTGTATACTAATAGTTTCCAAATACAGTCAGTTTGGTTGAGAAATCGTAAGACACAACACAGATGTTCATACTAAGCCATACCTTCCGACCTATTGTTATTATGGAAGCTAAATAATATAGTGGTCCGATTTAAACAAAATTTGGACCAAATGCATAATCTGCAGACTAGATCAGGTATGTCGAAAAACAAAATAGTTTGTCACAATAAAGTGTGACTTTTGAACGATTGTTCCTATGAAAGCTATATGATATGGAGGACCGATTTAAACCAAATTTGGTCGGGATTTATAAGACATGTCAAAATCCATTATCTGCTAGATTAATTAAGGGTATGTCGAAAATAAAAATAGTTTGTCATATTAAGGTAATAATTTCAATTTATTATTCCTAGCAGCATTATGACATAGTACACCCATTTTAACCAAATTTTGACAAAATTTTAAGACATGACAAAATGCAAAATCCCTGAGATTGGTTGGGGTATGTCAAAAAAACAAAAAAATTTGTCATACTTAAGCATGATTTTCGAACGATTTTTCCTAAGGCAGCTAAATGATATAAGGGACCTATTTAGACCAAATTTGGTGAGGATGTATTGATTGGACTACCAGCAACTCAAAGCAAAGGCCAGTCGAGCCCGTTTCATTTAAGCAAGATTGCTAAAAATTAAGCAGACGGTAAAACTGACCGCGCAATGCCGATGACAAGAAGCGTTGTCAGGAGACAATCGCCAATAATAAGCGCAACAGGTCCCAGGAGGAGGAACGAAATGCGCTAAAAAGAGCTGACGATGCGCTCGGAGCTCCTAGGGTCACCTCTTACGGGAAAGTCGAGGCTCGGCTTTTTAGGGAGGTGGCCAAAGCCAACATGGCCATGGCGCTGATGGATGAACTCAACGCAGAGCTGCTGTCTGAGAGGTTGAGTCCAGACTCTCCGACTTGGGGATGGATCATGTCCTAGCCAAGCCGGGGTGCTCTATCTCAGCCTATAACTTAACCTTAACCTTGGTCAGGGGCCACTGGGTAATCACCTGTGTGTACGAGGGGCGAGGGTGTTCCTGGCAGAATGTGTTGCTAAGATTAGCAAGGCATGGGAACTGGGTGGTTCTGAGGGCAGAGGGCAGAGGAGGTTCTGGCGCAGTTGGAATCGAAGGAGCACAAGCTGTGGTATGGGGTGCGAAGGGCCAAAGTTAAGATCTTCAAAAACGTGCCCCCAGACAACTAACTCGCGGAGGTTGAAGACACCGGCGGGCTGCTGAGAGCAGCCTGACTTCCTTCACGCTTAAAACGCTGGAAAGATTACTGGATATTCATATACGTGAAAAACTATAGCACAGCGAATCTAAAGCACAACATGCGTACACAAAGGGGAAATCAACAGAAACACCACTAGAAAAAGTAGTGCGGAAAATTGAAATTACCTTAGAGCACAAACATTATACAATGTCTGCCTTTTTAGACATAGAAGGAGCTTTCAACAACGCCAACGCGAGCTCCATTCTGAATTCCCTCAATGCCATGAATGTTGAGAAAAACATAAGTACAATGATCGCCACTATGCTAATGAGTAGGGAGATAACAGCCACCTTGGGTGGCAATAGCCTCACAAGATATGTGAGCAGAGGCACACCCCAGGGAGGAGTACTGTCCCCGCTACTTTAACTAGTAAGCATGGATAGAATACTACAAGTCCTTAGCACAGAGGGGGTGCAAGCTACAGCATATGCAGATGACGTTGCGCTTATTGTGCCAGGACCCTTCGTAAACACAGTCCTACAAAAACAGACTAATGCTCTTCACGAGGAAGACAAAGATCCCGAACAGAAATCTACCCAAAATGGGTGGACAAGAGCTAAAACTCTCAGACAAGGTAAGGTATCTAGGAGTTATACTAGTCCCAAAACTTTCATGGACACTGATTGTAGCAGAGAGTAAGGAAAGCATGTATAGCTTTATACTCCTGCAGAAAAACATTCAGCAAAACATGGGGGCTACACCCTAAAATGATTCTTTGGATGTACACGGCAGTAGTCAGGCCCATTCTCACCTATGGGGCCATGGTGTGAAGACCAGCCCTATCAAAAAGATACAATGTAGACAAACTAACTAAAATACAAAGGACTGCTTGCGCAGGAGCTACAGGTGCCCTAAGACATGACCACATGCAAAAACAAAATAGTTTGTCATATTGAAGAATGAATTTTGATCGATTTTTCCTTTAGGAGCTATATGGTATAATAATCCAATGTAAACCAAATTTGGTGAGGATGTTGAAGGCATAACCAAATGCATAAATTATGAGATTGGTTGAGGTATGTCAGAGAAACAAAATAGCTTGACATACGAAAGCATGATTTTCAAACGATTGTTCCAATGGCAACTATATGATATAGCGATCCGTTTTTAACCAAACGTTGTCAGGATGTATAAAACATAACCGAATGCATAATCTGTCAGATTGGTTGAGGTATGTCTAAAAACAAAATAGCTCTTTGATATAGTGAACCGATGTAACCCAAATTTGGTCAGGATGAATAAGACATAACCGAATGCATAATCTGTGAGATTGGTTGAGGTATGTCGAAAAACAAAATAGTTTGTCATGTTAACCAAATTTGGTCAAAATGTATAACACATAACCGAATGCATAATCTGTGAGATTGGTTGAGGTATGCCGAAAACAAAATACTTTCTCATATTAAAGTATGATATTCGATCGATTGTTGCTATGGAAGCTATATGATATAGTCCACCGATTTAAACCAATTTTGGTCAGGATGTATAAGTTATCTGATATAAACCAAATTTGGTCAGGATGCATAAGACATGACCAAATGCATAATCTAAGAGATTGGTTTGGTCAGTGAGAAAAACAAAATAGTTTGCCAGACTAAAGCATGATTTTCGAACGATTGTTCCTATGGCAGCTATATCATATAGTCGCCCGATTTAAACCAAATTTTATCAGTATATATAATGCATACTATCTGAGATTGGTTGATGTATGTCGAAAACAAAATAGTTGTCATATTGAAGTATGAATTTTGATCGATTGTTCCTATGACAGCTATATGATATAGTGATACAATTTTAACCAAACGTGGTCAGGATGTATAATACATGACCAAATGCATAATCTGTGAGATTGTTTGAGGTATGTCTAAAAACAAAATAACTATTTGATATATTTATCCAATATAAGCCAAATTTGTTCAGGATGTACATATATTACATGACCAAATTGCATTATCTGTGATATTGGTTTAGGTATATCAGAAAAACAAAATAGTATGTCATATTAAATATGATTTCAATTGATTGTCCCTGTTGCGTCGTGGATTTAATTTGAACTTATCTAAAGTGCGCGGCAACTCTGTATCTTTGAACCCATTATAAGTCTTGCCACCTAATTTGAATTATTATTTCATTATGTATACATAAGTTTAGATATCGATATCGAAATTAATTGTAGCGAAAAGTTCAATTGTGAAATAGAACTGGCAAAGGCAACACTAATTAATAAACTCACTTGCAGACATGAGCGAATCGTATAAGCTAATTGTGTCAACCAAATTGAATGCTATACTTGTTATATTAAGGTGAACCCCGCGGGCATGATTCGCAACATTTTTATTAAATGTAGCAAAGGGTATTTCTAGTTGTGGAATCCAAGGAACAGTGAATTTTATATTGTTTATAAATTCAAGGAATAGTGAATTTCGAAGAATTGAGAAATTAAAATCGTATGCGAAGAAATAGGCGGCATACAAGTTAACACATAAGAATTGCACATAAATACTTTATATAAGAATCTTGCACAATAATAATATTTGCACATTTACTCCAACCATATTCCGCTGACGCATGAGTTCAGCGCCCCGACCACAATGGTCAGCATCGGTAACCTGATACTTGACTATGCTGCAAGTATCTGCGTTATCGCTTATGCTGAGTCGGCTTGCCGGCTGTAGCGTTGTAGCTCATGCGCCCAACTTTTAGGTTTAGCTTTAATCCAATTTTGTAATACAGTTTAGTTTTGTATTGAAGTTTAAAGAATAAACCTGCACTACTCCGGCACACTGCCGTAAATAAATTTGTTATATTTTCTGATCATTGCTGAGCCACAAGGCCAGTGAATAGAAAAGGGGGTGAAGTCAAGCCCTCCAACGTAATCGTCATAAGAAGATTATAATTACTCTATCAACGCTGGACCTGCCTTCAATGCCTAGTTCATCGCTGGACCAGCACACCTTTTAATTAATTGGCGCCCAACATAAAAGATTCCCACATTAGTTAGAGTTAGGCTTACTCTAATTCCCACACTATGTAAGTTTATTTAAAATTGCTTCTTCAAATCGCACACCAAAATTAAAATCAATTAAAATACAATCGACAAGAAAAAAGCCACACCAATTCAAAGATCTTTCCAAATTCACGTTGTGTATCATATTTATGCGGTTCAACTATTTCATTCTCATTCTAAAACAAATTCCAAGCCGCTGCGTGTAAACGCTGCTAAGAATTTGTTTTATGCACATGAGCATATGAGTTGGTTAGACGCGTTAAAAAACATAAAAACCGAGCGAGATAGTGACAGTGACTGGGACACAGAAGACAACAATAGCCAAGTTCCAAACCTAGAGCGCCATATCAGCCAGGTACACAACCAAACGATCTTTAGCCAGGTCTCAAACCTAGAGTCTCATATTAGCCAGACACAGAACCAACTGAACTCCACCATGGAACCAAACCAGGTGCAAGCAATAGTAGAATCTCCTGTTAGAGAAGCGTTGGCGCAGCAAGAACAAAGGTTCAAAACTCAGCGTAACGCTTTGAGCGCGCGGGTAAATAGCTTGTGCATCGAAACACCACAAGTTGAACCCTACAATAGAATTTCTGTGAACCCACAGATCGGTTGTAATTTTCCATTGGACATAATAAAATCAGTCCCAGAATTTAGCGGCGGGTCAGACGAGTACGTAGCATGGAGGCAATCAGCCGTCGATGCTTACGAGTTGTTTAAACCCTTTGATGGTAGTTGCACGCATTACCAAGCGGTAACAATCATCAGAAATAAAGTTAGAGGAGCAGCCAGAGCGGTATTAGTATCACACAATACTGTCTTGAATTTTGATGCAATCATAGCCAGACTAGATTGCTCATATGCTGACAAAACTTCTCTACGACTTCTGAGGCAAGGCCTCGAAATGGTTAGACAAGGTGACTCGACCCTAATGGAATATTACGACGAAGTTGAGAGGAAATTAACCCTTGTCACTAACAAAATCATAATGACCCATGAGTCAGTACAAGCAACGCTTCTTAACGATGAGGTCAGGGCTGATGCGCTTCACGCCTTCATCACAGGACTTAGAAAGTCACTTAAAGCCATTGTCTCCCCGGCTCAGCCCAAGGATCTAGCATCCGCCTTAGCGTTGGCTAGAGAAGCAGAAGCTAGCATTAAGCGTAGCATGTTTTCGGCTTCATACGCGAAAGCCATCGCAGAAAGAGAACATGCAAAGGAGGACCATAAAAATCGTCCCCACGCAAAACAGGGAAAGCATAATAGGGACGAACGGGGCGGGGAAAAAAACCCCCATTTTGTCAGGAAACAACAAAATAACAATTACCAAGAGAAAGGCAAGAGAGATGAACAGGGACAACCACCGGAGCCAATGGAAGTTGACTCTTCGTCTAAGTTTAGACACCGTACTAATTTCTCTAAACCTCAAAATAACGCCGAGCAGGCCCAAAAAAGACCAAACTCGTCCGACAGAATGACAGGACCAAAGCGTCAAAAGCTGCACAATGTTGTTCAGAGTGCCCCAAATGCTGAGGCTCCTAGATATGAAAACGCAGCAGAGGCTGCTGTAACTGAGATTGATGAAGACGCTCAGTCGCTAGGGGACGATGACTCACTCAATTTTTTAGGGAACGATCCCGACTGCCGTATATCAAACGACAGTTGGGTGGGAGAACTTTAAAAATACTAGTGGATACAGGGGCGGCAAAGAATTACGTAAAGCCCATCAAGGAGCTAAACAAAATAATTCATGTCGAAAGACCCTTCATTGTAAGCTCGGTACATGGCTCGAGCAAAATAACAAATAAATGCCTTTTAAAAATTTTTGGCCAAACCTCACCATTTTTTATGCTTGACACACTAAGTTTGTTTGATGCCATTTTAGGCTTCGACTCGTTAGACAAAGCAGGAGCGGTATTGGACTTAAAAAACAAAATTATGAAATACCAAAATAAAACAGAGCAATTGAACTTCCATTACTGTCACAGTGTAAACTTCACAGATGTTAATGATATAGTAGTGCCCATGTCCGTTAAAGAGAAATTCAAAGGCGTGATATTGGAAAGGTCAAAGGCGTTTTCGACCTCTAACGAGGCATTACCCTTTAATACTTCGGTCACTGCCACGATTCGCACCATAGATAATGAACCAATCTATACGAGACTATATCCGTACCCAAATGGAGTCTCTGATTTTGTAAACAACGAAATCAAGCAACTACTCGAAGATGGTATCATTAGACCATCGAAATCCCCATATAACAGCCCAGTGTGGGTTGTTGACAAAAAAGGAGTCGATAACAGTGGTAATAAAAAGAAACGGTTAGTAATTGACTTTAGGAAGCTAAATGAGCGAACTATAGCCGACAGATACCCGATGCCGAGCATCCCAATGATTCTAGCGAATCTAGGAAAGGCAAAGTTTTTCACAACCCTAGACTTAAAGTCGGGGTACCATCAGATTTATCTAGCAGAACAAGACCGCGAAAAAACGTCGTTCTCGGTAAACGGCGGAAAGTATGAGTTTTGCCGCCTACCCTTCGGCTTGAAGAATGCAGGGAGCATTTTTCAAAGAGCCATTGACGACATCCTAAGGGAACATATAGGAAAGATATGTTATGTTTACGTCGATGACGTAATAATCTTTTCTGAAAACGAAACTGACCATGTGAAACATATTGACACAATTTTGAAATGCTTAAGCGATGCCAATATGAGGGTAGCACAAGAAAAAAACGAAGTTTTTTAAAGAAAGCGTCGAATTCTTGGGCTTTGTAGTAACCAAAAACGGGGCAAAAACTGACCCAGAAAAGGTTAAGGCCATACAGGAATATATTGAACCTAAAAACTTATTTAGTTTAAGATCATTCCTTGGCTTAGCTAGTTATTACAGAGGGTTCATTAAGGACTTTGCGGCAATAGCAAGGCCTTTGACTAACATACTCAACGCTTCCATGCACGGCATTGGTGCGGTTCTTTCCCAAGGGGGAAAACCAATCACCATGATATCGCGAACACTAAAGCAAAGTGAGACGCACTATGCCACAAATGAAAGGGAGTTGTTAGCCATTGTATGGGCTTTGGGTAAATTGCAAAATTACCTGTATGGGTCAAAAGAAATCAACATCATTACAGACCAACCCCTTACCTTCGCTGTCTCCGACAGAAACACAAATGCGAAAATCAAAAGGTGGAAATCATTCATTGAGGAACACAACACAAAAATGTTCTATAAGCCCGGCAAAGAAAACTTCGTGGCAGATGCCCTGTCCCGGCAGAATGTAAATAACTTGGAAAATGAAGTTCAATCAGACGCTGCGACGATTCACAGCGAACTGTCGTTAACCTACACGGTTGATTCAACAGAAAAACCGTTAAATTGATTCAAGAACCAGTTTGTTCTCGAAGAGGCCAAATTTCCCCTAAAAAGAGATATCATACTTTTCGGCAGAAAAATCCGACACATTATAAATTTCACTAATAAAAGCAGCCTATTTGAAATAATCAAACCACTAGTTAACACCAACTCAGTAATCGCGATTTACTGCGACTTGCCAACGTTAGCCAGTATACAACACGATTTAGTGTTAAATTTTCCGGCGACTAAATTCTGGCATTGTAAGAATTTGGTTGTAGACATTACGGACAAAGGTGAGCAAATTGAAATTATCGCCACTGAACACAATCGCGCACATAGGGCCGCTCAGGAAAATATGAAACAAATCCTTCGCGATTATTATTTTCCGAAAATGGCGAAGTTGACCAACGAAGTGGTAGTAAATTGCAAAACATGTACAAAAGCAAAACACGATAGGCACCCAAAGAAACAGATGCTAGGGGAAACGCCAATTCCTTCATATGCTGGAGAAATGCTCCACATCGACATTTTCTCAACGGACAAAAAATCGTTCGTAACTTGTGTTGACAAGTTCTCGAAATTTGTACAACCGCTCGCGTCTCGCACAATAATGGATGTGAAAATTACCATTATTCAAATTTTAAACTTGTTTCCTCAAACGAAAACAATTTATTGCGACAATGAAGCCGCCTTCAATTCAGAGACAATCAGAACGCTTTTAAAGAACGGATATAACATAGACATTGTGAATGCACCACCTCTTCACAGTTGTTCGAATGGGCAAGTAGAGCGCTTTCATGGCACTCTTGCAGACATAGCTAGATCTTTTAGACTTGACAAAATGTCTGATGATACAGTTGAGCTAATTCTGAGGGCAACAGTAGCCTACAACCGATCCGTACATTCGGTCACAGATCAAACCCCGATCGATCAGGCAGATAATTAAAAATAAAATCGCAAAAGCCCAACGTGACAACATTGAGAGATCCAACCCAAATAGGCAAAATAGAGTTTTTGAGGTAGGCGAAAAAGTGTTCGTAAAGAACAATAAAAGATTGGGAAATAAGTTAACACCCCTTTGCACAGAGGAAGCGATCCAAGCAGACCTAGGAACGTCTGTTCTTATTAAAGGGAGGGTGGTCCATAAGGACAACCTTAAATAGCATTTACTTACACGCGAAAAAATCGCATAAGCTAAGATTGACAATTAAGCGCACAATGGTTCTTACTCCCTCCTTCTCTATTCTTTCGCAGGTTTAAACTTGCGGTCCTGGTACTGTTAGGGGTAGCACATTGTCGGATTATCGACTACACCCACTCCAACTACATTCCGGTAATAGAAGGGAAAGTGTTGGTATGGGAACAAAGGGATTATTTAAGGCATTCAAGCAACTTGACAGAATTCACTATCATGACAGATGAGACAGCTAAATTAACAGAATTATTCCCTCAATCGCATATGCGAAAATTAATAGATGTCGACGTAGAACACATTAGAAATTTGTTGTCCGTGGTAAAAGTGCACCATAGAATGGCAAGGAGCCTAGACTTTTTAGGCTCAGCACTAAAGGTAATAGCAGGCACGCCAGACGCGGCCGATTTTGAGAAGGTTAGGTGGTCCGAATCGAAGTTAATTGATGCAAACAATAGGCAAATAGTGATTAATTCAGAAACACAGAAACAAATTAATAAACTCACAGATGCTATAAATGAAATAGTTAAAGCAAAGAAGAATGAGCTAGTTGATACACCGCATTTATATGAAACACTATTAGCGAGAAATAGAATGTTAACAGACCAAATCTCAAACTTGATACTCACAATTACATTAGCTAAGGCTGGCATAATAAACCCCACTATTTTTAATCACGAAGATTTGAAGACAATTTTAAATGAACACCCTGTAGAGACCCCCATAGTAAGCCTAACTGAAGCATCAGAAATTAAAGTCCTACAGTCCGAGAACATGGTTCTATACTCATAGCCTACCCAAGAATTAAACTCATCTGTACCAAGGTCACCATCTTCCCAGTATCTCATCAGCATGTCACGCTGCAACTACAAGATGACATAGTAGCCGAATGCAAAAACGATGTTCTAGCGGTTAACGAGTGCGTAACAACAACATTCGCATCCGTTTGTAAGGAAATGACACAAGACACCTGTGCACGAGCACTGCATGCTAGCGGCGCTGCCTCCTGCCGCACGCAACCAAGCCACCTGAAGCCTATCTCGCAAGTGGATGAAGGAATCATAATCATCAACGAGAGCACAGCAAGGGTCAGTACAGACAATGGCCCAGAGATAACCACGAACGGAACACACCTCGTCACCTTCCGTTTCTCCGCAACCATCAATGGCACAAAATATGTGAACCAGCGTGAGATATTAAATAAGGCGCCAGGCATAGCAGGGTCACCACTACTCAACATCGTCAGTCATGACCCAGTTTTGAGTATGCCTCAACTTCATAGGATGAACAATAATAACCTTCGTGTCATCCAAGAACTCAAAGACGAGTTGGCGTCCGCCGACTCATCCAATATGTGGACTATTGTCGGAGTTGCTCTCAGCATCATCCTAAGTGGCTTAATCATCATATGGCATATCACGAAAAGGAAACAGGCTTCGCGAGAGGAACAAAAGCTCATCAACAGCTACAAGGTGACCGAGGACGGTCATAAACTTGAGGGGGGAGTAGTTAACACATAAGAATTGCACATAAATACTTTATATAAGAATCTTGCACAATAATAATATTTGCACATTTACTCCAACCATATTCCGCTGACGCATGAGTTCAGCGCCCCGACCACAATGGTCAGCATCGGTAACCTGATACTTGACTATGCTGCAAGTATCTGCGTTATCGCTTATGCTGAGTCGGCTTGCCGGCTGTAGCGTTGTAGCTCATGCGCCCAACTTTTAGGTTTAGCTTTAATCCAATTTTGTAATACAGTTTAGTTTTGTATTGAAGTTTAAAGAATAAACCCGCACTACTCATTGCTGAGCCACAAGGCCAGTGAATAGAAAAGGGGGTGAAGTCAAGCCCTCCAACGTAATCGTCATAAGAAGATTATAATTACTCTATCAACGCTGGACCTGCCTTCAACGCCTAGTTCATCGCTGGACCAGCACACCTTTTAATTAATTTACACACACACAATAACATTTTTGGCGCGCCTCATATATAGTCATCTCGCTCACACACATTCGATTGACTGGGACAGGATGATGTTGTGAAGCGGGAAAAAGCTGAACAACAGTTAAACATAGATGTGAAAAGTAAAGAAAATAAATACCGATATACTATAATATCGCAGATGTAAATTCTTATGGGTTAGAAAATAATAACGTTAATTATCTAAATCGACATTGGGGAACATAATTTGAATTCCTGAAAGAAGAAGATAGAGTGTGAAATCAGCGATTGTAAATCTTGTCATCATCGCATGATGCATAAAGATAGGGTCAACCGAAGTATCGCTGATCAACAATAGACAAATTCGGAAAACGTTAATACAATAAAGGCAGGAACATCAAAATTGCTTTTTAGGGTTCAGGCAGTAGAGGTCATTGGACCAAATGGATCAATCGTAGAGACATTTGCATTTGTTGACGAAGGTTCCTCAGAAACATTGATAAATGAACACTAAGCAAAGACCATGGGTATCACAAATACAAACGAGAAACTGTCGCTGAAATGGATCGACAGTCACACCAAAGACGTCCAATTGATAAAATGCCAATTTAGAATTCCTGCAGCAGACGGTAGTAAAAGATGGTTGCGTTTAATAGGAAATTACAGTATTACCACTACAATCACTAAATGTGGACTCTATAAGCGCACAATAAGACGTAATGAAACAGCTGCCTCTCAAGGGATACGTCAACGCAGATCCGATGCTACTGATTGGAATCGACAATTGCCATTTGACAAAAACACTTAAACGCTGCCGCTTAGGTAACGATTTGTATGCAGCTAGGACCCCATTAGCATGGCTAGTGTACGGATCAACACAGTCACATCAGCAAAATTGTCTGTAGTATTTCATTCGCACACAACCAAGATTGACTCAGAAACATACACAAGCAAATGAATGATTATTTAACAACAGAAAACTTCGGAGTTAACACAAAACTGTTAAAAGGACTAGACAAGAAACCAACATTAACACAAGTGTTATATCAGTTCCGGTAGGGAATAATTGCAGTGTGTGCAGATATCAATATCAATATATAGATATCCTATGGCATGTATTTCACATGCAGGTGAAAAAAAAAAGAAATGTAATATGTTGATCGCTTATAATTACCTTAACCTGCCTAAAGAGCTCTCTGGGTGGTATAAGGGGCGATGTATATATACATGCATGCGTTCAACTAAATTTTAAATCGTGTCCGCTTTGTGTTGTCCCTACTCTGTTTGATTCGTCTAATAATTGTTCGTTATTACTTGATTTTTTCTCTTAATTTCAAATTGAATTTTAATTATTTCTCTTCAATTTAAACTTTTAGATCTAATCCTGTTTTATTATTATTTTTTTCCTTTTTTTTTGTTTTATATTTGCATTTCAGATTTTTTTATTCTTTTTTTATTTTGTTACTTATATTTTATTTTTAGGTCGAATACTTATTTTGTTTAAGTCTGCCGGCTAATAAATAAGTACGCCCTTGGCGCGATTAAACATAGTTTTAAATTCAGCTCGTTCTTTTCTATTAAATATTTTTGCAGCACAGGGACACACGGTAAATGGACGGCGCAGCGGCTCTGCAGCTCTTCTGGCACTTCGGATTCTTGACACTAGCGCCCTTGGGGTGGCGACGGAACGGACTCACTCGTGCTTCTGACTCTGTGACTAGCTTCCGTCGCTTTTGCGAAACCGCTGTAGTGCCCCCAGAGTCGGTGGCTGCTGCCTGCTGGCCTTTCGTCGCGCCAAAAACTCGGTGTTGCTTCCCGGTTCCTTTTGTGAAAATCACACTGAAGCTGCAGTCCGGTCTTGTCGACTCCTCTGCCTTGATTTTTTTTCTGCTGCTATTCTTGTCGCGGGACACCTCCGTCCTCGTTGACATTGACTATTCGACTCTTCGTCCCTAATTCGCAGCAACGTGTTTTTTTTTTTCAGACCGCAAAAATCTCTGCCTCTGCTTTTTCCTTCCTATTCCTCTTGTTGCTGCCACCTCTCCTCCCTTCCCCTCTCGGCTAATGGGCATCTACCATATTGCTGTCTTTATCTTACATTTCCCCTATCAGGGTCGGGCGAATAGTGGTTTGCCACCCTCTATCAGTTCCTGCAATATTTCCCACTATTCCGGCAGGGAAAAATATCGATAGGACTATCGGTGACCCCCCCCTTGATCGAACATATGCTGGCGCAAACGATAGACAATCGAATTGTAACAACACGGCTAGTCTGTCCTTCGCCTCCAGATCGGAAATGTCGTGATCTGAGAGTGATCGCAACCTCCTGGCCAGTCTGTAGCTAGACCCGATCAAGTACATGTGTTGGCCAAACACTGCAAAGAACGGAGTCACTTCTGTGGCGGAATGCACCGCGTTCCTAATGGCTACTTCGATCTCGGGTAGGTATGCATCCCACTCTCGGTGATCATGTTCTAAATACGACCTGATTGCCGATAGTACGCTCCTGTAAACCCGTTCGGCGGCGTTGCTCTGGGGCGAATACACGGGCGTGCGTTGGTGAATGATTCCGAACGCATGGGTCATCGCTTCGAAAGACTTCGAGATGAATTGTTGTCCGAATGAATCACCTCAGGCACGCCGAACTTGAAAAAAAACCTCATGAACTAGGAAGTTCACGACGTCTGCTGCTGAGGCCTCTCTCATCGCTTTCAGGAAGGTGAACTTCGAGAAGTGGTCCACTACAATAAAAATCTAGGCGTGTCCACGCTTCGACCGTGGGTACTTTCCTAGGAAATCTATGTAGATCTTCTGGAATGGGCGTTCGGTGAGTACTTCCTTGCCGATCCCCATCTGCGTGGAGTAATTTTGCGCCTTCGTCTCCTTGCAGGTTTCACACCTCCGGACAAAATCGCGAACCTGGATCGCCATGCAGGGCCAATAAAACTGCCTGCGCAATGCATGCAAGGTCTTTGCCATGCCTCCATGAGCTGACGTCTCACTGGAGTGTGCGCTCTGGATGAGTCCTGCTGTCAAGGATTCGGGAACCCAGAGCTTCCAACTCGTGCCTTCGAGTTCGTCTTCCAGCGGTTCATGGGTCATCCTCTTGAACACCATTCCGTTCCGCACCTTTAAGTCAGGTACTTGGTGCTACTGACACACCACCTCGTGGATCAACTCTTGGTAGTCACTAGATTCAAACTCCAGCGTTTGGAACCCCAGCAGATCTTCTGGTCTCGCCTCCAGCTCTTCCACGCTGCGGGATAACGTGTCAACGACAACGACCATCTAGCTAACCTGCCGCTTAAGTCTTTGAGACTCATAAGCCACTTCAAACTCGCATGATCGGTTATAACCGTGAACGGCATCATTTCGAAGTACGGTCGAAATCGGTGGATGGCCAGTTTCGCCGCTAAACACTCCTTCTCCGTCACCGTGTAGTTGATTTGGTGCCTGTTCAATTTGGCTGAGAAGAACGCGACCGGTCTCTCCTGCTGTTCGTCGTTCAGTTGGAACAGGACGTCTCCTACCCCAAAGTGTGACGCATCACATTGGATGTAGAACGGCTTCTAGAAATCTGCGTGGACCAGCACAGGACCTGTGGTAAGTGCCTCTTTCAGTCTGTCCACCGCTTCTATGGCTTCTTGGCTCATCTGAAATTTACCGCTCCACTTCTTTAGCGCATAGGTCAGCGGAAAGGAAATCTCGACGAAGTTTTGAATGAACCGGCGATACCACCCCGCAGTGCCCAGGAAACTTCGCAGTTCCTTGACGTTCCTTGGAGTCGGTATATTTTTGATCGCCTCGACTCTGCCTGGATCCATCCTCAAAGTTCCGCCACCTTTGACGAAACCTAAATAATTCAGACTGCGGAAGCAGAATCTAGACTTCGCCATGCCGATGGTAAGATTTGCTTTCTTTAAGCATTCCGCAACTAACTTCAAATATTTCAGGTGCGTCTGGAAAACAAACACGTTGGATCTCAGAGCGACCGGGATTACCTTGTCCATGAGCCTGCAGAGTTGTTGAGCGGCGTTGCAGAGCCCAAACGGCATGTGGCGGAACTGGTACAGTGGTCTTCCCGGTACGGTGAACGCTGTATAAGATCTGCTCTTCTCCTCCAGCTCGATCTGCCAAAACGCGTACTTCAAGTCGACACTCGAGATGTAGTGCGTTTCGTCAATGCGCGACAAGATACCCTCGATGCATGGCAGTGGGTAAGCATCCTTTATGGTCACGCTGTTGAGCTTCCGAGCGTCTAAACAAAATCTGTTCTTCCCAGGTTTCATCACCACCGTCGTTCGGTTGCTCCATGGACTGTCGCTCTCCTCTATAATGCCTAACTGCAGCATTTTGTCCACTTCCGTTCACAAGATCTCCTGTTTCACGGGTTCGGTTCCTTCAATCAGCTGTATCCGATGCTGTAGCAGGTGAGTTTTTCCAAGTCCGACTTTCTCGAACTGGAGAAATTCGCATTTCACAGCCTCCAGCTGACTCACCTGCCTCTCTTCCAGGTCCCACATCTCCGGATCAGACACGACAACGTCCTCGTCCCGGTATTGCTCCACACCAGTCTTGACCACCGTCATTTCGGATGCCTCGGCCTGTTCTCCAGCATTGCGTGACGCTCCAAGCAATTCGGGCGCGATCTTGAAGGCTCTCCAGAAGTCGATGCCAAGGTATAGATCTTGCTGCAAATCCGGGCACATGTAAAAGACAATATCTGCGACTCTTTCCTTGTATTTTACAGGCAGCACGACGCGTCCTAAAATTGGACGACTGGCACCTGCCGCTGTCCTCACCATCGACGCGTATGGCTGCGCCGCCCATTCCAGCTCTTCCACCAACTCTCGGCATCCTCGTTCGAGCAGACTAACAGACGCTCCCGTGTCCAGCAAACCTTTCATTGTGCGTCCGTCTATCTCCACATCGGCAAACACTCTTGGATCACCAGATCCCTCTCTCCTGACAGCTTCGACAACCTGTCTCCTGACCATTCGTCGCCTCCGAAATCGAGCACGCGCTTTCAGAATGCGTCTGGTGGCCAGAGTCATCCTCATCATTTCGGGCCGACATGTATGCCCGAACACGTTCTTCATATGGTAAGCCTCTTATTGTGTTTCCTCTTGCCGTGATGTTTTTATTCGTATCCTTATTGTTATCCTTATTTGTATCTATATTTGTATCTATATTGGTATCCTTATGTATAAGACTCATTTTCGATTCTTTTCTTCCAGTCGCCTCTACTTGTTCTGACCGGCGATCCACTCCTGCTTTCCCGCGGACGTCGTCTCCGAACGCGCCTGTCCCGCTTTCAACGCGCTCACTTGGGAGTTTCCCGGACAGCTGTCACACTCGGGACTCAACGTGTCTGGCTTCCCGCACCGGTAGCAGAAGATATTCCGCACTCTCGAGCGGCACTCCCTCCAAACGTGATCGGACTGTCTGCAGTTCCAACATTGGGACTTCGGCGACGGTCTGGCTCTAAGGAAAGCCTCCTCCAACTCTTCCGGTGGAACTTCGCCTGGGCGTGGTGGAATATCGACTTCGTGGACCATCGGCTTTGACCCATGGGAGTAGCGCGGCTGCTGCCCATACCCGAATCGTCCTCGGCGACTCACGTGTCTTTCCACCTCGATGCACTCTTGTCTCAGCTCATCCACCGTAAGCACATCCATCGCATAGACGAATCTGGCCAAGCTCTCCTTTAATCCTCGTTTTATGACCTTCACCAGCTCCCGGTCCCTCATCGGCTTCTGAAAACGTGATGCAAGTTGGCGCATATGGTGGATGTAGTCATCGACACCCTCGCTCGGTTGTTGCTCCCTTTGCAGCAGCTCCTGCATCGGATCGGGCTCCGTTTGGTACCCTCGAAAGCGGTCCAGCATGGCCTGACGTAACTGTAACCAGCTATCGACCCTCGAGTGTCGCACGTGTACCCAGTACCATTCTCGGGCTCGGCCCGCCAGCAGGATGTGGAATCCACGTAGAATTTCCTTCCATGGGCACTGGTACTGCCTCTGCAAAAACTCGATCCGGAACTCGAAGTCTTCCACCGAGTGCATGGAGTCTTCTCCATCGAACTTAACGTTCCGGCGCTCCAGCTTCAGGTAAGCTCGATCACGGCCATTCGAGTACGCGTTTTCGACTCTTTCCTCATGCCTTCTATTCTCTACACAGGGTTGGTTGCGGGCGTTGGGATTTCTCCAGATCCTCCCATAAGGATCAGGTGCCATCCCGGGGCTACTGGAGACGTAGTCTGGCTCCTGTACTGGCTGTCTCGGCGGCAACGATGGTGGGCTACATCCAGGTTGATTTCCTCCGCGCTGCTTCGGGATGGTCCCCGTGCTAGGAATTGCAGGGCGCGTCGGTGCGGCGGCACTGCTAACCGAGCTTTCCTTCTGCGGCCTGATGACATCCTGCAGAAGCTTCATCATTTCTAAGAATCCCCCTCGGATCTCGTCGCGAATCGATCCAGCGATACCCTCCTGCATCGAGCTTCGGTACGTCGC
The DNA here is from genome assembly GCA_958299025.2 of Drosophila histrio. NCBI lineage: Eukaryota > Metazoa > Arthropoda > Insecta > Diptera > Drosophilidae > Drosophila > Drosophila histrio. The sequence continues at coordinate 3,595,422 of OY282582.1, forward strand.
ATGAGTCTGAGCGAGCGCTGCGTTTACCGCTGAGGAGATCACCGAATCCATCGGTTCCTGTACGGACGCCTGCTTTGGGAACTCCAGATTGTGATTGCGGCCAACTCGAGGAGCCGTATCTTGCTCCGCGTCCGCCAGAGTGACCAGCGGTTGGAATGGTTTCTCGGGAAATCCTCTGAAATTCATAGGTGTCCTCGGCAAACACACCGAAAGACGCGATGGCGGCAACGCAGACGCCCCGTCTGTTTCCTAATCACCTTCTTGTTCCTGCGACATGACTTCCTATCTCTGCGCTAAAGCCCTATTCTTTATAAGTATGCCTATTAGAACTACTAAATAAATAAATTAATAACCCACCTAAATTATAAATCCTAATTATAGAAAAATAAATAAATAAATACGAGAGAATAATTACTGTATAAATAAATACAAAAAATACTCGCAAAACGCAATTCTGTACTTCAAATACAAACAAAGAGGGGAGAGAAAACAACTGCCACACCTGGCTACACCAACACTTTTTTACGCACAATTTGGACGACGATTATACATTTAAGCACTTATCAGATGCACAGCTTCTTAACTTAAGGAGAAGCGGCATCCAAGGAGCGCTTCTTGATGCCTATTCGGCTACTATCTCCTCTCTGCTCCCGATTGGGGTGTGCTGTGAGGCAGGTGCGACGCAGACTCGATCCTATATCGGTCTGGGACACCTGTCACCGAAGCTCTTCAAAAACTAAGGCCAGCACACACTCAACGTAAAACAGAAAGAGACAAAACGAATAGTAGACAAAAAAATAAATAAATAACAAAAAAAAAATCACCTACTCTAGACAAACTAAACCTAATATCACCTTCTTATCACAGTTTTGTTTCCGTCACGACGATGTTCGTTGCAAACGACTCACTCATGTGTGAACGTGATACACGTACATCAACAGTAACAAAAACAAAACCAAACAAAAGGGACATTAAGGGACATATCCATCGCCCACCGCGATTACGCTCACTCTGCGCAAATATGTGCCACACAAGTGGGCCACATATGTCATCAGACGAGCGAATCGCGGGGACAAGGGAGCTTGAACATCAATCGACGAGACATAACATTTTTTTATTTTTTTTGAAAGTTGGCCGCCATATTGTTGCGGACCGATTTTTTTCCTCGGGGCCGCGCCGACTAGCTCATCGGTCATCAGGGGTAGTCCGACCCTGGCCCTCAGCCCGAACCATCGATACATCCTGGTCGATTAATCGCATCTATCGAAACTGCTCATCACTAAACAGCTGGAGATGCAGCCAAAAAAAATGTAAACAATGAAAGTAACTTGGAATATGGACATTAAATGACGGTGGTGAGTACAAAAAAACAGAAAACTATTCAATAGACGTAGTTACGGATCCTCATCATTCAAACAGGGCCTCCACTGGACCCAGGCGTACCCGCCCTGCCTGAGATGGCCACAGCGACGCTGTCTCCCTCATGTTGGCCATCGCCACCGGCACCTCGCAGCCTGTAGGTGTGCGTTACGTTTCCCCTCCCCCTCCAATTTCAAAATTAGCCGGACATGGTTTTTCTTTTCATCATGTAAGTATAATTCTGGTACTATCCTTAGGTTCTAACATTTATATTTTTGGTTTTATTTACTTTGTACAGGTGCAGGTGGATTTTTCATCAGCAACAAAACAGCCAGACGAAGAACAACGTTACGAACAATTGGCTTCGTAAGTATGTATGGACAAATGACAAAGAATGTTTGCATGTATGTGTATATGTTTAAATTGTGTAGTATGGGTGCATGTTTTTCGCATGCAGGCGAAAAAAACATGTTATATGTTAATCGCTTATCATTACCTTAACCTGCCTAAAGAGCTCTCTGGGTGGTATAAGGGGCGATGTATATATACATGCATGCGTTCAACTAAATTTTAAATCGTGTGCGCTTTGTGTTGTCCCTACTCTGTTTGATTCGTCTAATAATTCGAATGCATAATCTGTCTGCTTGGTTGAGATATGTCGAAAAACAAAATAGTTTCTCATATTAAAGTATGATATTCGATTGAAAGTTGCTATGGCGGCTATTTGATATAGTCGAATGATTTAATCCATATTATCGTCTTACTTATTTATGATTTTCGACCGGTTGTGTGAAAATCGGCCTCTTCCTACAGATAGCTTTTTAATTGAGTGACTAGTTTGGTTAGAAACAGACAGACGGAGATGGCTACGATATATCGTCTCAACTGTTCATTCTGATCAAGTATATATAGGCATTTCCATTTTCATAATATCCTCTTTTGCCCATTTGTAATGGGCACAGGGTATAAAAATCTCTGATCGATCGGAGATATTAGTATGTCGTATTAAAACAAAAGGAAATACCTTTTGGACAATATACATTGCAATTGGCCAGCCGATCTCTATATTCAATATTGTATGTATATATAGCTAGTGGCCTGCAGCCCATCAAACTTATCTCAAACTCCTGTTAAAATTAACAATCATATACATATATCAGGAATAAAGTGGTTTCTTTGAACTTGATGATGCAATTTTGTGGAAACGTGCAGTCGGTTTGCCCATTATAATAAATTTATTAGCGTGTTAATTATTGAAACTAGTAAAATATATCAATTTCACAAGATGTGAGTTTTCGACCTTTCTGGAAAACTGTCCATGTGTAGATCTATGTGAATTAATTCAAAACTGCATGAAGAATACAAATGTTTCGCACAAGATTTCCTTAACAGTTTTAACATTGTCTGCTTACGGCAGTGCACTCACCAATACATATGAATAAGAACACAAGCAGATAGGTATGTATAAGGAATATTTTTTCATTTCAACTTGTGCACTGAAAAAATGATTGTATATTCCTTTCCAAACTGGTAAATCTTTACCAAATTAATTTGCAGCTGAAATTTTGTGATGATTTGCAATTTCTGAAAGCAAACTATTCATTGTGCTTCAAACTTTAAGTTCTCCGCGGGCAAGTAGTCGACCCTATCGAGGTATCACATATTATTTTTTTTTTGTCGATCTCTAACTTATTTTCAATGCTTATGTATAGTTGTTTATAAATGAACATATTTTTGAAACATCCCTCGGTCTGCGCGGCCAATTGTGGAAAAAACTACTTGAAAGGGTCACCAATGCATTAGGTTACCACACGGACTGCAATCCCGGTGCTCACAAACCGAGGGACAATTGCAACATAAACAAACATGCATGCCTAATAGATAAGAACAAATAAACAGATAAGTATATATGACAATGAAAAGAAAGGAGTAAGGATTACTTTAAACTATCACGTACTCGATCGAATTAATACATAAGATTCGATAAGCGCTATAGTGACCTCTGTCCAGGTTACTCGATATAATTAGTAAATAAGACTATTTAACGCTATTGTGCACTCTGTCTAGCACTATATTAAACTTGATCTGATTAGTACATAAGATACATAAACGCTATAGTGAACCCTGTATGTTACTATAGCTAACTTTGTCTAAATAGTACATAAGATATTCTATAAAACCCCATACAAATCAATAAATGAGGTTCAGTTCTTAAAAACCAACACGTGAGTGTTCTTATTTAGGGATTGACGAGCGTGCATACACATTAACACATTAAATTTTTGTTGTTTAACTATTGTAACTTTCGAATAGTTTGTCAGATCTAATGCATAGGCATGAACGAACAGAAAAGAGAACCAGTCGGAAAGGCTACAGTCGAAGTCGACTATGAGAGACCCTTTACTTATTCTTCAAAATGGAAACAAGAGTAACACTAATAGTTCCCATAACGCGTTGTAACTTTAATATGCTCTTCATCTTCCTGTGGCCCGACACTGGGTAATATTGAGTTTTGAATAACGTCCGAGTTTATTATCCGATCGCGATGAAATCTTCAAGATACATTAGGACCCCGATGCTTGTCCTGTGTGCTAAAATTCAAGGCTCCAATTTTAAAATTGACCATTATATGGGATTTAAATTTTTTTAATAACTTCCGAGATTATTATCCGATCGCGATGAAATTTTCAGGATACGTTAGGACCCTGATACTGGTCCTGCGTGCCAAAATTCAGAACTCTAGCTTAAATATTCGTTTTATGGGATTTCAAAAATTTTGTTCTCGATTTACGGAGGCGGAAGGACAGACGGACGGACGGACAGGTGTCAATCGACTCGGCTATTTATACTGATTAAGAATGCCTGTTACATACATTTGGACAAGTTGACAACAGTCTAGAGTCTTCAATAGCTGACTCAGTCATTAAAAATTTCCGAAAATAAGCTAAAGATATTTTTTTAAATACCGAAAAAGATAGTTAAGTTTTTTACATAAAAATGATTTTAATGCCATATTTCAAAAAAAAAACAAGCCGAACAGTCGGGACCCCGACCGTAATATACCCTGTGGGTTAACAGGAACCCGCTAAAATTCACTCCAGATGAAATTCTCTAGTAATTCGTTTTTTAAATTTTGTGGGCGAAGGGGGCGTGGCATCGCGATACAATTTTCTGGACACATCGACCACAAAATATTCATCATGTGTCGCAAGTCTGAAGTCTCTAACTGTAATATTGCTCTTGTTATAAGCTTTTCCGAATTGTAGGCGAGGGGGGCGTGGCATCGTGATAATATTTTCTGGACACATTGAACACAAAATATTGATCATGTGTGCTAAATGTGAAGTCTTTAGCTGTTATGTTGCTCTTGTTATGAGGGGTTTGAGCTACAAAACTGCTTGTTTTATGCTTTTACTAATACTTAATTTGTGAGCAAAGTGGGCGTGGCATCCAAAAAAAGATAAACTTGATCTGCCTGCAAAAATTACCAGTTACCACCAAGTTCAAGCTTCTAGCTCTTACCATCTCTGAGATCCTTTCGTTTATACGGACGGACCGACAGACAGACGGACATGGCTATATCCACTCGGCTATTAATGCTGATCAAGAATATATATACTTTATGGGGTCGGTCATGCTTCCTTCTGCCCGTTACATATTTTTAACAAACTTAATATACCCCCACAGGGTATAAAAAAAACAAACCAGTCGGAATGGCTACAGCCGAAGTCGACTATAGGAGACCCTTTACTTATTCTTTAAAATGGAAATAGGAGTGACACTAAAAGTACCCCATTGCGCGTTGTAACGTCAATATGCTCTTCTTCTTCCTTTGGCCCGACACTGAGTAATATTATGTTTTGAATAACTTCCGAATTTATCAACCGATCACGATGAAATTTTCAGGATACATTAGTAGTAAATATAAGGCTCCAGTTTTAAAATTATATAGGATTTTTTGAATAACTTCCGGAATTATCTGATCGCGATGAAATTTTCAGGATACGTTAAGACTCTAAAGCTCGTTCTGTGTGCCAAAATTTAGGACTCTAGCTTTAATATTTTTCGTTTTATGGGATTTCAAAAATTTTGTATTCTATTTTTGGGGGCGGAAGGGGGCGTGGCGAAATTCTAAAACAAACTTGACCTTTTCGGGGGTCACAGGAGTATTGTCACCAAATTTGGTGACTCTAGCTCTTATAGTCTCTGAGATCTAGGTGTTCATACAGCAGGACAGACGGACATGGCTATATCGTCTCGGCTGGTGATGCTGATCAAGAATATATATACTTTATGGGGTCTGCCGGACTTCCTTCGACCTGTTACGCACATTTTGACAAACTTAATACACCCTTTTTACTTTTTTAAAGTAAAGGGTCTAAAAAGGTCAAGTCGACCTTGGTAAAATATCTAGTAGTGGACGAACTTAAAAGTAAAATAATTGCAAATTGTATTGCAGTTATATAATAATAGCGAAAAGGCGCTTTATATAAAAAAACAAGTGCAGCTATATGATATAGTAATCCGATCCGGTTCCGACATATGTACTGTCTGCAGCAGAAAGACCTCGACTACTCTTATAAGAAAATGGTAAACCATGAACATAGGTAAAATGTACTTTAAAAATCCTTAAGGATGTCCCTTCAAGGATGTGTGGTATATTATATGAAAGGTATAGAGCCACCCATTATGAATGTTTTTGAATTTTTGAAGTAGATCACTTGGTTCAAAAGATATTTCCATTTAATTTTTATTTTTGAGTTATATAATAAAAATTGATGAATAACTTTTATTTTTGAATTGAATTTTAAAAATTCAAAAATGATTTTTATTTTTTGATTTTTATTATAAAAATTGAAAATAAGAGTTATATTTTGATTTTTAAATAAAAATTGAAATTATTTCATGATTTATATTTTTTGATCAAAAATAAGAATTAAAAGTAATTTTTATTATAAAAATTGAAAATAAAAGTTTATCCTGTTTTCAGGATTCTGCATTCAAAATTAGCATTTCCAAAATGTTCCCATTCAAATAGATAATGTTTTTCAGGTTTAATTTTTTTAAACTCATAATTCTTATTTGTGATCCCTGGAAAAAACAAGTGCAGAATTATAAAAAGTGCCACGATTAAGCCGCTCGAAATGAGCAATGAACAAATGAAAGAGCGTAGAAGCTCCATCGATCAACGATACGGCTTTTACTCATATTTTCAACCCGCGACAACAAGGCGGAAAAATATCAATACAGAGCAACCCACCTCTTTTGACCATAGACAACCAGAGAGCACGTTCTTGCTCTCCGGCTCTACTAACTGTGCTCCCACGTCATGGAGTTCGCAGTGCAGCTCTTCAACAACGTCGAATGCAGTAATTTCGACACACGCCGCACCAACATTAAGTAAAGTGACCTCTTTGACTTCTGCAACCGCAGCAACAACAACAACTACTACGGTTTCTGTCACCAACAATGCGATAACGACTGCGCGCTCAACTTCTGCAGCGCAAGCGCAAATTACAACAATATCATCAAATGCAAGCTCAAGTGCTAATACCGGCAATAACAACAACACGCAAACAATGCAGCCAAATCAAGTCAAGAAAACGGGACCGGCTGTGCAGACTGGTATGGATCGCTAAATCCAAATCAAGTGCAAACTCAGCCCACAAAAGGATGGAAACAAACCAAAAAATTAACCGTGCAAATAATGTCAGCGAAACTCCTGAGACTCTAAACTCTAATAGATACTCCATTCTGGCTGATGTTGAGACTCGTCAACCCGATGCTGGACAAGAGGTCCCAAAGAAACAAAAGCCCCCACCAATATACATTCGGGAAGAGATTTCCAACGTACTTGTTAACAAAATTGTTGAGCTGGTCGGGAATAACAACTTTCATGTTATTTCACTCACTAAAGGGAATATCCGTGAAACCAAGCTACAAACAAAAACTGAAGAGCATTTTCGAATAGTGTCAAAATACCTAAATGACACTAAGAAGAACTACATACCAACTAAAAAGCAGTAAGGGCTTGCAAGTGGTACTTAAAGGCATAGAACCAGAGGTAACGCCTGTCGAAATCACAGAAGCTCTACATGAAAATGGCTTTCTCGCCAAGAAGGTGACAAATAGTATCAACAAAAATAAGAAGCCGCAACCACTCTTCACGGTCGAGCTTGAGCCAGACAATAGAACATTGAAGCAAAACGAAGTACATCCAATCTACAAGCTGCAGTTCCTGTTGCATCGCAAGATCACTGTCGAGGAACCACACAAGCGCATTGGACCAGTGCAATGTACAAATTGCCAAGAATACGGGCTCTCATGGCTCTGACCCTTGCCCTGCTAACAAAAAAGACCCAATTGCAATAATGTGTGGTAACTGCGGAGGAAATCACACAGCAAACTACAGAGGCTGTCCAGTTTACAAAGAGTTAAAAAGCCGAATCCGACGAGCGACAACGACACGCTCCCAGAACACACCAAATGTATTTATACCATCCCAAACTACACCTGACGTCTTCTTCGCTAAAGCAGCAAGATCTTCATTTGGTCCCTCAAACACTATCAAAGGCACCTCGTTTGCAAGTGCTTTAAAAACAGGACTAGAAAACTCAACCCACACAACAGGGATTCCACATTTAATTGAAACGGAGCCAAATATGGTAAACTCTCACCAGCCCATGGGGCAGCCAAAAACCAATATTGAAGCCATGATCTTTTCTCTGCAACAAAATATGATGGACTTGAAAACAACTTTGCAAACCCTCATGCAAAATCAAAACATACTGATACAGATGCTTGCATCTCAACAGTCCAAATAATCAATGGCGTCTCTACGAATATCTCTGTGGAATGCCAATGGTGTTTCACGGCACAAACTTGAACTAACACAATTCCTGTACGACCGCCACATCGACGTGATGCTGCTCGCAGAGACGCACCTCACATGCAAATACAACTTCCAAATACGAGGCTATTTGTTTTACGGTACAGATCATCCGGATAGCAAAGCTCATGGTGGATCCGGCATTTTAATCAGAAACCGCATCAAGCACCATTTTCATAAAAGGTTTGCAACAAATTATTTGCAATCTGCATCCATAAACGTACAATCGGGTAACGGCAATCTCACCATTGCCGCTGTTTATTGCCTACCTCGCTTTACAATCCCTGAGAGTCAATTCATGGACTTCTACAATACTCTAGGGAAGCGATTTATAGCAGCAGGAGACTACAATGCCAAGCACACGCAGTGGGGATCCCGCCTTGTGACCCCCAAAGGAAAGCAGTTATACAACGCAATCATCAAACCAAACAACAAACTGGACTACGTTTCCCTAGGTAGGCCTACATATTGGCCAGCAGACCCCAGAAAGCTACCAGATCTAATTGACTTCGCAGTCACAAGGAACATTCTACGCAATCTGATAAGTGCCGAATCACTTTCGGTCCTATCATCCGATCACTCCCCGGTGCTACTAAATCTTCTCCAACGCCCGCAAATCATAGAGCATCCTCATAGGCTGACAACGCACAGAACCAACTGGCTTAAATACAAGAAATATGTTGGTTCCCATGTTCAGCTAACCCTGCAGCTCAACATCGAAGAGGACATCGACTGCTCTTTTGATGCTCTGGAATCTGTACTCGTAGCAGCAGCCAAAAGATATCTGCGCAGTCCAGCCACTACAAAACCAATCGGAAAATTGAAGAACTTGTTCGGCAAAAGCGACGATTGCGTCGAGATTGGCAGACCTATGTATCGCCATCTTCAAAACAACGCCTCAAAGAAGCCACTCGCAGACTCACCAAGGCTCTAGAACAATACGAAGAAGACGCTCAACGGCGGTACATAGAGCAACTATCGCCAACTTGCATCCGAATCTAAACGCACCGACCGAAGCTGACATTCCCAAAAGAAACTCTTCAGGCAGCTGGGCCCACAGCGACAAAGACAGAGCCAACGCATTTGCTGTTCACCTACGAAATGTGTTGCAGCCAAATCCCAGCCCAGCAATAATCCATTAGGGCCCTTAAACTTGGATTCAGTCAACATGACTGTTATCTAACGTATTATTTTAAGATTTGATAAACTTATTGTTAGTCCCTCTGGAGAAGATTCAATAAATAACAGCAGAGCATTAAAAACAAGCCGATCAGTCGAGCGGGCGCGACAGGTGGATACCCTGTGCAGGTCTTAAAATAAAAGTATTTTGGAAAAGTATTTTAATTATAGTGGAATTGCTTTGCATGTAGTCTGGCAACACCCCATGTTTCTCCCTCTTAAACACGGCATTTATTATATTGCGCGCCAAACCATTTGTTTTTGAAATTTTAGGCAATGTTTATATATATGGGTTTTGGTAATGCAGAAAATTTAAGTTATTTTAATACTATGATTGAAACGTAGAATTGTCAACCATACGTGTTAGCAATAGCAAATATAAATTAATATAATAATAGTAATTATTCAGTTTGTCAGTGCTGGACAACTCTTAAACTATTGTAGGACAGTGTTGGACAACTGGCCAATTATAATGAAATAATGGCAATAAAACAAATTCCTTAATATCTCTTTTATTAATTGGTCGATCGCTATGAAACTTGCATCAAATTGCTTAGCGTTGTCGTACTGTCAATTTAAGCTGTGTTATCTAAACGAAGATGAGTGTAAACCAGTGGTCGGCACGCTCCGCGCACCGCGCATAGGGATTTTCTCTGCCGCAGCGCTGCCTGCACACGTGCAGTATAATAGGGCTGCAAAAAAATCGATAATGCGCCCATCGATTTTTTCACCATCGATATTTTCAAAAATCGATATATCGCTAAAAAATATCGGAAATTTTTAAGGTAGTTAAAATAACCAAAAAATGCTGAAAATTGTAATAAAATAATTGTTTTATGTTACTAAAATACACATTTGTATATATTATACTAAAAACAATGAGTTCTTGTCAAAAAACATAATGAATTATTATAGAGAAACATAACCTCTTGTTGAAAAACCAAAATAAAGCAAAACTAAAATATAAATAAAGCACTTTCAGTTTAGTGCATCCATTTTTGAAATCACTCATTGACATTCTTGATCCAAATATCTTTTGTATGCACATGCTGATAAGTTGTTCGACTGGGCATTTGTATTTTGGATCGAGTAAATGTACAAACTTTTTAAACCCCTAACCGTTAACGATTCTGAAAGGTTGTATATCTGACGCCACCATTTCAGCAAGACCTTTGTCTTCAAATCGCTTTAAAAACTCGTCAAGCTTGGGAAAGTTATCCTTACTCCCATTTGTCTTTAATGGATGGATGCGCCTTAGGTGCTCATTCATGTTAGATGTATTTCCGTACTCCCTTCCACAAAGCCGATATCTGGCAAACATTCAGCTTTGGTTTTCTTGTGCGTTGCAACAGGCTCGCGATCATAATCAACAGTAGCAGCAGCAAGTGAAGAAGAAGCAGACGAAACAGCGGCAAGCGAAGAAGAAGCAGACGATGCAGCATCAGTGTTAAGCATAAGGAAACAACTGCTAAGACTCTTGCTTTCTTGGTCTGCGCAAGAGCCTGTCCTGTCTGTGAGGAACCGCTTATTTCAACGTATACCCGTAATATATGAATGCAATTTTAAACATGCGCAATTCATTAAAAGTAGTTACTCTTTCTTTAGCGTCTCACTATGCAGTGAAACATCGATATTCAGAACAAAAAATCGAGATATCGCATTATTCGCAAAAAATCGATTATATCGAAAATGCCATCGATTTTTTTGCAGCCCTAGGCTTGCACAAGAAAACCCTAACGCCCAAGACACTCTATACAATTTGTGTGTCAATTTTTGTGCTTCCCTTTCCACCCATCCTTTTCTAGACGTTGATGTGCCGACGTATGCCATACGCACATATGCAAAAAACTACCTAATTACTTTTGTTGCGTGTGTGTCAAACACCCATGCCTTATTGTATGGGTGTGCATTGTACCCAGTTGTCCGGTGGTTAAAAACACCATGGTGTCAAAAACACCCTACATTTACCCGGTGCACCTTAAGTGCCGGTGGCTTGTTGCAGATCTTTGGTAGTAATGTAATTTTATCAAACATGTGTATAGACAATCGGTCTTATTAATTATTATACTATAACCATCAGTTTGAGTTTTCAGTGCTCGACAACTCCCGGTCTGCAGCTCAATGTATAGCGGCCGACAGCGCAAATCAAAGTATCACATGCGATCTTGAGAAAATGGAATTTGAATATGCTCTCTCGCTCTGGCCAACAATAACGAAATTGATTAAAAACTAATTCCTTAATATTCCCCTTTTTTTATGGGTCGATCGCTATGAAACTTGCAGCAAATTGCTCAACGTGAGTTGTATTTCAACTATCAGTTATTTTAAGTTATCTTAAAATTTGAGGCTTAGTTTTTTTCGATTTGCGTGGGCGGGGCCTGAGGTAAGATATCGAAATTTCTGGCAATTTTTAAAAATTATGTAGCTAGTTTTTAGCTATTTAAATTTTATATAAAAATATACATTTTAAGTTGTTATGAAAATAAAGTTTTCTTAAAATATTTATTGGTTTGTGTTATCGAATATAAAGTACCAACTACAAAATGAAAAATACCTGCAACTCTATTTTCAACATCGATAAATTGATCGATTCACAGGTACAACATACCTACCATCTCTGGTTTTCCATTTACATTTTCATTCTTTCTCAATGTCTTAATTGCAACTTAATGTCAAAAATTGCCGAAAGAATATAAGCAAAAGCTTCGAGAGATATGGATGGACGATCCAAAGTTTAAAACATTTATTAAAAATGATTTAACTGATCCCACAAAAGCTTTTTGGGCTTACTGCAAGGCGACAATAAACGCAAAATTGTGGGACTTAAAATGACATGTGGAAACCAAAAACAATTGGCAAATGCCTCGTCAATTAAAGACAATCACACAATTAATTACCCTAAAGTATTCACTGCGACATGAGAAAAGGAAGCGGCTCTTTGCCTTGTTGTTGCACAACATTGTACCATTGGTCCAGTGGATCATTTAAATAACTTGTGCACGCATTTTTTTTAAAGAACGCGGTCTCAAAATACATACAACCAAGTGTATAAATGTTATGAAAATCGTGAATATATATTTTTATACCCTGTGCCCATTGAAAATGGGCAAAAGTGGTATAATGAATTTGTGTGAATGTATGTAACAGGCAGAAGGAAGCATCTCCGACCCTATAAAGTATATATATTCTGAATCAGTATCAATAGCCGAGTCGATTGACACCTGTCCGTCTGTCTGTCCGTCCGTCTGTCTGTCCGTCTGTATAAACGCGTGGATCTCAGCAACTATAAGAGCTAGAGACTTTAAATTTAAAATGTAGGTTTAGGTTTTCGATATCTCACCCCCCGCCCACGCAAATAGAAGAAGACCTCAAATTCCAAGATAATTCAGCCTAACATGACTGATAGTTGAAATACAACTCACGTTGAGCAATTTGCTGCAAGTTTCATAGCGATCGACCCATAAATAAAGGGGAATATTAAGGAATTAGTTTTTAATCAATTTCGTTATTGTTGGCCAGAGCGAGAGAGCATATTCAAATTAAATTTTCTCAAGATCGCATGTGATACTTTGATTTGCGCTGTACATTGAGCTGCAGACCGGGAGTTGTCGAGCACTGAAAACTCAAACTGATGGTTATAGTATAATAATTAATAAGACCGATTGTCTATACACATGTTTGATAAAATTACATTACTACCATAGTATTTAAAGTTTAAATTTTATACAAACAATTTCTACATTAACAGTCGCAGTCCAGTGTTGTTAGACTATCGCAAGCTACCTATTTTCAATGCAAGCAAAATCGAAGGTGAGTCACGGTACACCCCGCACTCAACCAATCTTTAAAATTTATATCTCAAAATTACGTGCTAATTATGGCTCACAATCAAAAATTTTGTGCTCGAAAAAAAAACCCTTTTTTAAAAGGACGAAAATGCGTCGCGCATGTGAAAACCGATTTCCAGATATCGTACAAATATCGTATATATCCCTGTATTAAGTGCTTATTACGTGCTCCAAGATAAAAAAAGATCAAGAAAATTCATTTAATATTTCCGGAGATATACTTGATTTACTCATATACAGCTAGCAGAAAAATCCAAATGTGGTTTTTTTGTCAGCACATAAATAGCACTTAAATATAAAAGTGATAGACCCCGGAAAAGTTCCATATTTTGGGAGATATAGCCGATACACCCCGCATACCGTTATATTCGAGTTTCTCTTTGCAAAACATCGAAATAGAATAGTGTGTAAAAAAGTTGTTTCATACACAGCACATACGAACGATCGTGGAAAGACGAAAGGCGACCAAAACAATGTTACTGAAATTGTGTGGTCGTCTCTTTCGTTGCCTGCTATCGCCTTTTCTATGGAAAAGCGGCTCCAAATTCTCAGCTGAGTAAAAAGCTGAAATATATGTATTTCCAGGAAATTAAACACATTCTACTAACGAAAAATATTTCGTAATACAAATATAATATACTAATATTATATCAATTAAAATGATGCTAGAAAATTAAGTTAATGAGTTGCAGCAAGTTGAGAACACACACATTCAACTTTAAGGAATAATCATAACAACAACAAAAACATTCGTTTACATTTTTTTTGGTATTCGCACTTTACTCATATAAAGTATATATATTCTGAATCAGTATCAATAGCCGAGTCGATTGACATCTGTCCGTGTGTACGAACGCGTGGATCTCAGCAACTATAAGAGCTAGAGACTTCAAATTTGGAAAGTAGGTTCCTGAATACCACACGCAGATCAAGTTTATTTTCAATTTTCGATATAAAGCCCCGTTTGTTTTAAAATTAGAAAAGTCACCATAACATAAGCAATGGTAAAGCTAGAGGCTTGAGATTTGACACACATGATAAGAAACTTGGGCTTAATTAGCCCAGAAAATTTCATCGTGGTACCACGCACCCTTCGCCAACAGTTGGAAAAAAGCTGACAACAAGAGCAGTTTTAGAGCTAGTTTTCTCAAAATACTTTTGTTTTAAGACCTGCACAGGGTATCCTACTGTCGCGCCCGCTCGACTGATCGGATTGTTAAAGATAAAATTGTTCATCGTAGTTCAGTTGAGTCGATTAATTTTTTATTTAGTGACCGAACGATTTATGGGATTCAAATGAACGAATAACCTAGTTGATCTACAATCAGCAACTTAGTATATTATCACACTGTGGAGCAGTGTTGCCAGATTCGCTTTTTTCCCGTCAAATCTGGCTTTTTTCAAAGGTCGCTTGCTAGAAAATATTGTAAACAGCGGGCAGCGGGAATTCTGGTTTTTTTTTTTAAATTCTTTTTTTCAGATTTTTTTGTGTATTTGCCCAAAAGTATGGAAAAATAATTGCTTACACTGTTTTGTCGACGGTTGCCAACAACACTTTTAGTAACATATCGATTGTATAGTGTTGTGAACCTCAATGAACATCGATAAACCAATTTATACTACAGCGTTACTATCGTGAGCTTACATTCGTATGTGAAGTGAAATTTAAAAATATTAATAAATAATAATGCCAAAAGAATACAAACAAAAGTGTCGGGACGCCTGGCTGAAAAGCGAGCAATTTAAGACTTGGGCACGAAGGGACGACACGGACGAAATTATGAATTTACAGATATGGCCTGCGCAGACACGCAGAAAAGTGTTGCTACACATATGAGATGCCTGATAAGTTCCTAAAAATGATAGGAACGGGGCTATCTTACGATAACAAATATGAAGAAATTGACAATCTGGACGAAATTATTGAAAATTTATAAATAATATAGCAGATGCTGCTACAATAATTGGTATACCAACAGATTTGTGGGGAAAAATATTGAAAAAAAAGAATGAAAAACCAGCTTTTTATTGGCTTTATTTTTTAATTTTTTTAGCTTTTTTGCATTGTTCCTCCCGTCAAAAACAGCTTTTTTTTTAAGACAAAAGTTGGCAACACTGCTGTGGAGATGTAAATTGTTGCTAATAAAGCCTAGTCGTCTTCCTGTTATTTTAAGTTTTGGATGCTTAAAGAGCAATGCTTTGTTTCGTCATATTGATGTGGCATTAAAAAATTTGAAAACATTGAGGTATCGAACATTTTTGCCTGATACCTCGTCCACCAAATTTACATCCCTAATCTGTGTAAGCCTACCTATGTACTTGGTAATACCAAGTTGGTATAGCGAAGTGCAAAACAAAAACAAATGTGCATGAAGTGTATATGTATGGGCTGGGCATCCCTGGTATAGAATTTTAAATTTGTTTGAAGATTATCTTATTTATTGTATAAATACCTGGCGCGGACCACATTTTGTGGTGGTCCATTAAGTGCCTCAATAAGTGAGACAGGTATATATCCCGGTGGAACATCAATAGGCGCAGTCTCGCCTGCAACTGAGGTTGGCGTATTCTGATTTAACATGTGCGTGTTGATGCCCTTTTGAACTGCTCGTATTTGTAGCAGAGCGCGGAAAGGAGCTCGACAAATGGGACAGTTATTGGCCTGGTATCGTAGCGAATCGGCACATGAGTTGCAAAGACAAAGATGGCGGCATGGCAAAATAAGTGTGTCCCTGGTTTCGCTCATGCAGATGACACACTCACTGCCATGGTCGTCAATCTCGTCATCTACAGACGACTTGTTTACTGCCTTATTTTCAATGCCGTAAATCTCCTGAAGAAGGTAGCAGAGGCCGTCCACAAATATCTTCTGTTTGAGCGCGCGAAGCACATAAGTTCTTGTCTCTGGATGGTGGTCAATCACGCATATGGTTGTATGCGACTGGCGACACTCTTCGCTGCCTTCCTCGATAACGCAGTGTATAGCTACTGGGTACTGTTCGCGCCCGGCATTATAGACGAGATCATCCTCGCGTATTAGTTGCGGATTGAATACGTGTCTGGGCTGTGAAAAGCACTGATTTATGCCTTTCTCGTAATGGTAAGTTTCTGACGTGAAAGTCATACCCTCACGTTGAGTAAGTGTGACTCCGTTGACACCCACATTTTCCGTACAAAAGTAGTACACAGTAATGGCACACTTTGCGTCAGAGTCGAAGGTAAACTCAATGTTATAGCAAGAATTTGGAGGTCCCAGTTCTGCATCTGCTAAATTACATAGCACATTACCATCAACCGTTTGGATGCTTTCTTTTAACTCTTTTTTCTTGTTGTTCTGCTGCAAAGCATCAGAATCACCAACACAACATAGTTTTTTATTTGGCACTCGCACAAAGCGTACAGATTCTTTTCGTATGTTTACAAGACTTTTTAACGTTTTAGTTGGTTCATTGGCCTGTGGTGGGGGATAGGGAAATGCCGTGGGACGATTGCCAAGGAAATTTAGGTCTGCATTTTCGCCAAATAGATATGACTCGGGCTGAGGCGTGTCAAAGCGCTCACCACCCATGATAAAGTGAGTGCCAAAGAAGTTTCCTACTCGAGGCGGATATTTGTATACATGACTAGTAGTGTGATCTGCTTCCTCGACAGCTGCGTTTTGCCTGCTTGCAAAGTTTCCCATCTATATTCCGCTCGTTATTGGTCAGTTTTACCTTGAAGCTAACACGGGAACTTGTTTTGTATTTTGTTGGCTAACAATCAATTATAACTTCAGCTATGTAGAGTCTTATCGAATTTTTCCGAACAAGTTTGATTGAACTACTCACTAAAGTGAACGAATGAACTACGTCCCTGATTGTAGCTTAGTGTAGTTATGACCAAAATACATAAATCGATTATTAAATCGTATGATTAATTTTAGCTGAGCAACTATTAATCGGAAATAATCGAAGAAAAATTAAAAAAAAAAATGGTTTAATCAAATCATTTTTTATATATGAGCCAATTTTTGATATTTTTACATGTGAATATGTAATCCAAAGGCCATTTGGTACCAACAATTAATATATACATAAATGTGCATATATATGATAAATTTTTATTAACGTAATTGGGAATGTAGAAACAATAGCTAAATGTTGGTACCATATTCTAAAGAATTTGCTGTGCTTGCCGCCTTTTTATAAGCATTTACGCGCAAAAAGTGTTGCGATTATTTAAGCAAATGATCGATTAAAGATTCGATTAATCGGCTTATGTTATTTATATGATTAAGCGTGCCATCCCTAGGTCAGTATCAGAGCTGGGACCTTCAGTTTTTTTCGAATCGATTCCATTCGATTTAAAAAAAACGAGATTTTTATAGGAGAGTCTTTAATTGGCTTTTTCTCTTTTCTATTTATTTAGGTATATTCATCATTTATAACAAAAAACAAGCTGAACAGTCGGGACCCCAACCGTAATATACCCTGTGGGTGTTCAGGAACCCGCTCAAATTCACTCCAGATAAAATTCTCTAGTAATTCGTTTTTTTAAATTTGTGGGCGAAGGGGGCGTGGCATTGTGAAAAAATGTTATGGACACATCGAATCCAAGATACTCATCATGTGTGCTAAATCTCAAGTCTCTAGCTACAAAACTGCTTTTGTTATGAGGTTTTTGAGCTACAAAACTGCTTGCTTTATGAGCTTTTACTTTATTTGCGGGCGAAAGGGGCGTGGAATCGCAATACAATTTTCTGGACACATTGACCACAAAATATTTATCATGTGTGGTAAATGTGAAGCTTTTAGCTGTAATATTGCTCTTGCTATGAGGTTTTTGATCTACAAAATTGCTTGCCTTATAAGCTTTTACTTAATTTGTGGGCAAAGAGGGCGTGGCATCCAAAAAAAAGATATACTTGATCTGCCCACAAAAATTAACACTGCTAGGACAAGCAGTTCAAGTTCAAGCTTCTAGCTCTTACCATCTCTGAGATCTTTTCGTTCATACGAACGGACCGACAGACAGATTGACGGACTCAAAGTTTTAAAGTTACTCTCGCAAGAATCGTGTCTGTGTGAACAGCTGTCGATAGTCGATAGACGTGCGCATCACTGCTTTAGATACAAGAATGCATTTCACAGCACTAGTCCTTTTTAAAAAATCGATTTTTGCCCCACCAAAGAATAAAAAATTGATTGAAAAAATTAATTGATTTAAGTCGATTTTTTAAACATTGGTCCCAGCACTAGTCAGTGTTTCCAAGTCTGCCTTTGTTGCGGACTGATGTTTTTCTCATGGGGCCGAGCCCACTCACTCATCGGTT
The DNA here is from genome assembly GCA_958299025.2 of Drosophila histrio. Classification (NCBI taxonomy): domain Eukaryota; kingdom Metazoa; phylum Arthropoda; class Insecta; order Diptera; family Drosophilidae; genus Drosophila; species Drosophila histrio. Next base: position 3,614,008 of record OY282582.1, read on the forward strand.
ATCGGGTGTAGTCCGACCCTGGCCCTCAGTTCAAACAATCAATACATCGAGTCGATTCATCGCCTATCGCCGCATACTCCTATCGAAACTACATAACACTAAACAAGATGAAGGAATGCAGGCAAAACATAAACAATGAAAAGGAAACTTTGAATACGGACATTAACTAACAATGGTGAGTACGAAATGGAAAACAATACATAAAAAACTAATGACGGAACCTCACTATCCAAACAGGGGCACCATTGGGCCCAGGCGTACCCGCCCTACCTGAGACGGCCACAACGACGCCGTCTCCCTGATGTTGGCCATCGCAACTGACGCCTCGTAGCATGTAGGTGCGCGGTATGTTCCCCCTCCCCCTTAAATAATTGAGTTAGACGGACATTGTTTTTCTCCTCTTCATGTACATATAATTTGCATCCTATCCTTAATATCTAAAATTTATATTTTTGTTATGTAATTACTTTAAACAGGTTGACATGCTTAACAAGGTTGCATGGACAACGGTAACGATCGATAAATAGAAAAAACAACCAGATGAGGGACAACAAAGAGTCCGCGAAACAGGAGTAATTGAATCGGTATATACCACAAAATATAAATATAATTTGCATGTATGTGTAGGTGTATATGCTTTGTTTATGTTGTGTTATATGTGTGAATGTGTTTCACAAGCAGGTGAAAAAAAAATATAATTATGTGTTGATCGCTTATTGCTACCTTAACTTGCCTAAAGAGCTCCCTGGGTGGTATAAGGGGCGATGTGGTTATGAATGTGTGTGTGTGTACATGTACATATATAAACATACATGCAGTTGTTAATTTCTTGTCTTTAAATTGTGTGCGCTTCGTGTTGTCCCTATTCTGTTTGTATTTACAAATATTTGTTTTCTAACAGAACGTTAATATTTAATTTTTTTATTTCAATTTAACAGTTATACATTAATTATTTTTATTTAATTCAAATTAGCAGGTATAGTTCGTTCTCTCTTTTTATATTTACATTACCAGGTCCTTTTCTTTCTTATTATTTTTACTTTTACTTAAACGAATATTTCTTTTTATTGGTAATTTAACCATTTATACTTTAGGTTGTCAATAAATTTGTTCGGCCATGGCGCAATTAAATAATGGATAGCGTCGGAACGGACTCACGGTGGAATGTCGCTCCGGCGGAACCTTGCTCGCCTCTCGTCGTGTCTACACAATTTGGGTTCGAGTCTGATCGCTTCACATAAAACATGGGGCTGCAGTCTGGTCCTGTCGGGTCTTTCTCACAGAAGAAGCCGACGTCTTCTGACTATTGTGAGGCCGCCCGCAATCGAGCCGAGTCACTGCTGGCATGGGGCGCGCGAGGCGCTGTAATGTATATATTAGGTTAAGAGTTAGTTTAAGTCATAACATTGTTAGTAATAAGCATTAGTATTAAGTCGGCATTGAAGCTAGTATTAAGCGCACGGAGCGCGTCTTCCAAGAAGACTAGGTTTATTTTGTAGGATTAAGTGGCAAAGGAGCCACAAGAAAGAAGGAGTAGATTTGCTTTAAATAGAAGCATAACGGCCGTTGCCCGCGGACAAGCGTACGCCGTCAATCGGTTGTACAACACTGCCAGCAAATTACAATTCTACCTCCCAAGAGAGCGAGAGAGTGAAAGCTCGTGGTGAGTTGCGAAGCGGTGGTGAGTTTTTTGCAGCCGAAGCTGGCCCGTGGCTTGACCGTGAGCAAGACGGCACTATGTGATTGACGGTGAGAATTGACAGACGACTCGAGCTGGCGCGTCTGTGCACCGAAAAGGATACAAATAAGTAATGAATAGGCGGAGCGCTAGGGCTCCACTAGGCAAGTGCGGCAGGGAATCTAGGCATAACTAAGAACTCGTTTAACAATAAAGAGTGTTGTTGATAATCGAAAACTAACTATTTTTTTTTAAGCCCAACAAATATTTTTGAATTAAACAGCGAGGGCAAGTCCCGCTGGCCTAGCATGTAACCCGGCATTTTGTGTAGTAAAATTAACCCGTTTTGTAATAAACAGCGAGGGCAAGTCCCGTTGGCCGAGCGAGTAATCCCGGCATTTTGAGTAGTGTAGTAGTTTTCTAGGTGAATCTTTCCATTGCTCCTTCCAGCGTTCAGCGAAATTTACAAATATCTTGTAAATTCTACACCCGGACAGACTGAGATCTGTACCCCGGCTGGAAGCTACTTTACACTGTCTTGATGCAACTCTGCTGCGGGACACCTCCGTTCCCGTTGACTCTCTGAATTCGACTCCCCTGCGCGGAATTGTAGCAACGTATTCCTAGTCAAAAAAATCTCTGCCTCTTCCTGTTTGCTTTTCCTTTTTCATCCTCGTTGTTCCAGCAATACATAGTCCCTACCCCTCTCGACCAATGGGCATCTACCATATCACCGTCATTTTTCTGTATTTCCCCTTGCAGGGTCGGGCGAATAGTGGGGTTGTCACCCTCCGCAATTTTTTTCAATATTTTCCAATATTATCGCAGAGAACTTATCGATAGAAATATCAGTGACCACCCCCTAGATCGAACATATGCTGGCGCAAACGATAGGCGGACAATCGAAATGTAACACCTTTTTCCGGATAGATCTGTCCTGTTACCAAACACCCGTACTCGGAAATCTGTCAATTTTTAAAATTATTAATTTTGATTGATACTATATTTTTTTTTAAAAAACTTTTACTTTTATGAAAAAAATTTATATAAAATAACAATGTTGGATTCCTTTTCACATAGTGATATCGAATTCATTAGCGATATGGTGATATCGTAATCACAAATATCGCGCGAAGTATGATGATATCGTAATGACATATATCACACGAAGTATCGGTTAATCGTGCAATTTATTGAAAGTGACTCTAATATTTTAAAACATGCTGATAGAAATACATATATTATGTTATGAACGATTTGTCGGCTAGCTATCGACATTACTCAGGGATGAGTACAATCTCGATACCGGGTGAGTCGGATAACAATATATTTATAATTTGAATTCTGGAAATTTATACGGACTTCGGTTTCAACAGACCTACACGGACAAATTGCTGGCAAGGATTAGGGATAGCTATCACGCCATCACATCCATCTCACCCCAAATGCTGCACTAACAAGTCATGTTCCTTTATTTTTTACTTTACAATTTAATTTATAAAAAAAAATTTCTTTTTAATTTGTTTCATCTGGGGCTGAGAACGATTCCAACGACGAGGCGGATCAAGTCCGATATGTTGTTCCTCTCAACGCAAAGTGTCGCTATTAATCTGGTCAATAAAACGGAACATGATAGTAGGGAAATTACGTTATCAGCCAGGGAAATGGATCACTCTTACCTCGTCTCAGCATACGGCTCACACACACACAGCATGCATTGACACAAATCCGTTTTCTGGTCGTAGAACGCACAGAAAGCACTTTATTTGCCAAAAATGCCATTTAAATCTGGTGAATATAAAATTACACAAATTGTAGAGATGAGTCCCCAAATGTAAACAAACCGTGAAGCATATCGATTAATCGATATCATATATTGATATCGGGGGCCGTGACAGATCCCGGCAGTGTGGCTAGGCTATAGATTTTTGGCAAGCGTGACCAGGGCGCGCAAGGAAGAAAAAGATCACGGTGTGGTTGGGAAAAGAGAGCGGAGTATAAGAGTTGGTGTGGTTGTATTGGTGAGCGGCCGACTCAGCTGAGCGGATCGTGGCGTTGAAATATGGGTCAAGGCCAAGGGCAAACGGCCGTTGGCCAGAAGACCCGTTGAGCGTGGGGAGTTTGTTCGAAACGTAGCTTAGCAATAGGCGGCTGAAAAGCAGGCAGTGGATTAAGCTTCCTGACGGCAACGAGGGCGGTTGAGTTTTTTTTGGAGAGTGTACGGTCGGGCAAGAATATAATTTTTGTGATAATGATGTGTTATGTACAGTGTTGCCTGAAATAATTGTGGATATAGCGAGGCCAGTCACCGGCGTCAGTGACAGACGAGGCAACGGATGGCGGGTGAGCTATATCGAGGCCAAAACCCCCTCCCCTTTCCTTTATGCGTGGACCGCGGCTGGAGGCGGCACGCGCGCACCAGACGCACCTTCAGTGCCAGGAATTTTTCATATTTTGCTTTTCTTTTTTTGCTAGACGTAAGGGCTTATTTATTTTGTATAAATTTAATTATCACGTATTTATTTATTAGTATTTACTTATCGCTTGTATATTTGTAGTAATATTTTGTCGAATATTTGTTTCGATTTTGCAGTATTCTTTTGTATTGTGTTTTTTTGATTCGCGGATTCTGCAGCTTCTTTTTATAGCCTGTGCCCATTAAAAATGGGCAAAAAGGCAATAATGAATTTGTGTGAATGTATGTAACAGGCAGATGGATGCATCTCCGACCCTATAAAGTATATATACTCTTGATCAGTATCAATAGCCGAGTCGAATTACACCTGTCCGTCTGTCTGTCCGTCCGTCCGTCCGTCCGTCCGTCTGTATGAACGCGTAGATCTCAGCAACTATGAGAGCTAGAGACTTCAAATTTGGAATGTAGGTTCCTGAATACCATACGCAGATCAAGTTTATTTTTAATTTTGGATATCAAGTCCCGTTGGTTTAAAAATTAGAAAAATCACCATAACATAAGCAATGTTAAAGCTAGAGACTTAAGATTTGGCACACATGATAAAAAGCTTGGATTTAATGTGTCCTAAAAATTTCATCCCGATGCCCCGCTCCCTTCGCCCATAACTCGGAAAAGCTGTTAACACGAGCAGTTTTAAAGCTAGAGACTTGAGATTTGGCACACATAATAAGTATCCTACTCTTTTATTTAAACAAGTATATCTGGACACATCTCAAGTTTCTAACTTTAACATTGCACTCCTGTGCTCGCGTGGACTGCACTGCATAACGCCGCCTGAATCTCGGCAGCTTTTCATCCCACGTCGTCTGGTCTTGGCAGTCTTAAGATTGTCAATGCCGTGGTGCTGCTTCAGGGCCCTGAACTCTCGCGACGTGAACTGTTTCCCGTTGTCGGTATGTATCACCTCCGGTAATCCAAACTGCGAAAAGATCTCATCCCTTAAAGTTTTCACAGTGGCTAGCGCCGTTGCTTTGGGAATCGCTCTGAGCCAGACGTACTTCGTCAGATGGTCCAGTGCGATAAATATGTAGGTATCCCACGGCGGGACCTCGGATACTTTCCCAGGAAGTCGAGATACAACAAGGGACGGTTGGTGATCACTTCTTGACCCATCGGAGGTCTCGTTGTCTGGGTAGTGTGCTTCGTTTCCTTGCATGTATCGCATCCCAGCACGTACTCCCGCACTTGCACTGTTATCCTCGGCCAGTAGTAAAACTGCCTGAGTCGCGCGAGTGTCTTGGCCACGCCTCCATGCATTCGGTTGTCTCCCTGTGCCTGTTGTACCAACGTGCTCGCGATGGCTTCCGGGAGCCACAATTTCCACTGGAATTCCTCACTCTCTTCACGCGCAAATTGCAAGCGTTTGAACAGTAGCCCTTCCTCGACTCAAAGGTCTGGGAAACGTTCCTGATTCTCCTGGACCACCTTCAGCTGTTCCGTGTACACGTCGCTTTCGAAGGCTGTGGTCTCGAAGTCGAAAACGTTCAGCTCGTCCAGGTCGAACGGTCGAGACAGTATGTCGGCTATCACATTGTCCTTCCCTTTTCGATGCTCCACCGTAAACTGGAAGGACTCCAATGTTAGTGACAACCTCGCCAATCGCCCACTCAGATCTTTCAGCGTCATCAACCACTGCAGACTGGCATGTTCTGTGATGATGGTGAATGGCATCGTCTCTACGTATGGTTGGAATCTCTCGACGGTCTTTACCGCTGCCAAGCATTCCTTTTCGGTGACGCTGTAATTCAGATGTGCCCCTCGAAGCTTCGCGGAAAAGAAGGCTATGGATCTGTCCAACCCTTCCTCGTCTCTTTGGAAGAGCACCGCGCCGATGCCTACATGGCTGGCGTCGCACTGGATAAAGTATGGTCGTTGGAAATCCGGATACACTAGGACGGGCGCACATGTGAGGGCATCTCTGAGAGCGTGGAACGCTGCGGCTGATTCGTCCGTCATTTTGAACTTGGTCTTCTCCTTCAAGCAGTCGGTAAGAGGTGCGGATAGTCCCGAGAAGTCCCGGATGAATCTCCTGTACCAACCGGCTGTGCCTAGGAAGCTACGCAACTACCTTACGCTTTTGGGTACCGGAACTTGGAGGATGGCCTGTACCTTCTGCGGATCCGTCCGTAGCGATCCCCCGCCAATGATGTATCCCAGATATCGCAGGTACTTGAAACAGAACTTGGATTTCTTCAATCCGATCGTCAAGTTCACTACCCTGAGGCACTTCGCCAACCAATTCAATGTGCTCCTCGAAGGTCTTGGATATCACGAGCAAATCATCCAAGTACAGGAAGACCTTGCTCCTCAGGCTCTGGGGTATCACGCGGTCCATCAGGCGACACAACCTTTGTGCAGCGTTGCACAACCCAAACGGGGATTGTGAATGCCATGTATTCCCGGCTCTTTGGCTCGAGCTCTATCTGCCAGAATGCGTGCTTCAAATCGACGCCGATGATGTAAACAGTATCGTCCAATCGGCTCAGGATTTTTTTTTTAATGCTTTGCTGTTATTTATTGAATCTTCTCCAGAGGGAGACTAGCAATAAGTTTTTCAAATCTTAAAATAATGCGTTAGATAACAGCCATGTTGACTGAATCCGAGTTAAAGGGCCCTAATGGATTATTGCTGGGCTGGTAGGTCGTTGCGTTGGCGGCGTGTTCGGTTGCACACCAGAGATAAGCACCTTGCAAGATGATTTGGGTGCAAAGATAGTTTCAGGTGGTAGTTTGCTTTTTGTTGAACTATCTCATCTTTTACGGGTAGAATGTTTAGGTCTCTGTGAATGTTTTCGTTCCGAACATACCATGGCGCCCAGTGATGGTTCTCAAGATTTTGGATTGCTGGCGCTGTATGATGTCAATGTTGCTGCTACTCGCATTTCCCAAAAGCTGCGAGCCGTAGGTCCAGATTGGTTTTAGAGTGGAATTGAAGAGTAGGACCTTGTATTCCAAGCATAGACGCGATCGAGAATTTATAATCCAATGGAGGCTATTAGCTTATAGTTTTAGGTGCATTTTTTTTAGCTTCGATGTGTCTCCGCCAGGTAAGTCGCCTATCAAGGTGTATGCCAAGATACGTCACTTCTTCAGCTTGGGGGATCTGCGTATTGTATAACGTTAGCGGAGGGCAAGTCTGCCTATTAAGAGTAAACGTAACGTGCTTACACTCTTGCTCGTTTATTTTAATACGCCAGTCTGATAGCCACTTCTCCACCACCACCAGGTGGTCAGCTAGTTGTGCTGTAGCTTGTATTGGACATCTAGAGCGACTTAAGATAGCGGTATCGTCAGTAAATGTAGATGTTGTCAGTTGCTCGTTTATGGGTATATCCGCCGTGAATAGAACATAAAGGGTTGGCCCCAGTGCGCTGCCTTGAGGAACTCCAGCTTCTATACTGTGGTCGTCGGATGTAGTAGCGTTGCATTTCACTGCGAAGACTCTGTTGTAGAGGTACGACTCAAATAGCTTGAGAGTATGTTCAGGCAGTAGTATTTTGATTTTATGCATGAGACCTTCGAGACCAAGTCTTGTAATTACGTTGAAGAGCTTACAAACGAGGCAGATAGCGTAGTTTGGAAGTTCAATTATCATTTTTGGAGTTATTAGATCACAACCTGGTGATTTTTATGGTTTCAGTTGTTCTCTGATGACTTTTGCAATCTCGTTAGGCAGAAACTCAATTGGCTCAGTCTCAGTTTGGCTACGATTTGGTAATGCGTCCAGTTCAAATGAATTAGTTGCGGGATTTGGCTGGAACACATTTCGTAGGTGAGAAGCAAATGTGTTGGCTCTGTCTTTGTCGCTGCGGGCCCAGCTGCCTGCAGAGTTTCTTATGGGAATGACAGGTTCGGTCGGTGCGCTAAGATTTGGATGAGCCCTCCACAGCGGATTCTTTGTGCTGGTTGGCGATAGTTGCTCTATGTACCGACGTTGAGCGTCTTCTTCGTCTTGTTTTAGTGCCTTGGTGAGTCTGCGAGTGGCTTCTTTGAGGCGTTGTTTTGAAGATGGCGATCTGTAGGTCTGCCAATCTCGTCGCAATCGTCGTTGTTGCAGAACAAGTTCTTCAATTTGCCGACTGGTTCTGTACTGGCTGGACTGCGCAGATATCCCTTGCGGTGTTCCACAGCCACAGATTCCACAGCATCAACAGAGCAGTCGATGTCCTCTTCGATGTTGAGCTGCGGGGATAGCTGAACATGGGAACTAACATATTTTTTGTATTTAAGCCAGTTGGTTCTGTGCGTTGTCAGCCTATTAGGATGCTCTATGATTTGCGGGCGTTGGAGAAGATTTAGTAGCACCGGGGAGTGATCGGATGATAGGTCCGAAAGTGATTCGGCACTTATCAGATTGCGTAGAATGTTCCTTGTGACCGTGAAGTCAATTAGATCTGGTAGCTTCCTGGGGTCTGCTGGCCAATATGTGGGCCTACCAGGGGAAACGTAGTCCAGTGCGTTGTTTGGTTTGATGATTGCGTTGTATAACTGCTTTCCTTTGGGGGTCACAAGGCGGGATCCCCAGTGCGTGTGCTTGGCATTGCAGTCTCCTGCTGCTATAAATCGCTCCCCTAGAGTATTGTAGAAGTCCATGAACTGACCCTCAGAGATTTTAAAGCGAGGTGGGCAATAAACAGCGGCAATGGTGAGATTGCCGTTACCCGATTGTACGTTTATGGATGTAGATTTCAAATAATTTGTTGCAAACCTTTTATGAAAATGGTGCTTTATGCGGTTTCTGATTAGGATGCCGGATCCACCGTGAGCTTTGCCATCCGGATGATCTGTACCGTAGAACAAATAGCCTCGTATTTGGAAGTTGTATTTGCATGTGAGGTGCGTCTCTGCGAGCAGCATCACGTCGATGTGTCGGTCGTACAGGAATTGTGTTAGTTCAAGTTTGTGCCGTGAAACACCATTGGCATTCCACAGAGATATTCGTAGAGACGCCATTGGTTATTTGGACTGTTGAGAAGCAAGCATCTGTATCAGTATGTTTTGATTTTGCATGAGGGTTTGCAAAGTTGTTTTCAAGTCCATCATATTTTGTTGCAGAGAAAAGATCATGGCTTCAATGTTGTTTTGTGGCTGCCCCATGGGCTGGTGAGAGTTTACCATATTTGGCTCCGTTTCAATTAAATGTGGAATCGCTGTTGTGTGGGTTGAGTTTTCCAGTCCTGTTTTTAGAGCACTTGCAAACGAGGTGCCTTTGATAGTGTTTGCGGGACCAAATGAAGATCTTGCTGCTTTAGCGAAGAAGACGTCAGGTGTAGTTTGGGATGGTATAAATACATTTGGTGTGTTCTGGGAGCGCGTCGTTGTCGCTCGTCGGATTCGGCTTTTTAACTCTTTGCAAACTGGACAGCCTCTGTAGTTTGCTGTGTGATTTCCTCCGCAGTTACCACACATTTTTGCACTTGGGTCTTTTTTGTTAGCAGGGCAAGGGTCAGAGCCATAAGAGTCTCCGCAAGCTACACAGACTGGCCGAAGAGTGCAGTAGGATCTTGTGTGCCCGTATTCTTGGCAATTTGTACATTGCACTGGTCCATTGCGCTTGTGTGGTTCCTCGACAGTGATCCTGCGATGCAACAGGAACTGCAGCTTGTAGATTGGATGTACTTCGTTTTGCTTCAATGTTCTATTGTCTGGCTCAAGCTCGACCGTGAAGAGTGGTTGCGGCTTCTTATTTTTGTTGATACTATTTGTCACCTTCTTGGCGAGAAAGCCATTTTCATGTAGAGCTTCTGTGATTTCGACAGGCGTTACCTCTGGTTCTATGCCTTTAAGTACCACTTGCAAGCCCTTACTGCTTTTTAGTTGGTATGTAGTTCTTCTTAGTGTCATTTAGGTATTTTGACACTATTCGAAAATGCTCTTCAGTTTTTGTTTGTAGCTTGGTTTCACGGATATTCCCTTTAGTGAGTGAAATAACATGAAAGTTGTTATTCCCGACCAGCTCAACAATTTTGTTAACAAGTGCGTTGGAAATCTCCTCCCGAATGTATATTGGTGGGGGCTTTTGTTTCTTTGGGACCTCTTGTCCAGCATCGGGTTGACGAGTCTCAACATCAGCCAGAATGGAGTATCTATTAGAGTTTAGAGTCTCAGGAGTTTCGCTGACATTATTTGCACGGTTAATTTTTTGGTTTGTTTCCATCCTTTTGTGGGCTGAGTTTGCACTTGATTTGGATTTAGCGATCCATACCAGTCTGCACAGCCGGTCCCGTTTTCTTGACTTGATTTGGCTGCATTGTTTGCGTGTTGTTGTTATTGCCGGTATTAGCACTTGAGCTTGCATTTGATGATATTGTTGTAATTTGCGCTTGCGCTGCAGAAGTTGAGCGCGCAGTCGTTATCGCATTGTTGGTGACAGAAACCGTTGTAGTTGTTGTTGTTTCTGCGGTTGCAGAAGTCAAAGAGGTCACTTTACTTGTTGTTGGTGCGGCGTGTGTCGAAATTACTGCATTCGACGTTGTTGAAGAGCTGCACTGCGAACTCCATGACGTGGAAGCACAGTTAGTAGAGCCGAAGAGCAAGAACGTGCGCACTGGTTGCCTATGGTCAAGAGAGGTGGGTTGCTCTGCATTGATATTTTTTCAGCCTCGTTGTCGCGGGTTGAGAAATATGAGTAAAATTCATTTCGTTAATCGATGGAGCTTCTACGCTCTTTTATTTGTTCATTGCTCATTTTGAGCGGGTTAATCGTGGCACTTTTTATAACTATGCACTTGTTTTTTCACATAAAACAGAATTTTGTTTTATATAAAGCGTCCTTTCGTTATTATTAAATAACTGCAATACAATTTGCAATTATTTTACTTTTAAGTTCGTCCACTACTAGAGATAAGCGTCCTTCACGGTAACGGCATTCTGTTTCCGAGCATCTAAACATAGCCGGTTCTTTCCAGGTTTCCGAACCAACGTCATCGGTTGATCCAGGGGCTCTCGCTGGGCTCTATTACTCCGAGTCACAACATCCCATCCACCTCTGCAAAAAGCAACTGCTGGACAGCCGGAGAAACCGGATAGAAGCGCTCCTTCATGGGCACGGCTCCATCTACCAGCTGGATAGTGTGCTGCTCCACAGTCGTCTTTCACAATCCTTCGCGCTCGTATGACCGGAACTGGCTCTTGACCGAGTCCACCCTTTCCTGCTGGAACACGTCCAGGATGTGCAGTTCGACTGGTTCGCTCTTCGTCATGAACTCGGACTCCACTTAATCCAACGCCTAGACTCCCACGATGCTGGATGCGAGCTAAAACTTCCGCCTGAAATCGATGCCCAAGTACAGTGGCTGTTGGAGTGACGGACAGACGTAGAGAGTGAGCGATCGTGACGTGTCCCCATATTGAACTGCGACTTCTACCTTGCCGATGATCCGTTGCCTTATGCCTCCGGCTGCTTGCACTGTGGTTGTCGATGGGGTAATCTATAACCCGAGCTGCCGTATCAGTTCCGGACTACCAGCGCCTAGCAGACTCACGGATGCTCCGGTGTCTAACATTTCTTATACGCTACGTCCCTGCAGCTGGATCTCGGCATAAGCGTGCCTTTCGCCCCTCATCACCATCTTGACCGATGCGCATACTCGTCGGCGCTCTCGTCAGCGCTCTTTGTATCGCAGAACTCTTGGGGATGCTTCCGTTCTCGGCTGTTGTCCCGTTGCTGCCTCCGCGAAGATCCGTGCTCTGGCCTCCGCGTAGTCTGCTTGCCGGATCTCTAGTGGGAAACGAACCGACCACTTCGGCTCTCGTGAGTGTGTAGTATTTCTTTTAAATTTATAGGCCTTTATTAAATTACTTACTTTTTTTTTGTTTTGACATAATATATTGGAGGAAGCGAACATCCTAATGAACATAGTCCGCTGGGAAGGCATGATGGTGACATGATGAGCTTGTGAATAGGTGAATGAATTGACAGTTCCGTGAGGCGATGTAGTAAGGATTATTGAATATGAAAAACCGATGCATAAGGCGAGAGAACTTCTTCATAATTGCCATCGCTAGAAAACTTGTTGAAATCCTCGGGATAGGAACATAAGGCAAAGAAATTTCCCTTCACAGGTGCCATCACAAGGAATAGTAGATGAATGAATTGGCAGTTCCGTGAGGCGATGAAGTGAGGATTATTGAATATGAAAAACCGTTGCATAAGGCGAGAGAACTTCTTCATAATTGACATCGCAAGAAAAAATTTGTTGAAATCCTCGGGATAGGAACATAAGGCAAAGAAATTTCCCTTCACAGGTGTCATCGCAAGGAAAGCTAGATAAGCGTAGGCAAAGACAGTTGGACAGTTGGGTAACCTTTCGCATAGATCCGCTGAACTATACATGACCAGGCAAAAAACAATCTTAACCGTTGCGTGAAGTAAGGAAGATGCGACATGTACATAGGTTGGATGACATCGAATGAATCTTGACCTTGCAGTTGCAATAGAGGATTGATTTGTAAAGCGTACTTTCGCAACGAATTACTGACCGTCGTAGTGATTAGGCGTGGACGTAACTCTTATCGTTCTTGGTTTTAGCTTTCTGCTTGGCAGGCTATCTATACGCGTGCGTTTCAGTCTTCTTCGATTGTATGGCCCAGCTACAAGAGCTTTCGCAAGAGTATTATTATGAGAGGTAAGCTTCGACGCATGATTCTGCTCAAGCTTTGTTAGAACATCAATCACGGTGGGTATGTGCAGGTCTCTTTGTATGATATTAACCCTTACTAGCGGAGGATTGCCGACCATGTTCCTCATGATGAGGTTCAGCTTGCCCTGAATTGATTTTAAATGGGAGTCTGCTGCAATGCCCCATATGGCAACACCGTACGTCCAGATGGGCATGATCATAGTTTTAAAGAGTAGGACTTTAGTCTACAGGGGGAGCTTTGAAGACGCCTTAAGCAGCCAATTTAGCTTCATTGCTCTGGATTGCAGTGTGCGCCTTAGAACTTGAATATGTGGGAGAAATGTTAGACTTTTATCCAGAGTCAGACCAAGGTACTTATGACAGGGTTTCAGAGGAAGACAGGTGCCATGAATCCTGACCGGGGGCTGATCCTGAGTTTTCTCGTGAAGTTGACTTGCGTGGACTTCCCAGCTGACAGTTTAATGTTCCAATCTCTGGTCCACACAAGGAAGGATTTTAGATATTTTTGCGCCATCATTGAGCAACCCATGTGTGATTGCGACTTGTACATTATGGCCGTATCGTCAGCGTACAGAGCCATGAGGCCATTCACGTCATTCAGTGGGGGCAGATCCGAGGTGAATATATTGAACTATGTCGGGCTTAAAACACTGCCTTGTGGGACGCCTGCTTTGATTGGGTGGTTGCCGCTACGAGCACTGTTCACTTGTACAATAAAACTCCTATTATCGAGCCAGTTAATCAGGAATGCCGAGATGTTCGGGGACAGTAATCTTCTGATTTTGACAATTAGGCCAGCATGCCAGACCCTATCGAAAGCCTGTTGTATATCTAGGAAGACTCCGGTGCAGTATTGGTTCTCTTCGAAAGCATCCAAGATGAAATTGACTACTCTGTGGAGTTGCTCTTGTATGCCATGCCCACTCCTGAAGCCAAATTGCACGTCAGGAATTGCTTCAGAATCTTCTAGCTCGATTTGAATTCTGCGTAGGACTAATCATTCAAAGAGCTTGGCAAAAGTAGAGAGGAGGCTAATCGGTCTGTACGAGCTTGGGTCATTTACTGGCTTGCCGGATTTATATAACATAACAATAAGAGCGATTTTTCAAGCAGGTGGGAAGTAGGATTGAGACATAATTGCATTAAACAGGTTTACCAAAAGGCAGATTCCTGAAGGAGGGAGTGCTTTTATCATTCGTCCATCAATACCATCAATTTCAGTGGATTTTCTGGGTTTTTTTAATTTTATTTCAGAAGCGATGTCCTCGTATGTGAAGGGAACGTGTGTTCCATTGTCCAGTGGTTCGGCCGAGAGACTAGTCACATCAGCAAACACCCGAAGCGAGGGAAGGTAGAAAGGCTTGAATCGGTGTTCCAGTTCGCTACCAAAGATACTGGCCTTCTCTTGGTCGGACTTGCACCAGCTCTGATCGATTTGGATCGCAAAGTTCGGGGTCGCTTGTCTCTTAATATTCGTAGTCAATTTCCATATGTTAAAGTTATCGGGCTTCCGTGTATCAATGTTGGTCAGCAAGTCGTCTACAAGGTGTCTACATCTGTCTTCATGAAGGATCTTTCTCAAGCGCCTGGCGAGTTCTTTCCATGTCCTATTGTCCTCTAAGTTCCCATTTCTGATCCACCTTCTTCTGACTCTTCTCTTTTCCTCTAAGAGGGCAAGGGCTTCGCCAGAGAGAGGAGAGTTTCGGCTGAGGAAGTTGCTGTTACCTGGAGTCGCATTGTTCTTACTGTTGCAGATGGAAGTTATGTTACTTGTCAAGCGTTCAACACCGTCATCAATGTCGGCCGGGGATTGAAAGTGTTGTTCGTAATCAAAGGCACGTTCGAGCTTGCGCTGGAATACTTGCATATTTGCGTTTCGCGGTAATAGGATAGGTCTATTCCTACGAAAGCATGCGTTGTATTCCAGGAAAATAACTAGCGGGATGTGGTCACTGCTGAGATCCGAGCGGCTCTCTATAAGGATATTACTGTCCGGTATGCCTTTATAACTTGCAAAGTCAAGGTTACTGGGGGCCCCTTGCCTGCCATAGGGGCAGTAGGTTGGAGCACCTGTCGCACAGACATTCCAGTCCCTTGTTACGAGGAGGTTTGCAATCATTCGCCCTCTTTTGCACGACCTTTGGCTACCCCAAAACTGGTGTCTGGCATTAAAGTCACCTCCTATAATTAATCTGGAACCCAGCGACGTGACAATGTCAAGCATATGATTTTCCTGCAGGAAATTTCGTTGGCTGCCTGGTCTGAGATATAAGGCCGCTATCGTAAGGTCCGAGCTATTGCCCAGTTTTATGGCCACCATTTGTGCGAAATCCACCGAAATGGAATGGAATGGAATGTTCGTGCGAATAATTATGACGGCTCCTCCTCCGCCAACGTCGCTGGGGTGATTCGCTGCGTATTCCTTGTATTTTGAGGAATGTCCGTGAGGTCGTGTGACTTTCGCTGATAAGCATAATATCGATGGATTCGCTGGTTAGGAATTGAACAAGCTGCAACCTGTGGTGGCTGAGCCCGTCAGCGTTCCAGATACCGATTTTGTAATTATTCAATTTGAATCCATTGTGACAGAGTCCGAATAATTTCCTGCCGGCCTACTATTGATTTTTTCCAGTAGAGAATGCAGAAGATTTTCCATCGTGGCAAGTCTATTCACGAGAGCTGCTGTTTTTTTGTGGAAATCTTTAGAAATATTACGTGACCGAATATCAAAATCCTTCCTCATCTCTTCGTAGAAAATCGCTAAGCGGGACTCTAGAACAAAGCTAAACTGCACGACATCAGGGCATTGTTGGGCACAGGCCGTTACTGGAGTGCTAGAAGAAAATGCAGCTTGTTGAGGTATAGTTGACGGCGAATTCTTATTAAGATTTTGTCGAGGCGACGGCGCTTTCTGTAATCCCTTGGCTAGGACTGCGGCAAAGCTTTGCTTAGGATTGTCAGTATTTCGGCAGTGGGTTGCCTGTAGCTGTTTTGGTATTGAGAACGGCTTTGCCAGAAGACGAAGTTGCTGTCTAAGGACGTGCAGCTTGTTTCGGTTGTTGAGAGAACTGTTTGGTGGCAATTTGACCAGCATCCTTGTTTTGCGCTGCGATGGCTTTTTGGTAGTACGAGCATCCGACATAATTGGCAGTGTGATCCAAGCTGCAATTGGCGCAATTTGCAGCAGCGTCCTTGGATTTTGAGCAGTCCATTGTAAGGTGGTCTTTGCCGCATTTGACGCACCTAGGGGAGTTTCTGCAATATTTTTTTGAGTGTCCAAAGCTTTGACATCGGAAGCATTGCAAGGCGGATTGCCGGGAGTTCGGGGGCTCGATCGTGACAACATTATAGCCCAACCGCTTGACCAGGAAAAATTCTTTGTTATTAGACTTACAGACAATTTCCACAGCGAAAAGATCCAAAGGTTTCTTCTCCTTGTTGAAGATAGGAACGGTGGATTTCACTTCATGACCAAGCTTGGCTAGTTCGTCCTCAATGAAGGAAGCCGCTGTAGATTTGTGAAGCCCTCGAATAACAATTTTGCATTTTCGCTCCTCTTTTAGCTGCCATGAATGCCAATTATAAGATGAGTTGTCCAGCCACTTTGCCAAGGTGCGATAAGACGAATGTAGGTGACATTGTACGCGAATTCCGTCATTTGGGAGAGTTTTAACACTTAGTTTGTCATCCGAAAGGTATAGTTCCTGCAGTTGTTTATCTACAAGGGACCTATCCTTAATCAGGTTGATGACTATGGGTGGAGTCAGTCGGGCAACCGATTTTGGCGGGACCTCATTTATATCCATAGGGATATTAGCTCCCTTGTTGATGTCCGGCACACTTTTTGAGGCCGAGGCATTCGGCAGTGGCTTAGATTGGCGGATGGGAGATGGTGACTTAGCACCCTTTTGAGTGATTGTAGAAAGGCTCTTGAAAGGAGCAGCCATGGTAGAGTCTGAGTCAGTAGACGTGACTCCCAAATTTGAAAAATCAGTGAGAACGCCAACTTGGGAGGGAAACTTGGAGTCAATCGAGATGTCCGAGTCAGACAGCTCATGACTTAGCCTTTATGCTGCCAGGTGAACTGTATCCACGTTAAGTCGGGAATTTTTTGACCTGACGCGTTTCTTGAGATGAGACCATAGGAGCTTCAGGGGTGTGATCCGAGTCGTCGGAGACGTCGTAGGTTAGATTCCGATTCTCTTCAATCTTCTCATTTCGTTTGGAAGCGCGATTTCCATTGCGTACGACCTCGCGCGTATCTTTGGGGGGCTTCGACTTGCTGATGTTCGTCTTTTTCATCGGGGACTTCACTGGCCTCTTCGGCAACTCCCCTAAAGGGGAGAACGGGGGGCTCCTCTGTTCCGTAGGGGGCCGGGGGATAACTGGCCGTTCGATATCTAGAGATTTTTAAAACAAAAATAAGAAAATTATTTTGAGCAGTAGGCGCTGAAAAAATACGATCACACGAGACTAAAAATAAAATAATTTTAGCAGATTCAAATTGCAAATCGACTCGTCGGCGCTCTCGGCAGCGCTCTTTGTATCGCAGTCTCGACCGCAGAACTCTTGGGGATGCTTCCGTTCTCGGCTGTTCTCCCGTTGCTGCCTCCGCGAAGATCCGTGCTCGGGCCTCCTCGAAGGCTGCTTGCCGGACCTCTAGTGGGAAACGAACCGACCACTTTGGCTCCCGTGAGTGTGTAGTATTTCTTTTAATTATAGGGGCCGTTATTAAATTACTATCCTTATATCTAGGACCTAAATCTAGCTTGCAATCTAAGGAGGCATTCAGTTGAGTGTTGGGACCCCAGTGCAAGACTCCTCCGTCTGCGTCCTGCCCTGACGACTGTTTCCCGCCTGGCATTTCGGGCACCTTTTGACCACCACATCCGGCTTTCCACACCGGTAGAAAAAATCTTGCGTATCGAGAACTCGCAGTCCCAAAATGTGTGTCCGTTCTCTCCGCAGTTCTAGCACGCCCTATCGCCGCCGCCTTGACGCGGTCGATACAGCGCCTCCACGGCTTCTGCTGGGGATTTAGGCCGATCATCATCTGGCTCCGGATTACACACCTCATGGACCTGGTGCCGTTCTCTGAACGGTCTCATCGGCTGCGTACCAGCTGCGATCGACTCCAGCGGTTGGTCTCCCACTTTTCGGCGTCATGGCATTCGTACCGCAGCATGTCCCAGCTGGTGATAAACATCGGGTAGATCACGCGGGAGATGCTGTCCCTGATGTTTACCTTGACGACTTTAATCAAATCATGATCCGAGAAGTGGGTTTCCAGTCTCGACCGTAGTGCCAACATCTCCATTAGGCACTCGTCAATGCTCTCGCCGGGCCGCTGCCGTCGCTCTCGGAGCTCCTGTTCCTGCTCGAAGCGGGTCTTTCGCGTATGGAAATGCTGTTCCTACGAATACCGCAAGTTGGGCCAATTCATCGCCACCTCGGTTCTCTTCTACATCCGGAACCAATCTTTGGCTCGCCCGTCTACCAGCAGGTGAAAATCCCCTCTGCCCACAGCAACTGGTAAGCCTTCTGCATGTGCTCCTCCCGAAAGACAAACTCCTTAACTGGCATCGTTTTAGGGCTGCCGTTAAACGTGAGGCCCCAGCGGCGAACCTGGCCATACTCCGGGCGACCTGTCGAGCTGACTCCGGGGTATCTGGACTCGTCCCTTGGCTTCTCATTCCAGTGCGGTCATCCCTGGGACTCCGCCTGTGCCCTTTGTTGTGCCTTCAATGCCCTGTGGTTCACCCAGTGACCTGGATCATTTGGCGACTTATACTCCGGCGCTGGCAACGGGTATGGAGCGACTGGCGGCGGGATCTGCTGTGGCTTTACTGTTCTCGGGTCCACTTGCCGGCCGCCTCTGACCACTTCCTGGATCTCCAGCATGAAATCCAACATTACACGGCGGATCCCAGTTTGGAATTCCGACAGCTGGGTGGCTATCGCCGTGCGATAAGTCTCCTGCGCCTGGAACAGCGCGACATTTATCGCTGACTTGATCTCGCTCGGGATATCGGTGGCTGGAATCTCGGAGTATCTCTGTTTCGGGATCCCTCTGCCCGGTTGCTGTGCACCTCCAACTGCGCTTCGGGGAGATTCGCCCCATGACGTCAACGCCGGACTCTGCCTCCCTGACTCCCGTCCGTCGTCAGATTTGGCGGCGTTGGCTCGGGTTGTGGGACCCATTTCTTCCACACCTCTGTCTCGCAGGAAGTCTAGGTTTCGTCTAATTCTGCGATCCACCGACTGTCGGCTCCGATCGGCGAAGCTCATAAATAAATTCAATTATACTAACTGATAATTGGTTTATTTAAAAAAAAACTGCGGTGACACCATAAAAAAAAATATTGCAAACAAACAAACACAAAAAAAGGTACAAAAGTTTCAAACAAAACTGGGTGAGATGGATATGGGCGGGCATGAGCAAATGTCGGTTTGCGGTCGCTCCCTCTTGCCAACACACTCCTAACGCTCGCTCGGCTTTTGGTCTATGGACATAGTAGCGATACTAGACACTGATCGGACTGGACAACAAACGTAGTGGCATGGACACCACCTACGCGGACCACAGTCCAGGTCTCGTAGGGACCGTTCTACTATTAATACAAAATTTTCAAATATTTAAATTACTTAATTGCACTTCATCAGGCCCAGGGACGGCTGCACAGTTTAAAATTATTTTTTCCACTCTGGACCAGCCCCTAAGCCTGACTACTAACTGTCAACACTTTTGCCCAAACGCAGCCCTGGACAGGCCAACCGTGGCAGCGACAGGCGAGGCTTTAAGGTCCCCCCTGCGGTCCAATCAAAGTTGGTTGTCCAACGCGCGCTGGGCGAAAGCATCGACTTGCTAGTGTCAATAAACATTAAATTTTACCGCCGGCTTCAGGCGGAATCCTATTCCGATTATTTTTCCCATTGGGCGCCATTTGTTATGAACCGACTTATCGATCGCAGCCAGATATCGATTTGCCGGCTAGCTATCGGCATTGCTCAGGGATGAGTCCGACCTCGATATCGGGCGAGTCGGGTAACAATTATTTATATTTTTAATTAAGGAAACTAACACGGACTTCGGTCTCAACACACCTACACGGACAAATTGCTGGCAAGGATTAGGTGGATAGCTAGTATCTCCACCTTGCGACGCCCTCCCATTCTACAGTCGGCTTTGGTAGTTCATGCCGACTCCCTATCCAAACGTTGCTCACACCTTACTGCATACCCATCTCACCCCAAAGAACTCACTAACACTTATTTCATTTGTTCACAAGTCTCTGCCTTCATTTCAAATTTGTATTTAAATTAAATATCGATAATCGAATACTTGGTAAATTCTATTTGTTGGCGATAGTTTTAGCTAGCCAGCTCAATGAAACTTCTTATTTTGCCTGTCTGGCAACTCCCTCACTTTGCGCGTCACCACAAAACCAAAATAAGTGCACAATCAAACACAAAAACGAAAATTAAATTTAAACTGGAGGAACATATACATAAACTGGTAAGGACTTTACAGCGGCTAATTCATCTTTTCTCACGTGCTTTTGTTAAACAGGTTTTCGGAGCTTGATCCGTTGACGATTCCGACGCTGGTGCTGCCGCTGCTGTTGAAGCTGCCTGATGCTGTGTCGTGCTGCCGACGCTGGTGCTGCCGCTGCTGCTGAAGCTGCCTGATGCTGCTACTGCCGCCTGCTGCTGGCTCCTGCTGTCACTGCTGCTGCGCTGGCTCTGCCGCAGGCACTGATGCTGGCCGCTGGTGCTGGCTCCTGTGGCTGCTGCTAAAGCTGCCTGATACTGCGGCTGCCGCCTGTTGCTGGTTCCTGCTGCTATTGCTGCTGCGCTGGCTCTGCCGCAGGCACTGATGCTGGCCGCTGGTGCTGTCCGATGCTGCTGCGGCTGTCCGATGCTGCTGCTGGCCACCGACGCTGGCTGTTGTACGAGCTAAAGCTGTTGGCGCTGCTGCTGGCCACGGACGATACTGTTGCCACTGCTGCTGCGCTGAAACTGCCTGGCTCTGCGGCCGCTGCTGCTCACAGATGCGGCTGACGTTGTTGTTGCTACTGTTGCTGCGCTGGCTCTCGCTGTTGCTGCCGCTGGCACGGATGCTGGTGCTGCTGCTGGCACGGATGGTGCTGCTGCCGTTGATCACCTCACTCCCGAAGCACGCGTGAAAACTAACTGCCTTCCCTAGTCAGACCTAACCGTCTTTTATTTCTCTCTGAACCGTCTTCTTCCTTCTGATCCGTTAGGCCACTCCGGATAAAAATCTCCTCGCCCTCTTGAGTCGTTTTGGAAGCCTCTGATTGGTTCAGCTGTGGCCGTTTGTTGTCACTAGCGTGCGCCAGATGGTGCTGGCAACAGTTGAATGCCTATCGATATTTCGATACCCAGGGACTACCATAACAATTGTTAGTAAATATCCGTATTCAAAGTTTCTATGTCATTGTTTATGTCTTTTGCTGCATTCCTCCATCTTGTTTAGTGTTGTGTAGTGTAGTTTTGATAGGAGTATGCTGCGATTGGCGATGAATCGACTCGATGTATCGATTGTTCGGTCTGAGGACCAGGGTCGGACCACACCCGATAACCAATGAGCTAGTCGGCGCGGCCCCACGAAAATAAATCAGTCAGCAAGAATTACATTAGTATTAACATAAGATAATCGATAGTATTAAGTAGTGTATGTATTGATATATGAATAAGCGAGTTGTATCGATATAGAGAATAAGATATCGATACAACGATCTTTATAAGCACTTTTCGAATATAGCACTTTAACGGAAATGTTGTGCCTCATTGTGTAATTAAATAATAATATAAAAAAGAGAGAAAATACTGCAAACTTTACATATCAGGTGTTGGGTATGCCCCGTTCTTTCGGTGATCGTCTGAGCGATGCAATATAGTGAAATTATTTTTAAAACTAAATCAGAACTACATGCTATAGTAAGCATATTGTTGAACTGCAAATGGCTTTGGAAAAAATGAATGTGTCCCCCGAGTCAGTACAAAAATATGTCTTAAGCGTGAAGTATGTTGAAGCTTTGGTGCGCTCTTTCTACGGCGCTGATAACTACCTTATTTTGCTTTGGACACGTGATTTTGAGGATATTATGGATGTTTATAAAGTAAGTCCCATGAAAAGTTTTGCGTATGCAAAATGTCTTCTTTCCGGATCTGCCCAGTTGTACATGCGCAATACTGGTATATTAAACTGGAAGGACATAAAGGAGGAATTAATTCACACCTTTAGACGTAAAGTGACAGCATGGGATATTGGAAAACAGCTGGAAGAACGCAAAATAAAAGAAGGAGAGAGCGCGTTGCAGTATTTTGTGGCGATGTGCAGCATAGCTATGCAGGCTGAGGTAGCTATGAAAGATGTGATCCAGTTTATTGTCTACGGACTGCAAGAAAAGGCAGGTGCCGCTACGTCAATGATGTATTGTACTTCGCTGGACGAGCTGCTTGAGAACATTTTGATATATGATCAATTTCGTCAAGTGCCCGGAGCAGTTGTGTATCTGCAAGAAATGAGAATCCTAGTCCGAAGACATCAGTGGGTCAGCAATCTGGAGAAATGAGGTACTTTAACTGTAGTAAGTTTGTGCATCGAATGTTTGACTGTTAGCAGCCCAAGAGACCTCAAGAAGCTTGCTTCAAGTTTAGTGCACTGATCATCAGTACCGTCAATGTCCACTGCAGAGCGTTAATGGGAGCACAGTGGTGCCCCAAATGGAACCTATACATGGCGAGAAGTTGGAAGAGTGTACGTCAAGCCCTGTAACACCGTTAATTAACTTATGAGTATCGCCGGGTGAACAATGATGTAATATTCGAGCTTTAATTGATACCGGTAGTCCAGTAAGTTTTTTATATATAGTATTAGTATCACAAAATGTAGTTTTAAAACCATGTTTTGAAAAGTAATATGATTTAGGTGGGAACGTTATCCTTATTAAGGGCCGAATTGAAGGCCATATTAATTTTGTCATGAAGACGTATTTTATTTTGTTCTATGTTGTAAAATCTAAAAGTTTACCTAGCTTAGTATTACTGGGCCGTGATTCTTGGAAGAAAATGAAAATTAAATTAGTTTATAAAAACGAAATAAAAAGCACGAATTATACCACTGAATCTTTGTTCACCAATACTACAGATAAGATAAATATAACTAACTTACCGTCTAATCAAATAATTTCAGATACAAATCCTATTGTTTGCAATGGATTTGTATCTGAAATTATATATATTCAAACCTACACTAAATTTGATGAATTTAAGAACTCTTGCTCAAATATTGATATTGAAGCGCACGATGAAATAAAAATAGGGACAAATTTTGGTAGGCAGGCAACTAAAGAATGGACTGAACTGATACGATCTAAGTATTTGACCAACAAGCTAAATAATGTTACGGTTCCGAAACATCAGATGAACATAAGATTAACTGATACAACACCATTTCATTGTACATCCAGACGTTTATCTTAATTTTAAAGAGAGAAAGTAGACATAGTGAAAGGCGTAGTAGGTGTAAGAAAGGAGGATATTGACTTATTATTACAATCCGAACAGATGAGAGATCCAGATATTGTGAGAACTCGTGATTTGTTTGTTTTTGGTTTTGAATTAGTGGATGGTGTTGTGTATAAAATAGATGAAAAAGATAACTTACGGTTGTATGCGCCCTTTAGTATGGAAGATCATTTAATTTGATTAGCACATTTAGCAGCAGAAAAGTGCGTTAATAATTTGAAAAAATCTTATTGGTTCCCTTCTATGCGCAGTAAAGTAGACACATTTATCAGGAATTGTTTGCCATGTACTATATTGTATTCTGTCCCAAAGATTATTCACAATAGGAAGTTGCAAAGCATACCTAAACCTTGTGTACCGTTACATACGCCTAATTTTGATCACTTAGAGCCGTTACCGAGCATAAATTAAAAAAATAAAGCATTTGTTAGTTGTAGTAGATGCATTTACAAAAATTGTTAAATTATTCCCGGTGAATAGTACAAGTACCCGTGAGGCTAGAGTTGCATTGACAAAATATTTTGAGTTTTAAAATAAAAGAATAATAACGGACCGTGGGATCTGTGTCACTTCCTTGGAGTTAAGTTGCTTTCTGACAGAACGGGACATAGAGCATATTAAAGTTGCCACAAGCTAACGGGCAGGTGAAACGGGTAAGCCGAGAACTAACGCCCATGCTAGGAAAGTTTTCGGAAGCACTGCCCACGTTGAAGATATCGATATATCGGAAACACGTCGATAATCTGCACGATGACATGCGATGAGAAGAAAAATATACCCAATAATTAATTCCGAGAGCTCACCGCAGTTGGGTAATTTAATTTTAATACGTGGTGAATCTGTATTCGAATTATAGTGTTTTTTCTTGTCGTTAGTAATAGCAACGTTAAATGTCCATACCAACAGCAGGCAGAAGCCACCTTGGCAAAACAATGCATGAGGATACCACCCGAGGAGCGATTGTTTACTCCAACATTCCGTTTCAATATAGGAATTTTGAGAAGAAATTTCTGCAAAAGAAAGACCAAATTGAAATTGACCGTTAATTATTTAATTTATTTAATTATTTGTTTATTTATTTACTTAATCTATTTGTTTATTACTATCATGCCTAACTGATATACATATATATATAACTTAATTACTATTTGTCCACATCCGCTGAGTCCCTTTTACATGCTTTTTTAGCTGCTCGAGCGTTAGGTGTTGAGTAGAGTGGCCGGAGAGGTCGGAATAGGGCGTTGATCCTTGGAGATCAGGGTCAGCACATGGTAGGGTGGGCAACGCATATGCAGGCGAATCGCTAGAACCATTATTTAATTTTTTCCAAAATAGGAACACCGAAGAAGAGGACCGTGGGGAATTTTCGAAATATAAATTGTTGTTACCCGACTATCTAAGCTAGCCGGTATCGATGTGCGGGTCCGATAAAGCTATCGGCAAGTACCAAAGCTTATGCATTAGCTAGAATTTGCCATTAACAATGCCGTTCATAGCAGTACACGGAAAACCCCTAGTAGGTTATTGTTGGGAGTCGATGAGAATGGTCCCATTCTGGAAAACTGGCAGAGTATTTGGAAAACAGAATAGAATAGCATAGTGCAGCGAGATTTGGAATCTATGAGACAGACAGTTGGTGAAAATATAGTTCAGTCGAGGACATACATAGGCAAAAACATAGAGCTCCTTATATTTAGGGTAATGTGGATACAACCCCTGGTATTGATAAAAAGTTTTCGCAAAATATCGTGGTCCATATAAGTTCAGTCGTGTGTTTGAAAATGATCGTTACGAGATTGTGGATATAGATAACACTTAGTTAGCTTTGGATTACGGAGCATGTTGTTACTCATATCAACTTGTAGAGTATTCAATATTCAAAACTGCTTTTATTTCATAAGCGTGCGTTTGGCTTCAGATTCGCGTCTCTATGATTTCATCAGAGATCAAAAGTGACCAGAGGTCGTTAATTCTAAAGTTATTATAAATCCTTAATTGTTATCGATAGTTATGAACTTAAAATATATCGCGAGGAATTAGTATTTGTTTTCGTCTCCGAGGCGCTGCCATGCCTGGCTGTAGCTGGGTCGCCACATCTACTCCCCCCCTAGTGACTTCGTCAGTCGGCGAAGGTAACGGAATTTCGTCTAGGGAAGTGGCTGATCCTGGCGAAGACAGGCGCGGCTGCTCCATCTCTGGCGATAGACTAGTAGATTCCTGCTCATTCTGCGTGTCGACATTAACAGGGAATGCTGGCTTGAGTAGATCGACGGAGATTGCCTTGTGCTCGCCATTCACATTTATAATGTAAACTTTGTCATCTACTCGCCGAATGACTTCGTAAGGTCCGGTATATGGCTGCTCTAGTGGTTTCTTTACAGACGCTACGAGCTTAAAAACGTGTGTGCAGGATTGCAATGCTTTCGAGCAGAAAATATAAGGCTTGTTGTGGTGCGCCGCTGGAACAGCTCTTATTGCTCGAATGCGCTGACGTAATAACCCAGTAAGGCGATGTTGATCGGATTGAGGTCCTGGGTTCCTGGGCGCAAAAAACTCATTGGGCAACCGAATAGCAGTGCCAAAAAGCATTTCGGCTAGCGATGCTTGAAGATCCGCTTTAAATGATGCACGCAGTCCTAGTACCACAGTTGGTAGCAGATCAGGCCAGGGGATGTGCGAGTTGCACATTAAAGCGGCCTTGAGTGTACGGTGCCATCTTTCTACCATGCCGTTTGCTTGGGGATGATATGCTGTTGTCCGAATCCTTTGAGCTCCAACAATCTTCGATAATTCTGCGAACAAGCCGGATTCGAATTGGGTGCCCTGATCAGTAGTGATAGTGAGGGGGCTGCCAAATAAGCAAATCCACTGCGAGTAAAGGGCTGATGCGACAGTTTCAGCTGTCATATTCTGCAAAGGAATAGCAAGTGGCCATCTACTGAATCGGTCGATAATTGTTAATCAGTATCGGAAGCCATTGATACGAGGAAGCTCTATTAAATTCAAATGGATATGGTCAAAGCGATGGTCAGGCACATCAATCCTGTCAAGAGCGTTGCGTGTGTGCCGATGAATCTTTGCGCGTTGGCATGGCACGCATTGACGAGACCAGAGCGTTGTATCCTTATTTATTCCTGGCCAGACATATCGTTGCTTCAGCAGTTTAGCCGTTGTACGGCCGCTTGGGTGTGCCAGACCATGCACTGCGTCGAATGCTTTACGTCTTATGCTTTCAGGTAAATATGGTCGCTCGCGTCCAGTTGAGGTATCGCATAATACGTCGAACTCATCAACGCGTATGTACTGCAGGGTGAGCGATGTGTTGTTTTCCAGATCTGTGATCTCTGCATCGTTTTGTTGAGCGTCAAAAATTATTTGCGCGTTTATGGTGCTTGGCATATCGATCGCATTAATGCGAGAAAGCGCATCCGCAACTGTGTTTTCTGTTCCAGAAACGTGCACAATTTCCGCCGAGAATTGGGAAATTAGGTCCAGCTGACGCAGTTGACGTGGCGACGCCTTTGATGACTTTTGCGTGAACGCAAACGTTAAGGGCTTGTGGTCAGTTTGTATAACAAAGGGTCGGCCTTCCAGAATGTGCTTGAAGAAAATCACTGCAGCGAAGATGGCCAAAAGCTCTCGATCATATGTGCTGTAATTCTGTTCTGCTGGGCTTAGTTTCCGCGAAAAAAGGATATGGGGCGCCAGACATTGCCTTCCAGTTGCTCCAGAGCTGCACCAATTGCTGTATCCGAGGCGTCAGTTTTTAGGGATAGTTCGGCCGAGGGCGAGAGAAAGGTGGCGCATGCTGCGTTCTCTATAGCTTGCTTGCACTGTTCGAATGCCTCGTTGCTACTTGGGGTCCACATGATCTGACGCTTGTCATTTTTAGTTGCGCCTTTAAGGTAGTCTGTCAGCAGGATCTGTGATTTTGCAGCATGAGGAATCAGTCGTCGATAATAATTGACCATACCTAGGAACCTGCGTAATTCCATTATCGATGTAGGCTTAGGAAACTCTTTGATGGCTTGAATCCGCTCCTTGGGAGGCTTGAAGCCTTTTGCGTTGACCGTATAACCCAGGAAGATAACCTCACTCTGCCCAAATTGGCATTTTTACGGGTTGATGGTTAAACGGTTGCTGCGGAGAATCTCAAAGATTGTGGTGAGGTGCTGCAGGTGCTCCTGGTGCGAACCAGAGTACACGATTATATCGTCTATGTAGCAGCCGACAAAGGAAAGGCCACGTAGCAAGTTGTCCATATGACGTTGGAACGTTTGTGCTGCATTTCGTAAGCCGGGAGGCATACCAACGAATTCAAATAAACCGAATGGAGTCGTGACAGCTGTTTTTGCGACGTCGCAAGTGGCAACAGGAATTTGGTGGTATGCACGCTCAAGGTCAATAGTGGAGAAAACTTTGGAGCCATGTAGACGCTGAAGAATGTCATCACAGTGCGGAACGGGGTAACGATCTGAAATGGTGCGAGAATTGAGTTTTCTGTAATCCCCAATGGTGCGCCAACCATTGTTCTTCTTGAGCACTAAGTGAATAGGGCTGGCCCATTGACTGTTTGAGGGGCGAATTACTCCATGTTGAAGTAGTAGATCGAAATCGCGGCGTGCAGCGTCCAGTTTATCACCTGTAAGCCGTCTTGGCTTGTCGAAGACTGGAGGCCCAGTTGTCTCTATGCAGTGCGATACGTCGTTATCGACGTGTGTTGCTGGAGACTTGTTCGGTCGTGTGATTTCGGTGAAGCGATTAAGCAGGTCAGCAAAAGGACGAGGAATTACATGCGGATCCTGCGTGTTGATTGTAGAGACATTGTACAATTTTACTTGTGATAACCTTCCTTTTGTTGACAACGCTGTTATTGGATCCACGAGTTGCTTGCCTTTGAGATCCAGCAGTAAACCATACTGAGTAAGGAAGTCAGCTCCGATGATTGCTGATTGGATGTCAGCAACGACAAAGGTCCAGTTGAACTTGCGTTGTAGGTTGAGGTCGATTGTGATACTTATAGTGCCATAAGTGCTAATTATTGACTTATTGGCAGCGTAAAGTTTAAAATTATCCTTCTGGCGTTTTCCTTTTAATATTGATATCGGGATGAGTGAAATGACTGATCCGGAATCAATTAGGAACTTTATGTTAGTGGATCGATCGTAAATGTGGAGCCGGTACCCATGAGCAGGGCTGTGTGCAGTTTCGGGCATTCGTACCAAATTTGGTATGATAGAAACAGATGCGTGACTTCCCTGGTGCGCTCTGCTGCTCCTTACGTTTTTGAACTTCTTGGCCCGGGTTGTTACTCACTTGTTTTTTTAACTGCGCTACTATGCCTACAAGGTCTGCCATAGTACGCTCAAGTTCGTCAAGGCGTCCTTGTGATGTGTTCGTAGTAGGGTGAGAAGAAAAACGCTGAGCAGTGTCAGTGGAACGTGTAGCTGTCAGGGCAAATACACCGGCTTGTGCCTCCATTAGCTCGTCAGCAACTGCAATTTGGTCATCCAGAGAGGCTGAGCGAAGAACTATCAGACTTTGTTGAATATGCTGAGGCAGAAGTGAAATCCAGCGAACTCGCAGGACGTCAGTGGAGACTCGTCCTCCAGCCAGCATTTTCATTTGTCGAAGTAGCTGCGATGGCTTCTGATCTTCGAGGACAAGCTCCGACAAAGCTCTGTGTAGTTGCCGATCAGATGATTCGGTGAATCGTTTGATAATAGACACCTTCAAATTGTCATATTTATCAACGTCAGGCGGCTGCATAATCACATCTGTTAGCTTGGACATGACGGTGGCATCAAGCGCGCTTAATAAATGATAATAGCGCGTGCTGTCGGCAGTAATGCGATTGCATACAAATTGTGCCTCAACTTGCATGAACCACAATTGGACATGATCCTTCCAAAATGGTGGCAGCTTCATTACGCTAACTGCTTCGACTGTTGGTATGTTGTTGTTGCGAGATAGAATTTCGTGCTGTTGTGAAATAGGGCTCGAGCTCGACAAGCCGGTCGGTATGTTGTCGACGTTGCGTTGCGATTCACCAGAGTCTGGCGAGCGAGCTGCAGTTGCTGAGTCGAGCGTATTTGTGTCCATTTTATGTACTTTGCGGGGTCACCAATGTAGAGTATTCAATATTCAAAACTGCTTTTATTTCATAAGCGTGCTTTTGGCTTCAGATTCGC
Organism: Drosophila histrio; assembly: GCA_958299025.2. Lineage (NCBI taxonomy): Eukaryota > Metazoa > Arthropoda > Insecta > Diptera > Drosophilidae > Drosophila > Drosophila histrio. The sequence continues at coordinate 3,643,549 of OY282582.1, forward strand.
GTCTCTATGATTTCATCAGAGATCAAAAGTGACCAGAGGTCGTTAATTCTAAAGTTATTATAAATCCTTAATTGTTATCGATAGTTATGAACTTAAAATATATCGCGAGGAATTAGTATTTGTTTTCGTCTCCGAGGCGCTGCCATGCCTGGCTGTAGCTGGGTCGCCACAAACTGTCCGATAAATTTCTTAAAATAAGTCACAACGTCGACACATATCATTTAAGAAGATGCCTACAAAAAGACCTTGGTAGTGAACGGACGTGTTTCGCGCGCGCTCCGGAAAATCTCTTGTAGTGGACGAACTTAAAAGTAAAATAATTGCAAATTGTATTGCAGTTGTATAACAATAGCGAAAGGACGCTTTATATAAAAAGAAAATTCTGTTTTATGTGAAAAAAAAAGTGCATAGTTATAAAAAAGTGCCACGATTAAACCGCTCATAATGAGCAATGAACAAATGAAAGAGCGTAGAAGCTCCATCGATCAACGAAATGGATTTTATTCATATTTCTCAACCCGCGACAACGAGGCTGAAAAAATATCAATGCAGAGCAATCCAGCTCTCTTGACCATAGGCAACCAGAGAGCACGTTCTTGCTCTCCGGCTCTACTAACTGTGCCTTCCACGTCATGGAGTTCGCAGTGCAGCTCTCCAACAACGTCGAATGCAATAATTTCGACACACGCCGCACCAACAGCAAGTACAGTGACCTCTTTGACTTCAGCAATCGCAGCAACATTAACAACTACTACGGTTTCTGTCACCAACAATGCGATAACGACTGCGCGCTCAACTTCTGCAGCGCAAGCGCAAATTACAACAACATCATCATTTTCAAGCTCAAGTGCCAATACCGGCAATAACAACAACACGCAAACAATGGAACCAACTCAAGCCAAGAAAACGGGACCGGCTGTGCAGACTGGAATGGATCGCTACATCCAAATCAAGCGCAAACTCAGCCCACAAAAGGCAAAGGATGGAAACAAACCAAAAATTAACCGTGCAAATAATGTCAGCGAAACTCCTGAGACTCTAAACTCTAATAGATTCTCCATTCTGGCTGATGTTGAGACTCGTCAACCCGATGCTGGACAAGAGGTCCCAAAGAAACAAAAGCCCTCACCAATATACATTCGGGAGGAGATTTCCAACGCACTTGTTAACAAAATTGTTGAGCTGGTCGGGAATAACAACTTTCATGTTATTTCACTCACTAAAGGGAATATCCGTGAAACCAAGCTACAAACAAAAACTGAGGAGCATTTCCGAATAGTGTCAAAATACCTAAATGACACTAAGAAGAACTATTACACATACCAACTAAAAAGCAGTAAGGGCTTGCAAGTGGTACTTAAGGGCATAGAAACAGAGGTAACGCCTGTCGAAATCACAGAAGCTCTACATGAAAATGGTTTTCTCGCCAAGAAGGTTACAAATATTATCAACAAAAATAAGAAGCCGCAACCACTCTTCAAGGTCGAGCTTGAGCCAGACAATAAAACATTGAAGAAAAACGAAGTACATCCAATCTACAAGCTGCAGTTCCTGTTGCATCGCTGGATCACTGTCGAAGAACCACACAAGCGCAATGGACCTGTGCAATGTACAAATTGCCAAGAATACGGACACACACGATCCTACTGCACTCTTCGACCAGTCTGTGTAGCATGCGGAGACTTTCATGGCTCTGACCCTTGCCCTGCTAACAAAAAAGACCCAAGTGCAAAAATGTGTGGTAACTGCGGAGGAAATCACACAGCAAACTACAGAGGCTGCCCAGTTTACAAAGAGTTAAAAAGCCGAATCCGACGAGCGACAACGACACGCTTCCAGAACACACCAAATGTATTTATACCATCCCAAACTACACCTGACGTCTTCTTCGCTAAAGCAGCAAGATCTTCATTTGGTCCCGCAAACACTATCAAAGGCACCTCGTTTGCAAGCGCTCTTAAAACAGGACTAGAAAACTCAAGCCACACAACAGCGATTCCACATTTATCTGAGGTAGAGCCAAATATGGTAAACTCTCACCAGCCCATGGGGCAGCCACAAAACAACATTGAAGCCATGATCTTTTCTCTGCAACAAAATATGATGGACTTCATGTCATTCATGAAAACAACTTTGCAAACCCTCATGCAAAATCATAAACATACTGATACAGGTGCTTGGATCTCAACAGTCCAAATAATCAATGGCGTCTCTACGAATATCTCTGTGGAATGCCAATGGTGTTTCACGGCACAAACTTGAACTAACACAATTCCTGTACGACCGACACATCGACGTGATGCTGCTCGCAGAGACGCACCTCACATGCAAATACAACTTCCAAATACGAGGCTATTTGTTCTACGGTACAGATCATCCGGAAGGCAAAGCTCAGAAACCGCATAAAGCACCATTTTTATAAAAGGTTTGCAACAAATTATTTGCAATCTACATCCATAAACGTACAATCGGGCAATCTCACCATTGCCGCTGTTTATTGCCCACCTCGCTTTAAAATCTCTGAGGGTCAGTTCATGGACTTCTAAAATACTCTAGGGGAGCGATTTATAGCAGCAGGAGACTGCAATGCCAAGCACACGCACTGGGGATCCCGCCTTGTGACCCCCAAAGGAAATCAGTTATACAACGCAATCATCAAAACAAACAACGCACTGGACTACGTTTCCCCTGGTAGGCCCACATATTGGCCAGCAGACCCCAGGAAGCTACCAGATCTAATTGACTTCACGGTCACAAAGAACATTCTACGCAATCTGATAAGTGCCGAATCACTTTCGGACCTATCATCCGATCACTCCCCGGTGCTACTAAATCTTCTCCAACGCCCGCAAATCATAGAGCATCCTCATAGGCTAACAACGCACAGAACCAACTGGCTTAAATACAAGAAATATGTTAGTTCCCATGTTCAGCTAACCCCGCAGCTCAACAACGAAGAGAACATCGACTGCTCTGTTGATGCTCTGGAATCTGTACTCGTAGCAGCAGCCAAAATCTCAACACCGCAAGGGATATATGCGCAGTCCAGCCAGTACAAAACCAATCGGCTAATTGAAGAACTTGTTCTGCAAAAAAGACGACTGCGACGAGTTTGGCAGACCTACAGATCGCCATCTTCAAAACAACGCCTCAAAGAAGCCACTCGCAGACTCACCAAGGCTCTAAAACAAGATGAAGAAGACGTTCAACGTCGATACATAGAGCAACTATCGCCAACCACCACAAAGAATCCGCTGTGGAGGGCTCATCCAAATCTTAGCGCACCGACCGAACCTGTCATTCCCATAAGAAACTCTGCAGGCAGCTGGGCCCGCAGCGACAAAGACAGAGCCAACACATTTGCTTCTCACCTACGAAATGTGTTCCAGCCAAATCCCGCAACTAATTCATTTGAACTGGACGCATTACCAACTCGTAACCAAACTGAGACTGAGCCAATTGAGTTTCTGCCTAACGAGATTGCAAAAGTCATCAGAGATCAACAAGGTTGTGATCTAATAACTCCAAAAATGATAATTGAACTTCCAAACTGCGCTATCTGCCTCGTTTGTAAGCTCTTCAACGCAATTACAAGACTTGGATACTTTCCAAAAAAATGGAAAAAATCGACCATTATCATGATACCGAAACCAGGAAAAGACCACACAATACCATCATCGTACAGACCGATAAGCTTACTCTCGTGCTTGTCAAAACTGCTTGAAAAATGCCTCCTTGCTCGGATAATCCCATACCTGAGGACAAACAATGTAATTCCAGCACATCAATTTGGCTTCAGGGAGAACCATGGAACTATCGAGCAAGTCAACCGAATAGCATCAGCAATACGTACTGCATTCGAAAATCGGGAATACTGCAGTGCGATATTCCTCGACGTCTCTCAAGCATTCGACCGAGTCTGGCTCGAAGGTCTCATGTATAAAATCAAAATACTACTGCCTGAACATACTCACAAGCTATTTGAGTCGTACCTCTACAACAGAGTCTTCGCAGTGAGATGCAACGCTACTACCTCCGACGACCACAGTATAGAAGCTGGAGTTCCTCAAGGCAGCGTACTGGGGCCAACCCTTTATGTTCTATTCACGGCGGATATACCCATAAACGAGCGACTGACAACATCTACATTTGCTGACGATACCGCTATCTTAAGTCGCTCTAGATGTCCAATACAAGCTACAGCACAACTAGCTGACCACCTGGTGGTGGTGGAGAAGTGGCTATCAGACTGGCGTATTAAAATAAACGAGCAAAAGTGTAAACATGTTACGTTTACTCTTAATAGGCAGACTTGCCCTCCGCTAACGTTATACAATACGCAGATCCCCCAAGCTGATGAAGTGACGTATCTTGGCATACACCTTGATAGGCGACTTACCTGGCGGAGACACATCGAAGCTAAAAAAATGCACCTAAAACTAAAAGCTAATAGCCTCCATTGGATTATAAATTCTCGATCCCGTCTATGCTTGGACTACAAGGTCCTACTCTACAATTCCACTCTAAAACCAATCTGGACCTACGGCTCGCAGCTTTGGGGAAATGCGAGTAGCAGCAACATTGACATCATACAGCGCCAGCAATCCAAAATCTTGAGAACCATCACTGGGCGCCATGGTATGTTCGGAACGAAAACATTCACAGAGATCTAAACATTCTACCCGTAAAAGATGAGATAGTTCAACAAAAAGCAAACTACCACCTGAAACTATCTTTGCACCCAAATCATCTTGCAAGGTGCTTATCTCTGGTGTGCAACCGAACACGCCGCCAACGCAACGACCTACCAGCCCAGCAATAATCCATTAGGGCCCTTTAACTCGGATTCAGTCAACACGGCTGTTATCTAACGCATTATTTTTAAGATTTGATAAACTTATTGTTAGTCTCCCTCTGGAGAAGATTCAATAAATAAATAGCAAAGCATTATAAAAAAAAAAAAAAAAAAAGAAGATGCCTAGGATGATGATATAGTGGTGGAAGACATAAACAAATTCTTTCATAAATAAAGTCAAGGAACAATTTTTTGTTCTGTTTTCTGTCATTTTACAAAAAAAATGTAGTCTATATTCCTCCGGTTTTGGTCGGGTTGTCCTGGTTCTGAAGATTTGCTCAGTCCATTTATCGGTCAATTGGTCCATTATTTTAGTAGTTTTTTTTCAGTCCCATTATCGATCAGATTGTTCCTTGTATCTCTTGATACCTTTTTCTAGGGCTGCAAAAACATTGATTGCACTATTAATATTATCGATGCTTTGTAAACAATGTGATATATGGATGTTTCGTTCTCAACCTTGATGTTTCACTACATGGTCAAACCACTAAGCATACAATGCTATGAGGCGTCAAACAGCGATTTTGCTGAGCACAAATAATTTTGCAGCCTAACGCCTCAGAATACATTGTCGATACTTCGCTTTCGTCGCTGGAATAGAAAAATGATCGAAAAAGAAGTGCAGAGCTGATTGTGACGGGTGCTACTGATACTGAAAATAGGATGAGGTCCACCTGTTGAAACTATTGTGTCTACATTCCCAATTACATGAATAAAATCTTTTATTTATATGCAAAGAAATACATAAATCGTTGTTGATATCAAATAGCATTTGTATTACATATTCACATGTAAAAATATCAAAAATATCAAAAGTTAGTGCATATTAAAAAAAATCATTGGATTAATCGTTTATTTTCATTTTCTACGATTAATCGCGATTAATAATCTCTCAGATAAAATGAATCATAAGTTTCAATAATCGATTAATGAACTTTTTTTGACATCCCTAGACACTTACAGAGAATCGCAATGCGAGCGCAAGGGACACAGACGTGCGCATCGTTCTGGTGTCTAGAGTTGTTGATATTATATCAAAATATCGATAAATATTTTTTAGTAATAATACATTTTTGCATGATATTTCTTATATTGATATATCGTCAATATCGATAGTTTTTGATGATATTTGTGCGATATTATTTACCGCTTCTTTAAATGAATATTGCGTTTTTTCTGCAAAATAAATTTTAAAGAGAACTTTGAAAAAATTCATAGAACTACATCAAAGTACAAATTAATCAAAAAAATATTAAATCGAGTGAAAACGCGGCAAATTTAAAGATACATTTCAAAAACAAACACAAAGAAGCATTTTCAAAGTGCCACACTGAAGATGCATTTCATCCATTTTTGAGATCATTCATTGACATCGAAATATAAATTGTTGTTACCCGACTATCTAAGCTAGCCGGTATTGATGTGCGGGTCCGATAAAGCTATCGGCAAGTACCAAAGCTTATGCATTAGCTAGAATTTGCCATTAACAATGCCGTTCATAGCAGTACACGGAAAACCCCTAGTAGGTTATTGTTGGGAGTCGATGAGAACGGTCCCATTCTAGAAAACTGGCAGAGTATTTGGAAAACAGAATAGAATAGCATAGTGCAGCGAGATTTGGAATCTATGAGACAGACAGTTGGTGAAAATATAGTTCAGTCGAGGACATACATTGGCAAAAACATAGAGCTCCTTATATATAGAGTAATGTGGATACAACCCCTGGTATTGATAAAAAGTTTTCGCAAAATATCGTGGTCCATATAAGTTCAGTCGTGTGTTTGAAAATGATCGTTACGAGATTGTGGATATAGATAACACTTAGTTAGCTTTGGATTACGGAGCATGTTGTTACTCATATCAACTGTCCGATAAATTTCTTAAAATAAGTCACAACGTCGACACATATCATTTAAGAAGATGCCTAGGATGATGATATAGTGGTGGAAGACATAAACAAATTCTTTCATAAATAAAGACAAGGAACAATTTTTTGTTCTGTTTTCTGTCATTTTACAAAAAAAATGTAGTCTATATTCCTCCGGTTTTGGTCGGGTTGTCCTGGTTCTGAAGATTTGCTCAGTCCATTTATCGGTCAATTGGTCCATTATTTTAGTAGTTTTTTTTCAGTCCCATTATCGTTCAGATTGTTCCTTGTGTCTCTTGATACCTTTTTCTAGGGCTGCAAAAACATTGATTGCACTATTAATATTATCGATGCTTTGTAAACAATGTGATATATGGATGTTTCGTTCTCAACCTTGCTGTTTCACTACATGGTCAAACCACTAAGCATACAATGCTATGAGGCGTCAAACAGCGATTTTGCTGAGCACAAATAATTTTGCAGCCTAACGCCCCAGAATACATTGTCGATACTTCGCTTTCGTCGCTGGAATAGAAAAATGATCGAAAAAGAAGTGCAGAGCTGATTGTGACGGGTGCTACTGATACTGAAAATAGGATGAGGTCCACCTGTTGAAACTATTGTGTCTACATTCCCAATTACATGAATAAAATCTTTTATTTATTTGCAAATAAATACATAAATCGTTGTTGATATCAAATAGCATTTGTATTACATATTCACATGTAAAAATATCAAAAATATCAAAAGTTAGTGCATATTAAAAAAAATCATTGGATTAATCGTTTATTTTCATTTTCTACGATTAATCGCGATTAATAATCTCTCAGATAAAATGAATCATAAGTTTCAATAATCGATTAATGAACTTTTTTTGACATCCCTAGACACTTACAGAGAATCGCAATGCGAGCGCAAGGGACACAGACGTGCGCATCGTTCTGGTGTCTAGAGTTGTTGATATTATATCAAAATATCGATAAATATTTTTTAGTAATAATACATTTTTGCATGATATTTCTTATATTGATATATCGTCAATATCGATAGTTTTTGATGATATTTGTGCGATATTATTTACCGCTTCTTTAAATGAATATTGCGTTTTTTCTGCAAAATAAATTTTAAAGAGAACTTTGAAAAAATTCATAGAACTACATCAAAGTACAAATTAAGTAAAAAAATATTAAATCGAGTGAAAACACGGCAAATTTAAAAATACATTTCAAAAACAAACACAAAGAAGCATTTTCAAAGTGCTACACTGAAGATGCATTTTATCCATTTTTGAGATCATTCATTGACATCGTTGATTCACAATTTTTTTTTGCAGAAAAATGAGGGTGTTTACAGCAGCCTGTATGCCAAAATTCAGGACACTACCTTTAATATTTGTCGTTTTATGTGATTTCAAAAATTTTGATTTCGATTTACGGAGGCGGAAGGGTGCGTGTCAAAATTTTAGCATAAACTGGTACTGTTTAGTCCATAGACGAACCAACATACCCAATTTGAAGACCCTAGCTCTTATAGTCTCTGAGATCTAGGCGCTCATACAGCACGACAGACGGACATGGTTTTAACGACTCGGCTGTTGATGCTAATCAAGAATATATATACTATATATCAGGGATTCAAACCGTAACCGAAACCGTAACCGTTAACCGGTATTAACCGATTAAAATTGGGAACCATAACTAAAACCGTAACCGAAACGATGTTTTTTTTCTACACCGTAACCGAAAAACCGAAATTCATCAAACCGAAATAACCGCTTCGAAACCGATTCATATATAACGGTTTGTTTCGGTTCTAGCTTGCAAAAAAATCCTCAAAAATACCTCAAACTCGCTAAATTTGTTTCTTAAACATAAGCGTCTGGTGGTCTGAAAATGAAAAAAAGTTTCCTGACTTATATGATTATTAAAAGTTGTCCTTGCGGTCCCACCCACTCATGTTAGCGTCGAACGCCTGTTTTATGGAGTCAAATTTATAATGATTACCTTAAGGAACAAATTGAACAATAAAACATTAAATTAATTGTTATTTATTTTTAATATTGACCTAATTTTTTAATATTGAGCTTATTAATTTTAAGTTGAAATAGAAGGATCTGTTGAAAATGTATTGCTGTATAATAAATTTCCGTATAAAATAAAATGAATGAATGAATATGAATATTAAAGTTAAATATGTATAAAATAGGCGTCTTTTTCAAAATACTTTTTTTTATGAACCGAAATGAAACCGGTATTTTGAAACCGAAACTTAGGAATAACGGTGAACCGTTACGAAACCGATATAAAAAAATTCTCGTAACCGTTAACCGAAAACCAAAACCCGACCATAACCGAAACCGTAACTGAAACATTTATTCCTTTCGGTTTGAATCCCTGGTTTTCAGCAATTTATGGTTTATTTTATGTACAAGTGGGACGCCTTGATAGGTGCACAAGCCTGGCATAGTAAGAGAGGTTCTTGATGAAAGATTAAACAAAGTAATTCGTAACAATATATTTCATTAACTTAGCTAATTCGAGTTGACAATATTATCTAATTATAAAATACAAAAGATCAAGTTGAGTTGTTGCTGCTTGAGAGTATCGATGATTACTGTCCTTACCGAGAGTATTGGTTCGACGAGTGCGGCGAGTACGCAACTAACATAGGCCAAGTTAATTAACATAATGATTGTTTGCGACAGTGGGCCTGAACGTGCCACCCACCAATACTGGTCCAGGATGATTCATCCTTGGTAGTAATAGTCCGGTTACAGGCTGGTATCCTCTTCCTCGAGGTAAGGAGCTGAAAGGGCAAACCAAAGTTACATACATAACGAGAAATCGGCAGGCGACAAATCGAGCATTTCTGACTCCCTTGTTTGGGTTTGAGCGTCATTACTCTGACCATTGATTCCTGTCCTGGATGTAGGGCGACCCGACCGACAGCCCACTGCGCTAAATCGTTGATCTGGAAGTTTTCCTTTTCTTGACACCATTCTGGGTGCGTTTGTCATATCTTGCTGCGTAAGAAATTGTTTAAGAAGCTAAGAATTCTGAGGCCGACTATGAGGCGGTGCCAGCAGAGTGTCGCCAATGAAAGTTTCCCGATCGATGTGACGATGCGGTAAAATATTTGGGTGTTTGCAGTTGAATGACAGGTTAGAATGCTTTCAACGTCCACGGATCCTTAATATCTCATCTTCGATAAATGGTGTAAGATTTGATAACGTACTCCGTGCAGTTAAACATTTGCGATTCCTAATTGTATTCATGTCCGAGTCGAATGTTTTTGCCTGTACCATTCGTACAATACTTCGTAACGCATTCTCAACCTCGTTGGTAGATATGGGTCCACTATTACGAGTTAACTGAGCCCGAGAATTCAGGCCAAACCGTAGTATGTAAGCGGTGACACGAAGCAGTTTGGTGTACGTTGAGAATGTATGTAGCTAATGTTTGCTTAAGGCGTATGAGTGTGAAACTTTAGCGATTTTACTTCCAGAAAAGATTTATTATATTCCATGTGTATTTTGGAGTCTGACCAGGCATGCTTAGGCTCGCGTAGCCAGCGAGGGCCGTTTCACCAGAGGCTAAACTTAAATAGTTCGGTTGGTGAAAGCCCTCTGGTTGCGCAGTCTTCTGGGTTTTCAGATGTGCTAATATATTTCTATTGGATGACCTCGCTGTGTTCCAATATGTAAGCTATTCGGTTTGCGACAAACGTTTTCCATCTGTTGTCGTCTCCCTTTATTATAAGGACAATCGAGGCATCTGTCCAGAAGTTGACGGATACGCGCGCGTCTGTCCAGCGATGGGCAGCGAGGATCCAATTGGTGAGTTTGACCGCTAATACCGCGCCACACAGTTCGGTGCGTGTTATCATCAAGGGTTAAGTTGGTGAAATTTTTGATTTTGCGACAACCAGTGTTGTGAAGGACGATGAGTCGGGCTGTTTTACCCGTACTGTAAAGCTGTACCCGTAAATTGCAGCTGTGTAGGCGTGTTGGATCCATCGCAAAAGGTGTGCAGTTGAATTTCGTTGAATGATGACGAAAAGTAAACGCTGCGAGGGATCATAATCTGACCAATGTTTTCCAAGCTTGTTCGAAAATCTTGTAACTTTGCTGCAATGGAGCTGGGAACTGGGTCGTCCCAACTCAGCGAATCAGTAGATTCATATTCTGGTCTGTATTTTATCCATTGTTACTTCCTTCAAATTATTGTCGCTGAAATTATAACGGGGGGTATAAATCTAAAAGGATCAAATAGTCGAGCGATACCGGAAAGAATTTCTTTCTTTGAAAAAGAAGTGCAGAGCTGATTGTGACGGGTGCTACTGATACTGAAAATAGGATGAGGTCCACCTGTTGAAACTATTGTGTCTACATTCCCAATTACATGAATAAAATCTTTTATTTATTTGCAAATAAATACATAAATCGTTGTTGATATCAAATAGCATTTGTATTACATATTCACATGTAAAAATATCAAAAATATCAAAAGTTAGTGCATATTAAAAAAAAACATTGGATTAATCGTTTATTTTCATTTTCTACGATTAATCGCGATTAATAATCTCTCAGATAAAATGAATCATAAGTTTCAATAATCGATTAATGAACTTTTTTTGACATCCCTAGACACTTACAGAGAATCGCAATGCGAGCGCAAGGGACACAGACGTGCGCATCGTTCTGGTGTCTAGAGTTGTTGATATTATATCAAAATATCGATAAATATTTTTTAGTAATAATACATTTTTGCATGATATTTCTTATATTGATATATCGTCAATATCGATAGTTTTTGATGATATTTGTGCGATATTATTTACCGCTTCTTTAAATGAATATTGCGTTTTTTCTGCAAAATAAATTTTAAAGAGAACTTTGAAAAAATTCATAGAACTACATCAAAGTACAAATTAATCAAAAAAAATATTAAATCGAGTGAAAACGCGGCAAATTTAAAGATACATTTCAAAAACAAACACAAAGAAGCATTTTCAAAGTGCCACACTGAAGATGCATTTCATCCATTTTTGAGATCATTCATTGACATCGAAATATAAATTGTTGTTACCCGACTATCTAAGCTAGCCGGTATTGATGTGCGGGTCCGATAAAGCTATCGGCAAGTACCAAAGCTTATGCATTAGCTAGAATTTGCCATTAACAATGCCGTTCATAGCAGTACACGGAAAACCCCTAGTAGGTTATTGTTGGGAGTCGATGAGAACGGTCCCATTCTGGAAAACTGGCAGAGTATTTGGAAAACAGAATAGAATAGCATAGTGCAGCGAGATTTGGAATCTATGAGACAGACAGTTGGTGAAAATATAGTTCAGTCGAGGACATACATTGGCAAAAACATAGAGCTCCTTATATATAGAGTAATGTGGATACAACCCCTGGTATTGATAAAAAGTTTTCGCAAAATATCGTGGTCCATATAAGTTCATTCGTGTGTTTGAAAATGATCGTTACGAGATTGTGGATATAGATAACACTTAGTTAGCTTTGGATTACGGAGCATGTTGTTACTCATATCAACTGTCCGATAAATTTCTTAAAATAAGTCACAACGTCGACACATATCATTTAAGAAGATGCCTAGGATGATGATATAGTGGTGGAAGACATAAACAAATTCTTTCATAAATAAAGTCAAGGAACAATTTTTTGTTCTGTTTTCTGTCATTTTACAAAAAAAATGTAGTCTATATTCCTCCGGTTTTGGTCGGGTTGTCCTGGTTCTGAAGATTTGCTCAGTCCATTTATCGGTCAATTGGTCCATTATTTTAGTAGTTTTTTTTCAGTCCCATTATCGATCAGATTGTTCCTTGTATCTCTTGATACCTTTTTCTAGGGCTGCAAAAACATTGATTGCACTATTAATATTATCGATGCTTTGTAAACAATGTGATATATGGATGTTTCGTTCTCAACCTTGATGTTTCACTACATGGTCAAACCACTAAGCATACAATGCTATGAGGCGTCAAACAGCGATTTTGCTGAGCACAAATAATTTTGCAGCCTAACGCCTCAGAATACATTGTCGATACTTCGCTTTCGTCGCTGGAATAGAAAAATGATCGAAAAAGAAGTGCAGAGCTGATTGTGACGGGTGCTACTGATACTGAAAATAGGATGAGGTCCACCTGTTGAAACTATTGTGTCTACATTCCCAATTACATGAATAAAATCTTTTATTTATATGCAAAGAAATACATAAATCGTTGTTGATATCAAATAGCATTTGTATTACATATTCACATGTAAAAATATCAAAAATATCAAAAGTTAGTGCATATTAAAAAAAATCATTGGATTAATCGTTTATTTTCATTTTCTACGATTAATCGCGATTAATAATCTCTCAGATAAAATGAATCATAAGTTTCAATAATCGATTAATGAACTTTTTTTGACATCCCTAGACACTTACAGAGAATCGCAATGCGAGCGCAGGGGACACAGACGTGCGCATCGTTCTGGTGTCTAGAATTGTTGATATTATATCAAAACATCGATAAATATTTTTTAGTAATAATACATTTTTGCATGATATTTCTTATATTGATATATCGTCAATATCGATAGTTTTTGATGATATTTGTGCGATATTATTTACCGCTTCTTTAAATGAATATTGCGTTCTTTCTGCAAAATAAATTTTAAAGAGAACTTTGAAAAAATTCATAGAACTACATCAAAGTACAAATTAAGTAAAAAAATATTAAATCGAGTGAAAACACGGCAAATTAAAAAATACATTTCATAAACAAACACAAAGAAGCATTTTCAAAGTGCTACACTGAAGATGCATTTTATCCATTTTTGAGATCATTCATTGACTTCGTTGATTCACAATTTTTTTTGCAGAAAAATGAGGGTGTTTACAGCAGCCTGTATGCCAAAATTCAGGACACTACCATTAATATTTGTCGTTTTATGTGATTTCAAAAATTTTGATTTCGATTTACGGAGGCGGAAGGGTGCGTGTCAAAATTTTAGCATAAACTGGTACTGTTTATTCCATAGACGAACCAACATACCCAATTTTAAGACCCTAGCTCTTATAGTCTCTGAGATCTAGGCGCTCATACAGCACGACAGACGGACATGGCTTTAACGACTCGGCTGTTGATGCTAATCAAGAATATAAATACTATATATCAGGGATTCAAACCGTAACCGAAACCGTAACCGTTAACCGGTATTAACCGATTAAAATTGGGAACCATAACTAAAACCGTAACCGAAACGATGTTTTTTTTCTACACCGTAACCGAAAAACCGAAATTCATCAAATCGAAATAACCGCTTCGAAACCGATTCATATATAACGGTTTGTTTCGGTTCTAGCTTGCAAAAAAATCCTCAAAAATACCTCAAACTCGCTAAATTTGTTTCTTAAACATAAGCGTCTGGTGGTCTGAAAATGAAAAAAAGTTTCCTGACTTATATGATTATTAAAAGTTGTCCTTGCGGTCCCACCCACTCATGTTAGCGTCGAACGCCTGTTTTATGGAGTCAAATTTATAATGATTACCTTAAGGAACAAATTGAACAATAAAACATTAAATTAATTGTTATTTATTTTTAATATTGACCTAATTTTTTAATATTGAGCTTATTAATTTTAAGTTGAAATAGAAGGATCTGTTGAAAATGTATTGCTGTATAATAAATTTCCGTATAAAATAAAATGAATGAATGAATATGAATATTAAAGTTAAATATGTATAAAAAAGGCGTCTATTTCAAAATACTTTTTTTTATGAACCGAAATGAAACCGGTATTTTGAAACCGAAACTTAGGAATAACGGTGAACCGTTACGAAACCGATATAAAAAAATTCTCGTAACCGTTAACCGAAAACCAAAACCCGACCATAACCGAAACCGTAACTGAAACATTTATTCCTTTCGGTTTGAATCCCTGGTTTTCAGCAATTTATGGTTTATTTTATGTACAAGTGGGACGCCTTGATAGGTGCACAAGCCTGGCATAGTAAGAGAGGTTCTTGATGAAAGATTAAACAAAGTAATTCGTAACAATATATTTCATTAACTTAGCTAATTCGAGTTGACAATATTATCTAATTATAAAATACAAAAGATCAAGTTGAGTTGTTGCTGCTTGAGAGTATCGATGATTACTGTCCTTACCGAGAGTATTGGTTCGACGAGTGCGGCGAGTACGCAACTAACATAGGCCAAGTTAATTAACATAATGATTGTTTGCGACAGTGGGCCTGAACGTGCCACCCACCAATACTGGTCCAGGATGATTCATCCTTGGTAGTAATAGTCCGGTTACAGGCTGGTATCCTCTTCCTCGAGGTAAGGAGCTGAAAGGGCAAACCAAAGTTACATACATAACGAGAAATCGGCAGGCGACAAATCGAGCATTTCTGACTCCCTTGTTTGGGTTTGAGCGTCATTACTCTGACCATTGATTCCTGTCCTGGATGTAGGGCGACCCGACCGACAGCCCACTGCGCTAAATCGTTGATCTGGAAGTTTTCCTTTTCTTGACACCATTCTGGGTGCGTTTGTCATATCTTGCTGCGTAAGAAATTGTTTAAGAAGCTAAGAATTCTGAGGCCGACTATGAGGCGGTGCCAGCAGAGTGTCGCCAATGAAAGTTTCCCGATCGATGTGACGATGCGGTAAAATATTTGGGTGTTTGCAGTTGAATGACAGGTTAGAATGCTTTCAACGTCCACGGATCCTTAATATCTCATCTTCGATAAATGGTGTAAGATTTGATAACGTACTCCGTGCAGTTAAACATTTGCGATTCCTAATTGTATTCATGTCCGAGTCGAATGTTTTTGCCTGTACCATTCGTACAATACTTCGTAACGCATTCTCAACCTCGTTGGTAGATATGGGTCCACTATTACGAGTTAACTGAGCCCGAGAATTCAGGCCAAACCGTAGTATGTAAGCGGTGACACGAAGCAGTTTGGTGTACGTTGAGAATGTATGTAGCTAATGTTTGCTTAAGGCGTATGAGTGTGAAACTTTAGCGATTTTACTTCCAGAAAAGATTTATTATATTCCATGTGTATTTTGGAGTCTGACCAGGCATGCTTAGGCTCGCGTAGCCAGCGAGGGCCGTTTCACCAGAGGCTAAACTTAAATAGTTCGGTTGGTGAAAGCCCTCTGGTTGCGCAGTCTTCTGGGTTTTCAGATGTGCTAATATATTTCTATTGGATGACCTCGCTGTGTTCCAATATGTAAGCTATTCGGTTTGCGACAAACGTTTTCCATCTGTTGTCGTCTCCCTTTATTATAAGGACAATCGAGGCATCTGTCCAGAAGTTGACGGATACGCGCGCGTCTGTCCAGCGATGGGCAGCGAGGATCCAATTGGTGAGTTTGACCGCTAATACCGCGCCACACAGTTCGGTGCGTGTTATCATCAAGGGTTAAGTTGGTGAAATTTTTGATTTTGCGACAACCAGTGTTGTGAAGGACGATGAGTCGGGCTGTTTTACCCGTACTGTAAAGCTGTACCCGTAAATTGCAGCTGTGTAGGCGTGTTGGATCCATCGCAAAAGGTGTGCAGTTGAATTTCGTTGAATGATGACGAAAAGTAAACGCTGCGAGGGATCATGATCTGACCAATGTTTTCCAAGCTTGTTCGAAAATCTTGTAACTTTGCTGCAATGGAGCTGGGAACTGGGTCGTCCCAACTCAGCGAATCAGTAGATTCATATTCTGGTCTGTATTTTATCCATTGTTACTTCCTTCAAATTATTGTCGCTGAAATTATAACGGGGGGTATAAATCTAAAAGGATCAAATAGTCGAGCGATACCGGAAAGAATTTCTTTCTTTGAAAAAGAAGTGCAGAGCTGATTGTGACGGGTGCTACTGATACTGAAAATAGGATGAGGTCCACCTGTTGAAACTATTGTGTCTACATTCCCAATTACATGAATAAAATCTTTTATTTATTTGCAAATAAATACATAAATCGTTGTTGATATCAAATAGCATTTGTATTACATATTCACATGTAAAAATATCAAAAATATCAAAAGTTAGTGCATATTAAAAAAAATCATTGGATTAATCGTTTATTTTCATTTTCTACGATTAATCGCGATTAATAATCTCTCAGATAAAATGAATCATAAGTTTCAATAATCGATTAATGAACTTTTTTTGACATCCCTAGACACTTACAGAGAATCGCAATGCGAGCGCAAGGGACACAGACGTGCGCATCGTTCTGGTGTCTAGAGTTGTTGATATTATATCAAAATATCGATAAATATTTTTTAGTAATAATACATTTTTGCATGATATTTCTTATATTGATATATCGTCAATATCGATAGTTTTTGATGATATTTGTGCGATATTATTTACCGCTTCTTTAAATGAATATTGCGTTTTTTCTGCAAAATAAATTTTAAAGAGAACTTTGAAA
This sequence comes from Drosophila histrio, assembly GCA_958299025.2. NCBI lineage: Eukaryota > Metazoa > Arthropoda > Insecta > Diptera > Drosophilidae > Drosophila > Drosophila histrio. The sequence continues at coordinate 3,660,730 of OY282582.1, forward strand.
AAATTCATAGAACTACATCAAAGTACAAATTAATCAAAAAAATATTAAATCGAGTGAAAACGCGGCAAATTTAAAGATACATTTCAAAAACAAACACAAAGAAGCATTTTCAAAGTGCCACACTGAAGATGCATTTCATCCATTTTTGAGATCATTCATTGACATCGAAATATAAATTGTTGTTACCCGACTATCTAAGCTAGCCGGTATTGATGTGCGGGTCCGATAAATCTATCGGCAAGTACCAAAGCTTATGCATTAGCTAGAATTTGCCATTAACAATGCCGTTCATAGCAGTACACGGAAAACCCCTAGTAGGTTATTGTTGGGAGTCGATGAGAACGGTCCCATTCTGGAAAACTGGCAGAGTATTTGGAAAACAGAATAGAATAGCATAGTGCAGCGAGATTTGGAATCTATGAGACAGACAGTTGGTGAAAATATAGTTCAGTCGAGGACATACATTGGCAAAAACATAGAGCTCCTTATATATAGAGTAATGTGGATACAACCCCTGGTATTGATAAAAAGTTTTCGCAAAATATCGTGGTCCATATAAGTTCATTCGTGTGTTTGAAAATGATCGTTACGAGATTGTGGATATAGATAACACTTAGTTAGCTTTGGATTACGGAGCATGTTGTTACTCATATCAACTGTCCGATAAATTTCTTAAAATAAGTCACAACGTCGACACATATCATTTAAGAAGATGCCTAGGATGATGATATAGTGGTGGAAGACATAAACAAATTCTTTCATAAATAAAGACAAGGAACAATTTTTTGTTCTGTTTTCTGTCATTTTACAAAAAAAATGTAGTCTATATTCCTCCGGTTTTGGTCGGGTTGTCCTGGTTCTGAAGATTTGCTCAGTCCATTTATCGGTCAATTGGTCCATTATTTTAGTAGTTTTTTTTCAGTCCCATTATCGTTCAGATTGTTCCTTGTGTCTCTTGATACCTTTTTCTAGGGCTGCAAAAACATTGATTGCACTATTAATATTATCGATGCTTTGTAAACAATGTGATATATGGATGTTTCGTTCTCAACCTTGCTGTTTCACTACATGGTCAAACCACTAAGCATACAATGCTATGAGGCGTCAAACAGCGATTTTGCTGAGCACAAATAATTTTGCAGCCTAACGCCCCAGAATACATTGTCGATACTTCGCTTTCGTCGCTGGAATAGAAAAATGATCGAAAAAGAAGTGCAGAGCTGATTGTGACGGGTGCTACTGATACTGAAAATAGGATGAGGTCCACCAGTTGAAACTATTGTGTCTACATTCCCAATTACATGAATAAAATCTTTTATTTATTTGCAAATAAATACATAAATCGTTGTTGATATCAAATAGCATTTGTATTACATATTCACATGTAAAAATATCAAAAATATCAAAAGTTAGTGCATATTAAAAAAAATCATTGGATTAATCGTTTATTTTCATTTTCTACGATTAATCGCGATTAATAATCTCTCAGATAAAATGAATCATAAGTTTCAATAATCGATTAATGAACTTTTTTTGACATCCCTAGACACTTACAGAGAATCGCAATGCGAGCGCAAGGGACACAGACGTGCGCATCGTTCTGGTGTCTAGAGTTGTTGATATTATATCAAAATATCGATAAATATTTTTTAGTAATAATACATTTTTGCATGATATTTCTTATATTGATATATCGTCAATATCGATAGTTTTTGATGATATTTGTGCGATATTATTTACCGCTTCTTTAAATGAATATTGCGTTTTTTCTGCAAAATAAATTTTAAAGAGAACTTTGAAAAAATTCATAGAACTACATCAAAGTACAAATTAAGTAAAAAAATATTAAATCGAGTGAAAACACGGCAAATTTAAAAATACATTTCATAAACAAACACAAAGAAGCATTTTCAAAGTGCTACACTGAAGATGCATTTCATCCATTTTTGAGATCATTCATTGACATCGTTGATTCACAATTTTTTTTGCAGAAAAATGAGGGTGTTTACAGCAGCCTGTATGCCAAAATTCAGGACACTACCTTTAATATTTGTCGTTTTATGTGATTTCAAAAATTTTGATTTCGATTTACGGAGGCGGAAGGGTGCGTGTCAAAATTTTAGCATAAACTGGTACTGTTTAGTCCATAGACGAACCAACATACCCAATTTGAAGACCCTAGCTCTTATAGTCTCTGAGATCTAGGCGCTCATACAGCACGACAGACGGACATGGCTTTAACGACTCGGCTGTTGATGCTAATCAAGAATATATATACTATATATCAGGGATTCAAACCGTAACCGAAACCGTAACCGTTAACCGGTATTAACCGATTAAAATTGGGAACCATAACTAAAACCGTAACCGAAACGATGTTTTTTTTCTACACCGTAACCGAAAAACCGAAATTCATCAAACCGAAATAACTGCTTCGAAACCGATTCATATATAATGGTTTGTTTCGGTTCTAGCTTGCAAAAAAATCCTCAAAAATACCTCAAACTCGCTAAATTTGTTTCTTAAACATAAGCGTCTGGTGGTCTGAAAATGAAAAAAAGTTTCCTGACTTATATGATTATTAAAAGTTGTCCTTGCGGTCCCACCCACTCATGTTAGCGTCGAACGCCTGTTTTCTGGAGTCAAATTTATAATGATTACCTTAAGGAACAAATTGAACAATAAAACATTAAATTAATTGTTATTTATTTTTAATATTGACCTAATTTTTTAATATTGAGCTTATTAATTTTAAGTTGAAATAGAAGGATCTGTTGAAAATGTATTGCTGTATAATAAATTTCCGTATAAAATAAAATGAATGAATGAATATGAATATTAAAGTTAAATATGTATAAAAAAGGCGTCTTTTTCAAAATACTTTTTTTTATGAACCGAAATGAAACCGGTATTTTGAAACCGAAACTTAGGAATAACGGTGAACCGTTACGAAACCGATATAAAAAAATTCTCGTAACCGTTAACCGAAAACCAAAACCCGACCATAACCGAAACCGTAACTGAAACATTTATTCCTTTCGGTTTGAATCCCTGGTTTTCAGCAATTTATGGTTTATTTTATGTACAAGTGGGACGCCTTGATAGGTGCACAAGCCTGGCATAGTAAGAGAGGTTCTTGATGAAAGATTAAACAAAGTAATTCGTAACAATATATTTCATTAACTTAGCTAATTCGAGTTGACAATATTATCTAATTATAAAATACAAAAGATCAAGTTGAGTTGTTGCTGCTTGAGAGTATCGATGATTACTGTCCTTACCGAGAGTATTGGTTCGACGAGTGCGGCGAGTACGCAACTAACATAGGCCAAGTTAATTAACATAATGATTGTTTGCGACAGTGGGCCTGAACGTGCCACCCACCAATACTGGTCCAGGATGATTCATCCTTGGTAGTAATAGTCCGGTTACAGGCTGGTATCCTCTTCCTCGAGGTAAGGAGCTGAAAGGGCAAACCAAAGTTACATACATAACGAGAAATCGGCAGGCGACAAATCGAGCAATTCTGACTCCCTTGTTTGGGTTTGAGCGTCATTACTCTGACCATTGATTCCTGTCCTGGATGTAGGGTGACCCGACCGACAGCCCACTGCGCTAAATCGTTGATCTGGAAGTTTTCCTTTTCTTGACACCATTCTGGGTGCGTTTGTCATATATTGCTGCGTAAGAAATTGTTTAAGAAGCTAAGAATTCTGAGGCCGACTATGAGGCGGTGCCAGCAGAGTGTCGCCAATGAAAGTTTCCCGATCGATGTGACGATGCGGTAAAATATTTGGGTGTTTGCAGTTGAATGACAGGTTAGAATGCTTTCAACGTCCACGGATCCTTAATATCTCATCTTCGATAAATGGTGTAAGATTTGATAACGTACTCCGTGCAGTTAAACATTTGCGATTCCTAATTGTATTCATGTCCGAGTCGAATGTTTTTGCCTGTACCATTCGTACAATACTTCGTAACGCATTCTCAACCTCGTTGGTAGATATGGGTCCACTATTACGAGTTAACTGAGCCCGAGAATTCAGGCCAAACCGTAGTATGTAAGCGGTGACACGAAGCAGTTTGGTGTACGTTGAGAATGTATGTAGCTAATGTTTGCTGAAGGCGTATGAGTGTGAAACTTTAGCGATTTTACTTCCAGAAAAGATTTATTATATTCCATGTGTATTTTGGAGTCTGACCAGGCATGCTTAGGCTCGCGTAGCCAGCGAGGGCCGTTTCACCAGAGGCTAAACTTAAATAGTTCGGTTGGTGTAAGCCCTCTGGTTGCGCAGTCTTCTGGGTTTTCAGATGTGCTAATATATTTCTATTGGATGACCTCGCTGTGTTCCAATATGTAAGCTATTCGGTTTGCGACAAACGTTTTCCATCTGTTGTCGTCTCCCTTTATTATAAGGACAATCGAGGCATCTGTCCAGAAGTTGACGGATACGCGCGCGTCTGTCCAGCGATGGGCAGCGAGGATCCAATTGGTGAGTTTGACCGCTAATACCGCGCCACACAGTTCGGTGCGTTCAAGGGTTAAGTCGGTGAAATTTTTGATTTTGCGACAACCAGTGTTGTGAAGGACGATGAGTCGGGCTGTTTTACCCGTACTGTAAAGCTGTACCCGTAAATTGCAGCTGTGTAGGCGTGTTTGATCCATCGCAAAAGGTGTGCAGTTGAATTTCGTTGAATGATGTCGAAAAGTAAACGCTGCGAGGGATCATGATCTGACCAATGTTTTCCAAGCTTGTTCGAAAATCTTGTAACTTTGCTGCAATGGAGCTGGGACCTGGGTCGTCCCAACTCAGCGAATCAGTAGATTCATATTCTGGTCTGTATTTTATCCATTGTTACTTCCTTCAAATTATTGTCGCTGAAATTATAACGGGGGGTATAAATCTAAAAGGATCAAATAGTCGAGCGATACCGGAAAGAATTTCTTTCTTTGTTAAGCCTATTAAAATGTTCGCCTGCACTTTGTATGTGAAGCAGTCCTGGTTTGGTAGCCAGTGCATGCCTAGGGTTTTGATCATGTCCGAGTTGTTAAATTTCTGGCATGAATGTTTGCATCGATGCTCTAAGGGTATTGCTGTTGAAAGCGTAGAGTCGTTGTTAGACCATTTCCGCAACTTAGTTCCAGCGGATTTTAGAGCACTGAAGGTCTATGAGCGTTTCTCCTCCGCTTCGCCAATTGTGTGAGCTCCTGATAATATTTCGTCCACATAGATTTTATGAATAAAAACATTTTATGCTTTGGGAAACCTTTGGCGTTCATCTTTATTTTATGAACTATTCTGATTGCCGTGTACGGAGCCGATATCGTTCCAAAGCTGAGACAGTACTCCCTGATGTTTCCATCCGGCGCCCGCCATAGAATCCGCTGGTACCGCGCGTCTTCGTGGTGGACATCGATACAGCGGAACATTCGTTGATTTATATCGATATTGCCGCCAATTTAGCAGAGCTGCCAGTAGTTCGTTCTGCATCAGGGGTATTTGCAGAAGCGTCAACACAATTCGTTGATTTGTGGTATGATTTTCCTTCTTAAGAACAGCGTGGTGTGGCAGCACACATGAAGCGTCGTGATAAGATTTGAACTGCTGGTGAGTGCTGGTGTGATCTGACCCAGCTGAAATTATTCTTCGGTAGCGATTTCATTTGTCTGGATGTCGTTGAAAACGTCTTTCAAGCTGAAGATACCTGTTAAAAGCAAGTTAATGAGATTTTCCTAAAGTCATATTATGAACAAAATACCCGCGTGTGGGTCCGTTTATAGAATGACACACACCACAGTTCTTTGTCGGACCAACAAGGGCGCTCCGGAAAAACTTCGACATCGCAAAAGTTTTTCAGCAGTGTTTCCTTTACGATCCTTGGTCGATTAGGGCATTCAGGGTTGCCTGGAGCGCGTTGTTGAGATTACTGACAATAATCCGCGCAACGGCTTACAATATACTCCGACGGTCTATTGAAGGAGCCGTCGAGACATAACATTGAAGATTTCAGTCAATATTGATATTAGACGAGGTAACGGTGTTAATTTTGGTGTTCGATTGTAGTGGTGATGACGAGTTTGTCATCAAACTAATGGGAAATGGAAACTGTAGCAACTCTTGCAGCCGTGGAATGCAGCATATGCGTGTCGGATGGAGCGTCTGGGTATTCCTTTCTGATCTTCGGTGTTTTGGCAATAGACTTCCATATACTCCTTCTCAAACGATATGATAAAGCCTTTGGTGCAGTATTCGCTTTCTAAGTATCCTTCCATACAAATTAGAATGTTGTGTGAGCGCTTAAACGATGCGTTAAGATCCTTGATATGCTGAAGACGCTTTATGAAGTACTGCTCAAATTTTCTCGAACTTGGGTCTTTCCTGAAATTCTATAAAATACGCTTTAAACTATTGACACGCTCAACTTGAACCTTAACGAGATGGTGTAGAGTCCTCAGCATCTTTGGGATTCGTCATGATCTGCAGATCTGCTCAACTCGTATACCAACAGCACTTGTACTCACTGTGGTCTTATGCACTATTATTTCGGTATGAGAGCAAGCAGCGTGCGCACATTGATGTGATTCGCGATTATACAAAATGAAATTAACTTTATTTAAGAGCCACTATGTACAAGTGTGACGCCTTGATAGGTGCACAAGGCTGTCATAGTAAGAGAGGTTCTTGACGAAAGATTAAACAAAGTAATTCGTAACAATATACTTCATTAACTTCATTAATTCGAGTTGACAATATTTTCTAATTATAAAATACGAAAGATCAAGTTAGTTGTTACTGCTCGTGAGTATCGATGATTACTGTCTTTACCGAGAGTATTGATTCGACAAGTGCAAGGAGTACGTAACTAACATAGATCATGTTAATTAATATAACGATTCTTTGTGACAATGGGCCTGAACATTTTAACTACTTTAAAAAGTTCCGATGTTATTAGTCGTACATAGATGTTTGAAAACATCGATGGACATGTTGACCCCAAATTATTTATCATGTGTACTAAATCTTAAATCTCTACCTTCGATCTTCGGCGAAGAAAGTGTGGCATCCAAAATAAAGGAAAAACTTGATACTTCTGCAAATATTATCAGTGCTGGGACACCAAGACCATGCATCTAGCTCTTACCATCTATGCGGTCTTTTCTTAGCTATATCGACGCTTCTTTTGGTATAATAAGGAATTATAACTTATTTCCCCGCTGGAATGGATTTGCCGTTACCTTATATGAATTCGATACCTCTGCGGGATATCGAACAATACCAATGATGGTGCTGCAACAATTCAAAACGTCCTTATCAAGTTCAAGCTTCTAGCTCTTACCATCTCTGAGATTCTTTCGGCCATACGGACGGACCGACATACCGACGGACAGACTGACATGGCTATATCGACTTGGCTATTGATTCTAATCAAGAATATATATACTTTATGGGGTCGGCCACACCTCCTTCTGCCTGTTACATACTTTTAACAAACTTAATATACCCAGAGCATAATAAATGAATAAATAATAATAATGTAAGTTTTAATATAAATTTTTGTTTTGTTTTAATTTGCCGGTGGCTATGTGTATTTCATAGGGGATGCATGTTTTATGTACTAATATAATTATATATGTACGTTTGTTTTATGTTCTTTTATATATTAATTTCAGGCCAAGACTTGCGTACCCTAAGAGAGCTATGTTGGGAACCAAGGGGCATATGGGCAACTACCAGATGTTGTGAAATGAGACGGTGAGAACTTTATGAATGTTCACATATGTACACACATGCACATATGTACATATTTACACAATTAGTTTGTAATCGCTTGACTATGTACTATTTTCTGTTTATTTGCAGGTGACGACTGTGTGAACTCCTCTGCCGGAATACTATGGTGCTAGTGTACTGCGGATAGACAGCTGTATGTGTTGCCGGCTGCGCCTGCGTTGACTCAAGGAAATCCAGGGACCCTAATAAAGACCTGTCTCTTGCTGCGCCTGCGCTGTCCTTGCTTAATGCGGCGGTCCTGGCTTGCTACTTGCAACTGCTGGAGCGGGACTCCACACGGATCGGGCCTATCCAACTTGGCGCTAGAGGTATGGACATGTGCCAAATTGTCTGCAGGGACTTACGGTATTTGCTGCGCAGTCGGCCTGCCTACGCACCTTCTGCTGCTGCTGATGTCGTGCTGCTGCCTCCTCGTGAGTATGCTTGCCTGCGTCCGCCTGCTTATCGTGGTCGCTTGGCTGCTCCTGCGTGAATTTTGCTGCTTCGTGTGGTTGATTTTTTGTTGTTTAGATCACCGTTTTGCATTGCTATGCAGATGATTGCCTGCCTCGCTCGTTTTTCTATCAAACATTTGAATCAAAAACAGCAGCAACCGCACTCACATCGAACCACGTGAGGCAATTGATTGACCGAAACCCCTAAACTTTTTCGTAATTTCCTCAAGCCTTTTTTTTACATACCTTCACCAATCCCTTTTTCATTCCATGACCTTTTTAGTTTTCTGCTCTTGAGTAGTTTTGTTAGCCTCTGATTGGTTCAGCTCTTGCTACCTATTGTTGTCGCTTGTTCGCGCCTGGTGGCGTTAGCAACAGCTGAACTTTGGCATAACCAAAATGAGGGTATCGATATCTATCGATTACTTCACGGTTTCATGATCCATCATCTCCGTTTTCACAGAAGCTTCAAGCAGTTTGAATAGTCAAAACGTTTCTTAACATTTGAAATCAATTATATTATAATTAATAAATGTATTAGTAGTACGAGTTACTAAACTGGTGACCCCGACGTGTTCAAAAAACAACGAATATATAACTATCAACTTATTTACCTACTATTTTTGCGTACCGACGCCCCGTCAATCTACGCGCCAATTGTTGTTGTTGGTCTGGTTCCATTTTAATTGAGTCGAATTGTGAAATTCTTGTCATACCAACTTGCGACCAGGCCGACAAAGGCTAAACGAAAACAACGTTCAACACGCCCAAATTTGCAATAGGGAGAATCCGCAACTTTGGTTCGCACAATTGGAGAGGTCATTCAAGTTCAGCAACGTAATTAACTACGTTAGCCAGTTCGACCTAATTACAGTGCACTTAGAGGGCGACATAGGTCAGTCGGTCAAAGAATTGATCGCAGCACAAGTAAAACGGTACAAGAACTCCGCGCGCTCCTGAAAATCTCTAGCAGTGGACGAACTTAAAAGTAAAATAATTGCAAATTGTATTGCAGTTATATAATAATAGGAACAAACGCTTTATATAACAAGCCGATCAGTCGAGCGGGCGCGACAGTAGGATACCCTGTGCAGGTCTTGAACTAAAAGTATTTTCGGAGAAGTATTTTAATTATAGTGGAATTGCACTGTAAATAGTCTGGCAACACCCCATGTTTCTCTCTCTTACACACAGCTGTTATCTTATTGCGCGCCAAATCACTTGTTTTTGAAATTTTAGGCAATGTTTATATATATGGGTTTTGGTAATTCAGAAAATTTAAGTTATTGTAATACTATGATAGAAACGTGAATTTGTCAACCATACGTGCTAGCAATCGCAAATATAAATTAATATAATAATAGTAATTATTCAGTTTGTCAGTGCTGGACAACTTTTAAACTAATGTAGGACAGTATTGGACAATTGGCCACAATGCACCACACAGCG